>CM037852.1:128272544-128811330 GCA_021234595.1 Delia radicum
GGGCCGATGTTGATTTTGAATATAAACACAAACTATTTAGGAAATTATTGTAATTTTATTTTATTATGATATATTGGTATTACTCAATTATGTATGGAACAAAATATCGGCCAAATGGGCGCCCGCGACCACGGCTGCACAGCTCCATCCGATGGTCCAAATTTTCGATGACGCTGAGGCATAATGGAGGTTCTATGCCGTTAATGTGCCGAATTATCTCATCCTTTAGCTCTTGAATTGTTGCTGGCTTATCGACCGTACACCTTTTCTTTCAAATAACCCCAAAGAAAACGGTGTCAAATCATATGATCTTGGCGGCCAATTGACCATCGCCATTACGTGAGATAACACGGCCATTGAATTTGTTGCGCAAAAGAGCCATTGTTTCGTTAGCTGTGTGGCAAGTGGCACCGTCCTGCTGAAACCACATATCGTCCACATCCATATCTTCCAATTCGGGCCATAAAAAGTTCGTTATCATCTCACGATAGCGAACACCATTCACAGTAACTGCCTGACCGGCCTCATTTTGGAAAAAAATACGGCCCGATGATGCCGCCAGCCCATAAACCGCACCAAACAGTCACTCTTTGTGGGTGCATTGGTTTTACGACAATCACTCTTGGATTCTCATTCGCCCAAATGCGGCAATTCTGTTTATTGACGAATCCACTGAGGTGAAAATGTTACTCATCACTGAAGATGATTTTCTTCGAAAATTGATCATCCACTGTTGCCATTTCTTGCCACCATTCTGCCCATTCACGACGTTAGAATGGTCAAGAGGCTTTAGTTCTTGAGCCAATTGCACCTTGTAAGCGTGTAAATGCAAGTCTTTATGAATAATGTTCATCAACGACGAGCGTGAGAGGTGCAATTGTTGGGCACGACGACGAGTTGAGGTGGACGGCTCTTCAGCCACACTATCGCGAACAGCAGCAATATTTTCTGCAGTACGAGCTGTACGAGCATGCACTGGTGTTCTCACATCTTCTACAGACCCGGTTTGCTCGAATTTTTCCACGATTTTTGCGACTGTACGCACATTTGGACGATCAAATTAACCAAAAAAATCACGAAGTGCACGATATGCATTTTGATTTGAACGCCCATTTTCATAATAAGTCTGGATAACTTAACACGTTGTTGGATTGTGTATCTCTCCATGGTTCAAATTGAGTAAGTCTGAAATAGAGAAATGTCAAATAAAATTCGGAAAAAAAACTTGGCGTTTAGGTGTGGTTCACATTCAACATCGGCCCTTACAATTTAACCACCCTTTACAAAGACTTGGGGTAGCTGCAAAATTTTAAAATGTACATTTAAAATAAAAAAAATATTTTACTAGATTAGCGCTTAGAACAACCAAAGTAAAATAAAAAGATTACCACAAGATATAAAGAAACTCGAAATAAATATTCGTTACCCCACATATTATAATAACCAGGGGCAGGAACTTCATGCACTTAAAAAGTGTTTTTTTTTGCGCCTCCAATATGCATCAAAAATCTTAAAATGTGCACTTCAAACTAAAAAAAAATATGCACTTGAATTTGTTTTAATTATATTACCAACAAAAAAAATTCAGTTCCATTGTTTTCTTAAAATGCTAAGTACGTGCAATCGCGATAATGTGAAATAATTAAAACCGGGAGTGTTCACGTTTGTGAAATGCCAAAAATTTAAGGCAAAATTTATCAATAATGCCATAAGTTTAGACTAATTCTACGTATTAAAATAATAATTGACATTTTATTAGAATAAAAGAAGTAAATGGTTTATTAAGAAAATTATTTACATACATTTGTATGAAGATTTATGTAAAAAATACTACATATGTATATATAAAATGTTTTATACTACATTAACTGTTAATAAAAAAAAATTGTGTTTATATATTATATTATACGCTGGTTCCCGCTTTAAGAGCGTTTAAAATGTCTGCCTTTTCATCTAATTTTAACAAGTTTGGTTTTTTTTGAACACATTTTGAAACAAAATACGGAAAAAACAACCTTTCAGCAATAAGTAAAAATAGCAACTAAAATAGTTTATATGTATCTTCTGTCCTTAATGCAGTGAAACAGTATTAACGTATTTACGCATTTCCAACTAACACATTGACTTTTTTCTGTTCACATTATAGGGCTTTCGTACCTTTTAGAGTAGTCAATGTAAAATAAAATGTGTTCACATTAAGCGGTGTTCACGTAATGCAGTGTTCACATTATCGCGAGTGCACTGTATATAGATATTAAATAAACTCAATAAAATCTTTATCTATATAAATCAATTTTTATGTATGTTAAAACGTAACGTGTATGTAAAACGTAACGTAATATATATTTATTCCTAAACGAGTTTTGAGTGTAGAAAACGGCAGCCTCAACGTCGGAGTTGGTGATCGGTGTATTTTGATATGTATTGATTTTCTGACATCTGTCTTCTACTGAACTGAACTGGGATTTCGAGGTTAAAAAAAAAATAACAAAAAAAAAGTGAAAAGAGAGGCACTTTAAATTAATTATTATTCATATTTTTAAGTAATTTTAATTAAGTTTTAAAAATAATTTGTATTAGTTAATATATCCTCTGAACACGTATGCACATAAAGCAAAATAAGTATAAATATGCAGTTAACGCTAAATATGCAAAAAATGTGCATTTAAAGCAAAATATGCACTAACGAATCGATGCGATTTTAACGCAAATGCTTTAGTTCGCAAAAATATTTAATTTATCCTGTTCTCTGACTTAAGGAAAAAAACATACATTTGCATGATCTTCCGGTCACTGATAATCACCATGTTTCATGTGTCGTCGAGGTCCGATTTAACAAAACTTTTGGGCAATTTTAATTTTAAACCAAACTTACACTTATTTGGACTTTTTACAATATTCCTGGCAGTCTAGCACTGATAACATCAACAAATTTCAAGATTCTTAAACTATCGCTAATTTACTACAAGACTGTCATAAGTCAAAAAATGCGATTTTTGAGTTAATGATGCATATTTATTAGTTATATCATGCTTTATATTTCATGTTAATATCATCTATACTTTTCGAGATAGAGGATATTTTAATTTTTCTTTAAAATGGGTGCAAAGAGTATATACTTCAAAAAGAAACTGTGCTACTCGCGGGTCTAAAACGATAAACCTCTCACTAAGTTAAAAAAACATTAAAATCCCCTATTTATAAAAAACGTGACCAAATAAATAGAGAAAGGGTCGAGCGAGGCAGATATGGATTGAAAACTTTAAACTCGTTTTCTGCAAAATCGTGTTTGTTTAGTTATGTTAGTCTTGCAGTAAATGAGGATACGTTTATTTTCTCAGATTCTAAAAGTTCATTTTAAATTTATTTGAAATCGTAGTTGTTTTTTATTCGACCTTTCCAATTTAATTATAAAAATAAAATGTTTGAGCTCGAGGCCTGGATTTTTCTTTAATTAAAATTCTTCTTTATTATTTTCCAATATTTCGAAACTCTTCGAGTTTTAAATAAAAACAAAAAATTATAAAAATTAACGTTGTTGTTTATAACTCGTCATCATCTATTGCACTAGTGCATTATACTCCCTGAGGATGAAACTCGAAGAGTTTCGAAATATTGGAAAATAATAAAGAAGAATTTTAATTAAAGAAAAATCCAGGCATCGAGCTCAAACATTTTATTTTTATAATTTATTTGAAATCTTCAGATCACAAGAATAATTGTCAAAGTCATTTAAATATTTATTTTCTGGGGAGTGCATCTTACATGTTTTAAAAATGCCCCAATATGAGGCACTCTAGTGAACATATGTGCGCCCACAAACGTCCAATGAGCAAAGGGTTTTCTCATTTACCAGGTAGACAAAAAAAAGATATGAGTTTAATCATTTATATATGTTTGGTACGATAAATGAGAACGAAATGGAAGCAAAAAATATTAAAATTGAAAGTAAATTGATTGACATTTGATTTAGCTAAGTTCAATATGTGTTACGCGAACAAAATTCATGGATATAAAAAGGGGTTTAAAATAAAATAAAACCGATTATTTAAATAGTAACCCACTGTTGAACATTAAACATAGACATTTTCATGATAATTTGAGATTTAAGATTATTGTTAAGTATAAATTATGCAAGTTGAATATGAAATAAAAACGCAAACATTTTAGATAGATATTTTATATATACTCTGGATACTTGCCTAAAGATCTTTGGTGAGCTGTATCCGTATCTGACTTCAGAATCCAAAACATCCGGTTTTTCTATTCTAGAAGAAGAAAGAAAAATAAGACAAACAAATATTTTCATTTAAGTTTCAAATTTTCTTTAACTTAACCCTTTACTGCATTGTGTTACTTATATATATATATGTAACGCGACATTGTTTAGGAATCTAATTTAACATTTTTTTTCTCAATTATTATTTGACAATAACTAAATTTAAATATGTAATAATAAGCATTTCTGAAGTCGAGGTAAGTTTGAAAATAAATGCTTTTTTATGGGAAAAAAATTACAATTTATTCGTCCGTAAACGCGAAAAGTTGAAAGTTTTATTGTGTTGTTTAAAAGTAATGAAAGTGTAAAAAAACTGATTTATCATAAAGTTTATAATGTATTCTTAATCTTAAAAATATATACATTTGTTTTAAAATTCGTTTAGTATTAATTGTTTTTTTTAAATCGATTCATTACAAAAATGTAACAAAGTAGTAAAACGCAACAATTTTGGAAATATTTTCATAAATATAATTTTTTTAAATAGGTGACAATTGTACTAATAATATTAGTAAAACTGAGACGGAGATATACTTTTCTAAAGTCATGAGGTTCGCTGAATCCATATCTGACTTTAGAATTTCTCCATCACATCAGATTTTTGAGATATCATATCCCTAATGTTTTTATTCCCTGCTTTTCGATATATTCGGGAAGATATAAATTAAGATTTTAATTAAGATTTATTCACAAAACTTAGCATGTCATCTGAAAGTCCTGTCTGGTGTCTTCAAATTCAGGTTAAACCCTTCCTGTACATTATTTCTTTCGGATAATCCGTCCTTTGATATTCATTGCTGTTTTCGATATTTGTGTTAATATCTGGAAAGTGACATATCTGACAAATTTAAGGAGCTTTTTGAAGAAAAAAGTCGGAACCAAATGCTAATAAATATGCTATGTTACATGTTTCAAAAACGGCGAAAAATCAGATTTTTTAATTTTTAGTGAAAATACAAATTTTTTCCTTTATGCGAGTTTTGTTACATATATATAACGAATCGTTAGCCTTCAATAAAATCCTTAAAAATGAAAAAATATGGCATATTTATTTGCATCTTCTTCCAAACTATATAATTTTTAGAAATGTTGAGGTAAAGAAGAAGAATAAACCTTTTTTCTCTAAAAATTATAAACACTATTCATTTTTAAATCTTTTATTTAAATACCGAGTTTCATGCAGTAAAGGGTTAAAAGAGAAAATAAATAGTTCAAACCTTATATTTTATAAAATATATACAGTTTTTTTCAGAATTTTTAATTTATGAGGTAGAGCAAAACAAAGCGATCGTTTTACTGCTGCATCCAAATAATGTAATTTTCATTTGGTTTAATTAAGTTCATAAAATGTTTATTAACTCAGTGTAGAAAAGCATTACCATATAAGTGGTTATATAAGTACATAATTGGTAATGGCAAGTACTGACAGTTTCCATTACAAATCTTATTAATTTCATATGCACACAGATAAATATGTTGCCAACTGAAATTCGATTACTACACTTAGAATACTATGTAGGTAAATCCCACGGCAAATGTAGTTAAAAACAAATGAAATTTCAATTAACGAATGTAGTTAAAAACAAATGAAATTTCAGTAAATTAAACTAACATTGTCATTTGTTTTCTAATATTCAAAAACTGGACCACAATTGTAGTAAAAATGAACCACATATGCAGTATAAAATAAACAAACTTTTGATTTATTTTTTTAAGCAAAAAAAAAAAAATCTGTATAAAATGAGTGTAAAATCATAATACAGTAATTTGATGTGGTTTGTTTTTTTAAATGAACTACCTATCGTTAGTGCGCCATCGGAAACACATATGTGTATTTTTTTATTTATTTTTTATTGCTGTTTTAAGAAGCCTATCTCTACTAGTTTCGAAGTTAGCAAAATCTCCTATGTGTAACCTTTAGTAGAAATTCTCCTAAAAAACACCTTTATGTTTTACTACACGAGAGTGTTTATGATTTAAATTTCAAAACTATACACATCCTTTGGTTTTATATCAAAAAAATATTGGTCGAATTTTCTTAAACAGTTTTTTGAAATATTTCGATACCTAATATTTTAATATTGTTTTTAGTCATATGCACGTAAATGAAATTCAGTAACCAAGATTTAAACTCAAAGTCTTAATCTTGATTTTTTGTTTAACTTTTCTGAATTCCATTTAATATTTTCTGAATTTTAGTCGCGAATTCTCAATTCCAACTGGTCTTTTCTGAATTTCAATTAGAAATGGTGTAGTATTTATTAAAATGGATGTTGCATTATTGCTATCATATTGTCATCATATCGATGAGGTTCCTTCTTTTCGTGTTAAATATATAACAGCTTTCTGTACTTTTCTTTTAACTTATGTGTAGTTTTTTATTTAATTCTTTTACCACTCCAAAACTCTAAAGGATTATAGACTTTTTCAACGCATAATGTCAACAAAAGGGCTAAAACAAAATACAAAAATCTTAAAACAAAAAAATTTGGCGAATTGACAAAATAAAACCGGTTTTTTGCTCTTCCGAAGACTAGCTCAAAAACACATACTATATGTAATCAAAAATGAAAATTTCTTTTACAAATGACTGTTTTTTCATTTAAAAATAAAGATTACTGTATTACAACTCAAACAACTACAACTATTTACAGCAGAAGTTCCCTGAGTGTACGACTGAAATTCGGTTATTACGAATTTCAGTCAGTTGGCACAACTAAGCATTAATTTTCACAACAAAGTTCGGTAAATTCAACTGAATTTTATTTGCAATACAAAAAATATTGACATATATAATTTATTGTAAATACCGTTGTACTAAATGAATTTATAAGTTACCATTTAAATATACTTTTAAATTCAGTTGGCACTGTATTTCTCTGTGTGTGGGGATGTCGCGCAATATAATGTCATATATCTTTACTTAACACCTTGCAAAAAGTAGACAAATATGTATTTACTTATATGCTTACCAGTACACAGAAATAAATTACATAATTATGTTTGTAATATTAAATATGCCTCATAGAGCATATTTTTAAATACAAGAAAAAAAGTTTTTTTCAATTGAATTTTTGTTTTTAAAGAATTTTTAGCATTTCAAACAAAAATTTTTGTTGGAAATAAATTTTAATTTACAAATTAAATTGCCTACTGTTTTATCTATGTATGGACAAAAATTATGAGTCAAAAAATAAATTTCCAAAAAAAAAAAACTAGATTTAATTAAAAATATTTTTGTTATTGTAACATTTATTTTTAATAAAGTATGCCCGCAAGGGATTCCAACCTATGCCTCCAGATTGTCAGTCAACCGCTCTACCCACTGAGCTATCTCGACATGTTACACTTGAGAGATAAAAATATAAATGACTTGCTTGTACAAAATGTCATTACTTTCCAGCTTACAAAAAATTAAAAATAAGTAGGTATATATGTAGTTACTAGAAGTGAAAAAATAATGAGTCTAAAAACAGATTTTCAAAAATTTGTTAGATCATTACTGTATATTTAAAATAATGATACAATAAGTTTTAATGGGTAAAGCATTATTTTTTGTATTGAAATAATGGGAAAATTAACTAGATTTTAGTTAAGAATGGCCCACTTCTAATCTGGACTCACACCTTTTTAAGAAAATGTGTCGTATATTAGCCTGATACATCAAATTTAAGCTCATTTATTTAGCTTTATGAAAAAATATAAAAAACTTTAATACATTAATGAATATAAAAATTATTGGAACATTTCGCGGATCGCATCGTGAAATTTTTGAACACTATATCTAGGCGAATAATTTGTTATAATATTATTATACTAGTCTAAAAAATTCATAGATTTTGGGAGGCATCTATATATATTTCATTAAAATTTTATTTCATCTTACTAGTTTTCCATTTGTGCAAACTGCAACAAATTGATTTGTGTTTTCTTTTTGGCTATAGTTATACCAATAAAATTACGATGACATACAACTTCTGCATTCGAGAACGTAAAAGTCTGTGGTCAGGCCATACATCAAATTCAAGCAAACTAATCCGAAATACTAAAAAAACATTTATTTTTGCTACTAAAATTTTGCGTAACCGCTGTTTTGAAAATTGCCATAACCCACTTGTATGCAAAATACCAATTTTGTGCAAATTTATTCGTTTTCATATGTTGTTTATTCCTTACAATTTCGGCAGTTCTTAACCGAATGTCTTCAGAAGTGGAGCAAGTAATGTCTAAAATATTTCTAACAAAAAAAAAAAATTAATAAATATAAATTATAATTCCTGTTTGTGTGTGGATCGTAACTTTTCCAGGATATTTTATAAAAATTGTTGATTTTGTCATAAGTTGAAAAAAACATCTGAACTTAATTTATTCATCGAATTTTGTATAATCTGCCGACAAATATCACTTAAACTTTATTAGACTGAAGTTTTTTTACTCTTATTTAATAAAATGTTAACCCTTAGGTTTACAAGTTTATTTATTAAAAGGTATAAAACTGACCCAAGTAAATAAATACCAATTGCTGGCATGCAATTGGTACGTTTACTAGTCACATCGCCTTTTCTAGCAAATACTTGCTTAAATAGAACCCAGCAGTTAACCATAGAGTGAGCAATCATTTGTAGAAGAAATTTCAGTTTTGACTACAATTGTAGTTCCTTTAAAAAACAAACTACGTCAAATTAGTGTTTCACGATTTTACATTCATTTTATACAGAAGTTTATTTTTATTTAAAAAAATAAAACGAATAAACGTTAGAAAGTGTTTTGCAAAAGTCAGATAATGACAATCGTAATTAATTTTTAATTAATTACTGTAGAATATTACTTTAGTTAGTATCTTTACAGGAAGAAGAAGAAGAAAACATTTTTATTGAAAAATTTTACGGACACAAGGGATACACCAGACTGCCGCAGTTTCGTCCCCCTCCTGGGACTCGTCAGTGGTTAATTTATGTGTCAATTGAACAAAGTATTTTATATTGTTAATTTGCTCTATATAAAAAACTTTTTATTTTTTGGTGTCGTACTAGTATTTGAACTCACTGCCTTAGCATCAAGCTATGCATCGTAATCTCACCTCTTAACGAGTTGAGCCACGGTCGACACAGCGATGACTGTGGCTAAAGTGGAGTTCTGTCACACTACGTACACACAAGTATTGTTTCGATCAGAAGAGACAGAATTAACTAATACCAATGCACAATTCATTTCTCAACTAGAATGCTTCTTCTTCTTAATCCTATCTCTTTTTCACAAGTAATTATCACGTTTTTTTGATGCGCTTTATTCACATACAATAGTTGGATACCAAGTGTAGGTTAGAGATTGAGTCGCCGTTAAGTATTACTAAAGTAATATTCTACAGTAGTTAATTAAAAGTTAATTACGATTGTCATTATCTGACGGTTGCAAAACACTTTCTAATATGAAAATTTGAAGAAACTTGCTTAACGGCGACTCAATCTCTAACCTACACTATTGTATGTGAATAAACCGCATCAAAAAAACGTGATAATTACTTGTGAAAAAGAGATAGGATTAATAAAAAACGAATAAATGTTTGTTTATTTTTTACTAACATATGGATCGTTCTTACTACAATTGTGGTTCATTTTTTGAACAGTAAAAAACAAATGACAATGTTAGTTGAATTTACTGAAATGTAAGTCGTCCTTTCTTCAAGTGAGATTTCATTTCTTTTTATCTACATTTGCAGTGGTATTTACCTACATAGTATCCCTATGGGGAATGAGGAGTCAATTGACCTAAAAGTGACTTAACCAGGACTTATCACAGGACTGGTATAATTTAATACTGAAGTGGGTTAAGCAGTGTCAATTGTCCTAAATTTGCTCTTTACCAGTCACAGGAGGACATACCACTTAACCAGAATGTTTATTAACAAGAAAAACCCAGTTGGCCAGAATTTTACCCACTGGAAGCTGTTTAGTTTTCCTTTATTTTTTAAACTAATAATAATTAATATTTTTTTTTTTTCGATATTTATGTTTTTTTTTGGGTTTATTAAAAATTATCGGCATGCGAAAATTGACCTATTGACTAGAAAAGCCATTTTTTACATTAACAATTATTAAATTGTACGACATGTCCCTTTCAGGATAGTCATGTGGTTAGTCCGTTTTGGTTAGTCCTCCGATATGGTCCTTTTAAGACAGTCTTGTGGTATGCCCAGCTTTGGTTATTCCTGTGGCATGCCACTATGTGGTATAAAGCAGGACAAATGACCCCCTCCTATGATAAGCCCATGTTAAAGTTACCAGTTGTTTACATAGGGTAGGGTTTAGCAGAGGACCGGTCTCTGGCACGAAGTGACCGATCCTATTGCACACGCAGAACCGGTCAGATTTCCCATAGGGATTCTAAGTGTGATGATTAAATGATATTTTAAAAAAAAATTAAATAAATTAAAAAAAAATTTAATAGTTAGTTTCTTAACAAAAAGAAGAAGTTTCTTAGCAAAAAGAATTCTTTTAATATCTTGCACACAACAAAACTTATGGCCTTTCGATTAATGTCCCAACGCCTAATTTTGCAATATTTCAAAGATTTCGAGCTGCCACAGTTTTCCAAATAATAATATCGTTTTTAAAATATGCATTTACTGTCCAACATACGCACAGAATTTTATAAAAATCGGAGACTATAGAAAAATTTGTCGTTGAAATAAAATGGAGATACTCTATTATAGTAAAACTTGTTAAAAACCTTTATGAAAGTTGAAGTTTGAAAATGTAAATGAATGATGTAAGTAAAAAACAGAAGTAAAACAATTATCTCTTCACGAGAAAAAATTTCAAATTAATATTGTATTTTCAAATAAACTTTTCTGCTGCTTATTTTTGAATGATTAATTGTGTTGCAACAACTCTACAAAATCTCTGTACTTCTTTGGTCACTCCAAGTGTTAATCGTAATAATTAGAAAAGTTTTTTCTTTCCGAAATTAAATCTTAAGAAAAATATTTGACACACTTCGCTTAATTAACTTCAACAAAATTCTAATGAAACTTCAAACAAAGTATATTTTAAACTTTTTTCTTATTTTGTTGTGATATTAATTATTTTAATTTTTTGTCTTTTATAATTTGTTTTTGTATGCCTTGATTTTTTATACACATCTTTATCCTTTCTCAATTATGTTAAAAAAAAATAAAGACTTTTTTTCAACCCTTCCTAAAATTTGTCTCAATTGTAATCAAATAAAAACCCAAAACATTTGTTTTGGTCATCATGTTTACAAAACCTAAGGGGTTGGTTGCTAATGTGGCCTGTTTGCTAAAGTGGGTCTTTCGTTTTTGTTCGCTTTGCTGCATGAAAATGTCAAAACTGTCATCAAGTTTAATTTCCGCTATCTCTATGTACACAAAGTTTCGACGTGAATGCATACGTTTTTATTGGTTTTATTGTGTCGTTTAAAAAAAAAAAACTCTACATAAAGTGTAATATTTCGTTAACATACAAAAGTGAATGAATGTTCCAAGTCAGATTTTAGCAAATGGTAAGAAATTTATTTATAATTGTAATGAAACTAATTGATTTCATTAAAAAAAATTTGAGAAACTAATTTTTCATAATGTTCGCTAAGTAGTACAATTTTTCTTCGCTAAAAGGAAATTCAGATAGACAAGTTAATGTACAAAATGTGGTTAATCAAGTACTAAACAAGGCTATTAAACCATTTTTTAATCTTTTTGATTGACAGTAAATGTAACTTTTTATCTGACTACTATTTCTAAACGACTCTGCGTTTTTATATAGGCTCGGTTGGCAAATCTAAGAAAACACATATACAAAGTTAGCTAAAAAATTAACATGTCGCAAAACAATTTTGACGTTGTCGACAAACATTTTTTGATAACGCCGTCATTTTCCTTGCTCCTCTTAATCCGGGTCACCATCAGCGTAATTTAAACTGGAAAAGGTAATCTTTTAACTGTCAAGTTAATAAAAAAAATGCACATGTAACGGAAGATTAAAAAGGTGAATTTCTTAGTCTGAACTCCCCAAAAAGTTAGAGAGTTTATTAATATTATTGTTAATGTGTACCTTTTGAGTTGTTTTCGAATTTTTCATTAACAAACTGCCAACCGTAGCAAAAAAAAAAAAAATAGTACAGGAGGCAAACCACAAGTACTTTTGTAACACCCACCCTTTTACAAATTACCAAAGTTAAAACTAGTATTGTCCTAGAAAGTAATATTGTGCTAGAAAAACACTATTTGGTTTACAAAGCAGGAATCATAAATAAATAAAATTATTTTATTATATTTTACACGTTCAGCAATTATTTATTTAATAGACTGCGCTGCTGGTTTTAAAAGTTGCATATTTTATAAAAATGTCTCATACAAACCCAGGCAGAAAAAATACAATCGGCACAGTACTGACAAGCGGTCGGTTATGTGTTGGCAGAACAAGGGATTAACAATCTTGATTGTATTGCCCTGCTGCACGATTGATAACAGTGGCCAGCCGTTGGTTGCTACCGTTGTCATAACTTTGAAAAGTCAAAAAATTTGGTGATTTGCATATACCTTTTGATTTTTTAATATTGTTTTTTGTATTTGTTTCACAATTCATCAAGAAAAATACAAAATTAACAATTTGTCAATAAGCTTGAAAAGTTCTCTGCCTCCAAATTAGGGTCTACCCAAAAAAGGGCGTGGTGTTGGTATGCAACTTTCCGTGACTCAGGGTTATCTGAAAGCAAAACGGAAAACTGTGAATTGGTTAGTATGAATGCCGCTATCGTCCCATGTTTTATAAAAATGGCTGCCGTTTGAAAATGAAAAGTCGATATTTGACTATTTTTTTTGTAGACTAGTATAAAAAACAAATAGTTTTGTTTTTGAGCGTAATCATTCAAAATCGGTTAAGTAGAACTTGTGTAAACCTGCCTCCCAAATTGAAAAACGTTGTTTCGAGATGAACGCGTTTAAGTCTTTTAGTATTTTTTGAATGCCTCATTTAGGCAAACTCATAGCTTCACAAAAGTGGCAGTATCTCCCAAACTATAACGAATTTCCAACTATCCTTTTAGGATAATATTTTTGAATATCTAAGCTAAAAAAATAAAATAAATAAAAATGGAAAAAAAAATTCCAAACCAGATGGCCGACTTAATTCAATTAATTTCGTGACATGTTTATAAAACACGCACCTTTAGAACCGGCAACCGAGTTCGGTTGTAGTCTTTTAAACAAATAATTTCTGATTGAAAGTGTAAAATATAATAAAATATTAAAAAAATATAACGCCGCTGAATAGATGTCATATTGGTAAAAAACAATAGGGTCAAAGAATTTTGAGAGTAATACTGGTAAAACAATTACTTTACAGACAAAATTGAATTTTCTTAGTAGAATATTGGTTGTAGTTTTTGGTAATTTCTTTCAGGGTGGGTTTTACAAAAATAATGGCTGAGGAGATAAAAATAAGAGACACAATCTTACGTTTAAGGGTTAAAAGGTGGATTCAAATTTTATTACTTTTTTGTATGTAAACATAATTTAAATTAACGAAATTTAGAATTATTTGTACAAAACGTTGAAGTACTCGAAAAACAACAATTTTTTTTATTCATGTATGTGTAGTAACTAGTAACTAGTAGTAACTAGGTAGTAACTTAGGATTATAATTTATTTGAAATAATCGTAATATAGGTGAAAAAAGCTTTTTGCGAAAAGTCGCATAAACGTCGAACAATTATGAATATATGATAAGCACAGACACCCTTCGTTTCAATTAAATTGGCATTAATAAACATAACTTAAACAATTTTTAACTTAAACCATCTATAATTCCTTAACCAAATGCCAAATTTACTATCACTTTTGAATACCAAGAATATTTGAAAATTATCGGTCATATTACATATACAATTTAATGCGTCTTCACAACTTATTTGTTTAAAATTTCTTTTAAACTAAAAATGGTGAAATATTTGACACCACTTTTTAGCCTCTGAATATGAGATTTTTCCGGTAAAAAATTAAATTTTCCTTATTTGTTCGATTCTATCGCACATCTGAATTTCATTAAGACCGGAGAGAATCCATTTCCTTGGTAGTTTTTTTTTTTATATAGCCCAAAATCCAGATGTTGGGCCACATTAGTAAAGATTTCCATACTATTTAGTTGCTGAAGTTTATATTCATGCTTTTGTTTAAAGAAAAATATGTTAAATTAAAAAAACAAAGTTTTGTTATGCTTTTTATTAACCACTATTTTAGAAAGGGTCAACGTTTTGTTACCAATAGGCATAATTTTTTTTTTTTTTTTTCTATTACTCCAAACACTATATTACAGATTTTATATGAAAATGAAAAACAGGGCTTTAGCTCGCGATGCCCCAAAAGTAATAGGTACCTTTTTTGTTGTATTTTTGGACGGATTTATTTACCCATTATTTATAATGAGTTTTTATTAATAACCTATTACTTTTGGAAAATAGCGATGAGAAGTTAATCTCCGAGAAAGTAATGAGTTGAAACTTTATTCTTTGTGCGATTTTTAAGAGTATTTAAATAATGTTATTGTTACCAAAAATTAAAGCTAGGTGTAGAGTATATAAAATTCAATACAGCCTCACTTTATTATTTGTATACATCTTACTTTATCCTTTTTTTTTTGTTTGGTAAACATTACAAATTTTCTTATAAATTATTCCTCAAATATTTGTATAATGGCTTGATGAAAATGTACCAAAAATTGTACCAAAAGTAGAATAAGAAATAAAATAAATTTTAATTTTTGTCTTCTTTTAAGGCACTGCTCAAAATTATAGCACACTTACAAATTTTATTTTGCTGTTTGAATATCTCGTTAAATAGTTATTCGAAAATTATAATTTTTGGGCTTTTAAAACCATACTTTTATTGATAATTTAAAAATGATAATACCCAGGCAGAAAAACACAATCGGCACAGTGTTGGCAAAGCGTCAGCGACGGTAAGTTATGCGTTGGCTGAAGGTGGGATTACCAATATTGACAGTATTGTCCTGTTACTTGATTGACAACAGTTGCCAACCGTTGATTTGAACAAACTTGCCACCGTTTCCATAACGTTGGTAATTCAACAAATTTTGTGTTTTTAAAATGGCTAAAACTATATTTAATTTTACGTTAAATACAGTTTGGTCTCAGTATTATATATCTTTTTTAAATGCGTGAAATATTAAGAAATATTTTTGAAAAAAATGCTTCCAGTTGGTTGTAATATTGATAAAAACAATGTTCGCAAAGTTACTGGCAAACCAAATAGCGTTTTCAGAGTTTTAATATTAGTTGTAATTTTGGTAGTTTTTAAAACGGTGGGTCTTACAAAAATATCAGTGGTTTGCCATTACTATATATATGGAGAAAGATTAGGAGACATATAATTATATCAAGAACCATATAAATATTTTCTCAATAAAAATTATCATATATATTTTTATATAATGATATTTTGCGTAATGTGACTTCATTCCAAGTCAGATATGAGTCAATCATATTATATATGACAAGATATAACTATTTTTACCCGGGAATAACTTTTGTCTACACTCCCAGTGTTCACCGGGTTGAGACAACAAAAGTATTCCTTCTTCCACTAAAAATATCACCATTACAATTAACACCTTTGCGATGTTTTTAATATAATATGATAACCAAAAAATACCGCATGATTAAAGCAACCATATCATTGGTGATTTATGTTTGATGCAATAATAATTTTATTGAAACAAAATTTGTTCGTGAAGTAAACATAGTTTTGTATATTGTATTTCATATTGCGACCATATTTTTTCTCCGCGTGCAGAATGAAAACTTACGACGGACTAAAAGTTTTTTTATTCATAGCGGCCACAGCTGCTGCTTTTTCTAAAAAAAAATGGACCTATAAAAGTTGTTTATGATTTAGCTTTTTTTTAATACTTTTGCTAGTTTATACCCACTCTTTCAGAAATCTGTGCTTAAATTTTGCCAAAATAATCTTACCCAGGTGAAAAAGGAATCGTATGTGAACATATATGATCATATATGGGATTGTATATGATCATATTTGGATATAGCTGGTCATATATGTTCATATATGATTTGATATATGACCATATATGATCTCATATATGTTCGGATCCGAAATTTGAGGGTATATGGTCGTATATGATAATATATGTTCATATATGCACATATATGATCCATATATGCTCATATATGATCATATACGACCATATACCCTCAAATTTCGGATCCGAACATATATGGTCATATATGAGACCATATATGGTCATATATGAGACCATATATGGTCATATATTAAACTATATATGGACATATATGGCAAGCTATTCCCATATATGGTCATATACAAGCCCATATATGATCATATATGTTCATATACGAATCAATTTTCACGTGGGTATTTTTAACAGGAAAATGTGTTTTTCGTTAAATCAAATAATTGAACATTTTTTGTTAACAGATTTTCAATTATTTTATATTAGATCGTCTTCACAATTCGTGTATTCAATTTATTTTTATATTTAGAATATATGAGTATTGTATCTGTTTTAAAACTCGCGATTCCGCGATTCCGCGGTTCAACAGTTTTCGTTCCAAAATACTATCGTCATATTTTATTCAAAACTTCACTCAGCCGAAAAAGTTTCACCATATTGATGAAATTGATCATAAGTCGTTTGCCATTACTCATCATATATATGAAGTTTTATAAATATGATAAAGATTTTCATACAAATATATGACAACACCAAATATATTTGTTGTACTAACTGAATTAATAAGGTGTTACCATTAAAATACACTTTTCAATTCGGTTGGGACTTTATTTTTCTGTGTATAGATCTTCATTATTTCATAACAAAGTTTCATAAACTTTGTATTAATTACTTTTTTTGGGGGAATATAGTGAAATTTATAAACCGAAAATTAAAATTTTTATGTTTCGTGTGAAATATGGAAAATATCATTTGCAGTTCAATTTTGTAAAAACTCAAAAACTATCAGACATACTAAATATAAATTTTTGAGTATAATTGCAAAATTTTGGAATTTTAATTGCTATTTTTTTTTTTAAATAGAAAATTCATATTTCTTTTTGAGTGTATTGTCTAAAATAGGTCAAACGTATTGAAAATGAGTTTAAATTAATCAATGCTACTTTCCATTAACAATAAATATCATTACCAACCTGGGGGAATACTGTGTGTGCCCTAGGAAGCAATATCAAAAACTCTCATCATGTACTGATAATGCACAGGACATAAGTGACTTTAACAGCAATAAAACAAATAATTCAAATAAATCAAATAAATAGTGTTTATGTTTTTCGACCTTTTGTTTTAAAATCCAATTAAATAAATAGTCAAGCTCTTTTATTTTGTGTTACACTGATCTACATGATATTAATTTGTGTATTATATATTTTTGTATATTCCAATTTAAGTTTTCTTGAAGATGCCATCCGATGGATGGAGAAATATATTGAAAATAAAAATAAAATAATCTTATTAAAATCTAAGACCTCGAGCTTGACTATTTATTTAATTGGATAATTCAAATAAATTTAAAGAAATAAATGGAAAACAACATGTTTTATCATATTTTTACGAAAGAAACTACTTTTAAGTACTTTTTCAAAATAATGTGTGATTTGTTTTCAAAAAGTAGAATAGCGCGGCTACACCTAGTTCTAGAATTTTTATTTCAGTTGACATTATGCTGATATTTATATTTATGTTTTTTTTTTTTTTTTTCTTTAAAGAGAAGCAACACTTAGGAAATTCTCCCTATTAATTAATGTGTTGCTTTCTTTGGAAAGGGGATAGTGGAGAGAGGAAAGGTGGTGAAAGATAAAAGGCTTCAAACATGGCAACACTGTAATTGCGCCACCTGATGTAGAGTTGGCGAATTTATTGAAGCTTTTTGTTTCATAGCCCTGATTCATTATTTTACTTAGGTGTTGTTAAGTGCTATGGGAACACCGAAGATGGGCTCACCGATACATATAAGTGATAGAAAACTTATATATATTATTTTTCTAAATTGATGTTGTCGTCACCGGGAATCGAACCCGGGACCATCTGTGTAAAAGTCCAACGCGCTAAACATTATTAATAAAATACATCTGGATTATTAAAATAGATCTAATAACCAAATAAACCCAACAATATCGTTACGATATCGAAACTATATCACCTAGGTGATATATATTATCATATATGATAATCACTTGTGATAAGAAAACGATAGATTTTTTTTGTTCTAAAGTGTACTATTGCTAACGACATTATTTTCCCAAGCAATTATTATATCGTTTTCGCTATCGAAACTCCCTGTAATAGGGATAACAAAATAGCCAACTACCTGTCTTGCATCGAAATACTATCGTTATTTCAGGCAATTTTGATATCGAAAACAATATTTTATATGATATTTACAGGCGAGGCTCACTCGAACTTCCCCCAAAACATTTTCCTGGTTCTGCGCCTGTATTAAATCGGCATCGTAAACGATGTAATGATGGTTTCAGCTTACACTTAAAAAGTATCCTAAAGAATTTAATCCACCGACGCGGTCCAATAAATTGTAGTTTAAAATCCATTAAAATTTCGATATGGAATCGCCTTGAGATAAGCTAAAATAAAGTAAATCTACATTTTATTCCCTATATAAAGAATAAAAATCAAACTCGCCAGTATTGTACATTTACTAGAATAATATGTTTAAATTTCCAAAAGAATCAAATACGCACAAGCTCTTAAAAATTTTATTTGTTTTAAAAATTTGTTGATGTTTTTTTTATCAAAACTAAATATTTTGAAGTGCACTTTTTCGCTACAACCGTGATAATCTTACTGTGATAATCTTACTGAAATCGATATCGTTTTAGCATAGCGATTTCGCTATCGTATCGATCTTATGTTTATAGTGATACGAATAGTTGACACGATCTGATGTCAAATTAATCAAAATCAGTTTTTAAATGTTGAGGAAATAAATTCTGAAATAACCAAAATGGAACCACTTTGTTTTCTAAGTAAAAAAAATATTCAAGATAGCTTTTCAAGTTCATTTTAGATTTTATTATATATATCTAGAGTAACTACCAAAATATAAAAAAAAAAAATATTTAAAAGTCGATTGGTAAGCAAAAAATTGCACTTCTTTTCGAATTCGTCCCATTAGTTTTTTTACGAGAACTTTCATAAACTTTTCTGGCTGCCAAATTCCATTTAGATTTGAAGTCTTTTACAGTTGACACTTTCATTCCTGTCTTCTTTAAAGTACCTTTTATTATTGACCAATATTCGTCTATTGGATGTAGTTCTGGACAATTTGGTGGATTGTTTTCTTTTTGTACGAAGTCGATTTTGTTGTTGTTATACCATTCAATTGTGGCTCTTGCATAATTACAACTGGCTAGGTCGGGCCAAGATAACGGGTTTGTAATGTGAGATCTTACAAATGGTAACAGAAGCTTTTTTAAGCATCATTCTCTACAAGTTTCACCAGTTATTGAAACAGTTTAAAGAAAGGACTTGCTTTTCTCCCACAAGGACAAATTGCTTGCCATACCAGGTACCTTTTGCGGAAATTTGAAATTAATTTTCTATTTACATTGATCTGGAGCATCAGGACGACTACATGCTGTATGAAAGTCTTATCCTGCAATGTTCCGGAAGTTTGCAAAGCAATATGTTTCATCATTCATTATCACGCAATTATATTTTTTTAATTGTTTTTCGTAAAGGCGTCGAATGCATGTTTTTGCTGATCAATTTTGTTTTCCATTCCTGTCTGAACACTCATTGAATTTCTGCTTTAAAAATATGTAGTTGTTTGGGTTGTAATACAGTTTCTTTATTTTTAATGTAAATGTCAGTCTTTTGTAGAACAAATTAAATCTTTTTCTAACCTTGTAGTTTATTTAAAAAAACAAACCACATCAAATGACTGTTTTATGATTTTACATTCATTTTTTACAGTTGTTTTTTGTTATTTAAAAAAATAAAAAAAAATAAATCTTTGTTTATTTTTTACTTTCATGTGGTTCATTTTTAGTATAATTGTTAGTCATTTTTCGAACATTAAAAAACAAATGACAATGTAAGTTGAATTTACTGTAATGTAAGTCGTCCTTTCTTTAAATCAAATTTCATTTGTTTTCAACTACATTTGCAGTAGTCTTTACCTACATAATATTCTAAGTGTACATACCTGAGCTTTATAATACTTGAGTCCATTACGCTTTTTGACATTCTGAATAAAATTTTGCGATTTTTGAATTTTATTCGCAACGTCTCTAGTTGAAATGGTAGGATCCTTTTAAAAGCTTCTATTACCTTTTCCGCTGCTGTTAGATCCTTTTGGCCATGCTCACCACCACTTCCACGCTTTCTTTCAATCGACAAACGTTCATTAAAGATTTTAAATAACTTTTCATACCGTGGAACATATTTATTTAACATTTTTTGCTATCAAACGTATGGAAACACCTTTAATATTATTATTATCATTATATTCGTGCAGAATAAGTTTTCTTCGATTAACCTCTGAAGCCATTTTTTCAAAACCATATTAAAATTCAAAAATCTTTTTTATTGAAATAAAATGAGACGATAATAGCCTAATTAAATCATTTATATATTTTTTTTAGTCAAGTAGTTTTGCAGAATACAACGATTAAAAATGGTTTGATTTTGGTTATTTAAACCTGTATTTGATTTCTAAGATCAAATTTTTCTATAAAAAATTAAGGGTGTTTTGATATTTTATGAAAATTTTAATACAAATTTCTGAAATCGACAGTTAAAACTAACATACTCGTCTTAAAAACCAAGCGAAATAATAAATTTTAATGAAAATAACAAAATATTTCACAATATTTTGGGGTTTTTTAAAGACAACACTGAAAAAAAAAAGTTTGTAAAGTCAGCAAAAATTTTTGCTGAGTCAGCAAAATTTTAGTCAGGAGGGTGCTAGCAAAAAAAACGCTAATGTCAGCAAAATCTTTTGCTGAAAATCAGCGAGCTGATTTTTAGCAACAAAATTAGTAGATTCAGCTAAAGTTTTGCTAACACTTAGTGGATTAGAAATAAAAAAGCGTTGGTAAAAATTAATAAATTTTTTGCTGAATTTTAGTAGACTGAAAAAAAACGCAAAAAAATTGTAAAAAAAATTGTAATTTAGTTAATATATTTGCTGAAAATCATAAAACATATTTTTGTGATTCTTTTAAAAATAATTTACAATAATTACGAAATATAAAAATTTTCATTTTCCCACATTGATGTCATGAATTAATTTAATATCTGAAAATATATAGAAATAAATATATATAACATAACAAAAATTTTCTTTCAACTACTTACATCAACGGTTGTCTAAATAATGCTTTCTTTAAAAGGACGTAACTGCCGAAGATAATTATAGTAACGAAACGAAAAAAACAACCCTTTTTTTGCAATAAGAAAAAGGAACCACAAAAATCTACATAAGATGTGTGTCTTTGTCTTTCGCTTTACTCTGTCTACATGTCTGTATATGTTTGTTTGTTTGTTTGCAATGTGACCACACTAGATTATAAATCTATAAACATTTAGTTTAGAAATACATATTAAATTTAAATATTTTATTTTGTCTTTTATTTATGCCCGTAATTTCAAGCAATAGATACCTACCGGTGCTTAGATACCTACCCGATTTTGTTCGTGTACACGGTAGGTATCTAAGCACCAGTAGGTATATATTGCTTGAAATTACGGCCATTAATTAAAAGACAATTATTTTCACAAGCCGGTGACAACGCAAAATTTAAGTTGTTTTAATCCTTAATTTTGTTTTATGTATGAGAAACAGATATAAAAGTCTTCCATGGTTGATTATTTTATATGTCTTATTAGAGTTGTACTTTTTAGTATCATTTTCCTCTTCTCTACTACATCTTGACATGCCGCGACATCTACTTCATTCTGCGTATATCTTTCAATCTCATTGTCGTCCACACTATTAATGTGCTTATAAGCACTATTTTTTTTAGCAAAATTAATTAGTAAAACATTAGTATATTAGTAAAGCATTAGTATAAAACAGTTAAGTCCTGAATAAGTATAACAAAAATTTTAGCTGAAAACACGATTTTAGCAAAAAAATTTGCTAAAAAATAGTATACCTGATTAACAAGACGTTTTACTAACTTTTGTACTAACTTATTTTTTTGAGTGTAATTAAAAGTGCGCTATAATTTTGATCAAATATTTTCATAGAAAAAAGTTAGTAAAACCGTTAGTAATACAATAATACTAATACTAAAACCGTTAGTAATACAACTTTGCAAGTTTTAAACAAATTTTTCCTTCAAATTGAGACTTTTGTTAAACATATTGCTATTTTGACTTTATGAAATACTATCTTTTTAACTATTTTTTGCTGAATTTACTAAAGTCTAAAAATATTAATTTGATACTCAAAACCAGCGAAAGGTCGCTATAATGCATATCAGTATTTCCGTATTTTTTATATTGTGTCAGCTCCTTAAAAAAAAAACCTGGAGCTTTATATAATTTTATCTAATTAAGTATGACCCCATAATTAATTATATAAAATTTCATCCGAATAAAATTATATAAAATTTCATCCTAATTGTATCATACAGATTCATTTAGATACAATTAGAAGTGATTTTAAAAAGTTTTGTCTGAATTTTGTCCTCAGCCAATATTATCAAATTATACGTTATACGATATGATTATATCTTATTTAATATAAGAGGATATAAAATGGTCTATATATAATTTTAAATATAAGTATCATGTGGTTCCTTCCAATTTTCAAAATAATAGTATTAGGTTTATAGTATATGTCATATCAATCAATGTATAAAGGGTGTTTTTTATAGAGGTATAGAACTTTGAAATGGAATAAAATAAAGATGATTAAATAGACATGAAAATTACTTTATTCGAAAGATAATCTTCTGGCATTATAATTTAAATATGACTTCTGACAAATAAAAGACAGATATAATTCTGTATGTTATTTATCTTATAAAAAAAGAGCTGTATCTTAGTTGTCTTATTATTTATATTAAACATTTTCAGTAATAGGTGGCTCTTAGTTTTCATGCACATAACTAACACTTAGTAGATTTTACATTTTTTTGCTGTTTTTATTTTACTGATATTTAGCAAAAATATTCATCTAATTTTATTGCTTTTTCCTGCAACGTCATTTTGAACTAACTTTTATTAACATTTTCTGCTATTTTTACAGACTTATTTGTATTAGTGTAGGTAAGGGTACCTAACTTAAATTTGTTTTCTTGAAAGCTAACTAAATATGTTAGAATTTGTATTTTTGAATTGCAAATAAACTTGTGGTTCCAAATGCCAAAAATTATAATTTTCTAAGAAGTCGTTAGAGAGATCTTCAAACAGCAAAAGTGCGCTATAATTTTGAGCTGTGCTTTTTATTTTGGAAAATGAGAAGAACATGCATAAAAATGCAAATACAGTTTACAAATAAGAATTTTAAAGAAACATTTACAAATTCTTTTAACAGTAAAAAATGTTTTAATCTTATTGCCAAAGCTTCTTCGTAAATTGCACCTAAAACTATACGTCAGTAAAAGGTCTATAAAATGGGTTTCAAATTTATTTGTCTAGTTTTTAACAAATATCTTGATAAAACACCGATTTTAATAAAGATTTTAGTTATATTCATTTAACACGATACTAAAGATCCTCCCTCATTGCTTTAAGTTATTATGAATGTTTTCAAATTTATTATAACTTGGTCTCGAAAGTTCGTTAGTACATGTTTTTTTTTTCATTTGTTGGATGACAAAATCTGTGCGAATCAGATTTATGCGAAAAAATGCATATATTTAAGAACATTTATCGATATTATACTGTATACTGCATTTTTACAAAATTTATGTATTCTAAAACTATATATTTTAGATTTGTTTTCTTCAAATTTATAAATATTTTTTTTCTATACATATTCCTTAGTCACTAAAACAAAAATAACTGGAAAGTACAATTACTTACATTTTTGTTTTTATCCACAGTTACTTAAATTGTATAAATAACGTTGCAAAATTGTAAACAGTTTTTTTTTTTTTTTTGTGTTTTTATACATCGACATTATTTACTTGTTATTTTTATTGATTTATAACGAGCTTTCAACCACGGTATATTTACAAAAATACATCAAAATAAGTATTTTAACTAGGTTGATACCTGCCCATTCTGAAAAAGACAAACGGACCACCGCTGGCAATGCACTTCAAGTGGTATAAGTCCTGGCAACAACTGCTTTCCCAACCCGAAAATGATAACATTATTAGACAAAAGGTCCGTCTTTTCAAAAAGTAAAAAAAAGTAAAAGTACAGGGGAAACAAAATTTCCAACATTGGCGAAATGTTCGTTAAACCATGAAAAATGTGGTCTAAAAATTTCCAAAATAAAATTAAAAAAAAGTTCATGCATAATTTGTTTGATCCCACTGGTCTTTGAAAGCTGGCAGCCAAATTGGCAGCCGACAGCCCTAACCACTGAGTTAACGAGACATATAATACTTGGTAGCTTAAAACATAACTAAATGATAACTGCTGTGTAACAGTTGGCTGATCAAATATGTCAATACTGGCATAATGTTTGATGGAAACAACTTGCCAACGTAGGGAAAACAAAACAAAAGTTGGTCCCAAAAGAGCTTACCCAGAAAAAAAAATCGTTTTTATATTAAAAAAATATTAAAAAGTATAAAAAAATCACAAGCAAATATATACCTGGAACCGAATCGAACTCGGAACCTTCCGACTACAAACTTGTTTAAACAAAGCATCATAATTTTTATAAAATAAATACCGTTACCAGTTATTAGATTGGATATCAATGGGAAACACATTTTGCCACCGTTGGCCCAGTGGTCCCAGCCAATTCTTTGTCAATGTTTTTTTTGCGAACCACTGAAATTATTGTAAAACAAGAGCTGGCAAAACGCTTTTTGAAAAAGCTGTTAAAGCATCTTGAACAAGGGTTCTGCTGTAATATATTTACATTTCTTCGGTTACCCAGTAGTATGCCAGTGCTTGATTTTTTTTGTACCCCTGGAGGTTCTTACTGGGGCAGTACGCTTATTTTTACCTCATCCCAAATTATTCCGTATATTCTCAAGATTTTATCGCAAAACAATACATTTTTTAAATTAAAGTAATTTTGCTATCAAACTTTTACCATTACTATCGGTTAGACATATGTTTTCTTACATTATGTCAGTACTGGAATACAACTCTCATATATGGGCAGGGGCTTCAGTGTCTATTCTGAAGCTTTGTGTTCAGGGGAGGGCGGTGAAGCTTATCAATGACAGTAGTGTATCCAACTCTATTGATTCATTGGAGCATCGTCGGAATGTGGGTTGTGTGACACTTTTCTATCGATATTACCATGGGAGGTGCTCATCTGAGATAAGTGAACTTATTCCTCGAGCCCGAGTTTTTAGTCGTAATACTCGCATATCTAGTAGAGCACACCCGTTTGTAGTTGATTGTCATGTGTTTCGCACAACGCATTGCAGAGAAAATTCGGTTTTTAGTCGAAATATTCGTATGTGGATCAAACTTCCCGCAGAAGTCTTCCCTGTTACTTACAATTTAGAAAAATTTAAATTTTTCCTCCTTCTTCATACACTATTTTCCTGATCAATACAATGCACTGCATTAGTAGGGAGCATCCCCAGAGTATTGGTTAAATTAAAAAAAAATAAATAAAAAGAAAAAAACAAAAAAACGTTGGTCTTAAAAGAGGTTTTATAGAAACACAAAAATCAATTTTATAAGGAAAACATTTTAAAAAAATAGAAAAACACCACAAATCAATTTTTGGATGAAACCGGGCTCGCAGTCGGAACCTTCCAACTACAAACTTTTTGAAACAACGCATCATAATTTTTATAAAATAAATGCTCTACCAGTGGTTAGACTTATGGGCCGTTGGTAATTTATGACTGGATAGCAATGAAGAAACACTTTTCCCCAACGTTGGCATAGTGGACTAACCCAATTCTTTTGCAATGATTTTTTTCTGTAGACAACTGAAATTATTGTAAAATAAATACTGGAAAAACGCTGGTAAAGCATCTTAAACAGTGTTCTGCTAGTAGTTTATTTACAATTCCTCCATTACATTGTGGTATACCTGTATTTGATTTTTTGTACCACTGGCAGATTCTGACTTGTTGTATTGCGGTCTGCCAAAAGATCTCATTAGAACCCTAAGTTTTAGAAAAGCTAGAGCCTCCAGTACAAGCAGAGATTTGACAAAGAACCTATTTTTTTTTTTTTTTTATAATTTAACCAATACTCAGGGGATGCCCCCTACTCATGCAGTGCATTGTATTGATCAGGAAAATAAAGTATGGGAAGGAGGAAAGAGGGAGTAGTGTTTGTGGATATTTGATTTAAATTTTTCTAAAAAAAATTTTCTATTTCAAAACAAATTAGTTGTACTCTGGCGCAAGTAATATTTTTTTTAAAGTTTTCTTAGTTTTGTGTTTTTATATACATAGAGCTAATTTTTTTTTGTTATTTTTTACAGTCAAAAAATTAGCGTCGCCGATTTAAAAATAACCACTTTTATGGCAGGAATATTTATAATTTATACATTGATTATGAGGTTTTTATTTATTGAATTTAAGATTTTTTTATATATATTGTTAGAAAGCTTATTGCAAAATTTAATTAAAATAAGTCCAATAGAATTCTGCCTGTTTACAAAAATATCTTCATGGTAGCACATGATTAATATGGAAATTTTTAATTTTGTATAAGACACTATTGCGTATGAGTTATATTTAATTAAAATTAATCTGTTTGCAAAAATATCTTCATGGTGACGTATGATTAATATTTTATTTTGTATTTTGTATCGGAAACTGCTGCGTATGAGTTATATTTTATTAGGGATTATAGCAATTTAAGCCATTTTTCTACCAAACATAGAATCCGTTGTCCGATTTAGTTGAAATTTGAAATATATGCTTGGAAGACCATAAATATTAAGAATTTTCGCAAAAGAGAAGAAACAAATATCTGGTATCATTGTAATAGTGTGTGTCGTTAAAGACATGTTGGTTAAATGTGTTTACCATTTCTAACAAACTTTAAAAAAAAGAATATTTAAATTTTATGAAAACTTGTTTTGACAAACAGTTTTGTGAAAAATTTATTAATTATATCGTATTAAACAATTAATAATTACACTGTGCACCAGTGAAAAAAACACAAGAACTTGACTATATAGGTTCGATTGTACTACTAAAAGGTAGTAAAACCCTATACTCGGTTTGTCCAGATTGGTGACCAATTCCTTTTTATGGGCCTCTAAAGTTTCTGAAAAGCAGTGGGACCCTCAAAATATGGTATCATTAGTTTTTGCCCTAAATCTTAATAAGACTTGGTGCGACGGCTTAACTATATTTGGCAATAATGTGGCTAACAGTCCACTGAACAAATTCTTTCAACATTTTATGCCAAAAAAATATTTTTTTCCTGGAGTTTTTTTGAAAAAACTTAGGAAAAAAATATGTTTTTTTCACTTTTTCCAGTATTACTTACAGGGACTGTTAAATTTTTCTTAACAATATTTGGCAAAAGTGTAGCCAAGGTAACGCCGAACAACTCTTCTGAACATACCAACACAATCTGAACATGTTTAGGCATTCTAAATAGCTCATAAAGACCAGCGTGTACATTAAAATGTGTGTTTTTGGCTAGACTATACTTTTATTGCAATTTTTTTACACGTTTTTTTGTATTTTTGTTAAACAAATGAAACATTTTTTATGTGAGAGTTAGTTCAAAGTCCTGCATGTAGGCCCAGAGGATTTTAAAATGCTATTTGGCCCGCCCCTTTTTATGGGCGTGGATATAAGAATGAATTCAAATAATAATTAAATTGTATTACTTAAGTGCAAAAAGCATAATAAATGATTTTGTAAACATTTATCGCGTGGGGAAGGTGACCCCAACATAACTCACCGACTACCAACAACCCCCCGCACCTCCGAAAACTCCATGCAATTTTTTTTTTAATTTTTTTACATATTTGGGGTATAAGGATTCGACACAGCCGAGTTAAAGTTGTTTTTTACTTTAATTGTTATTGTTAAATTTCTTGTGCTGCTGATTTCAATATTTTTAAGTTTGCAAACAATTTAAAAACGTATAGCCCTAATATACATGTACAAAAAAAACTTTAAATAATAAAATATAAATTAAAAAACAAAAACCATAAGTTCGTACAAAAAAAAAATTTTCTTGTAAAAAACAGAAATCCAAATAAAAGTTTAATGGGGGTCGGTCTTACATTTATCCATCTAGAGGCAACTGCGGGGACTTTTTGTGGATTTTTTTAGTCAAAAACGACAATTTTTAAGGTGCAGAGTATTCTTTATGAGCTGTTTAGAGTGCCTAAACACGTTCAGATTGTATTGGTATGTTCAGAAGAGTTGTTCGACGTTACCTTGGCTACACTTTTGCCAAATATTGTTAGGAAAAATTTAACAGTCCCTGTAAGTAATACTGGAAAAAGTGAAAAAAACATATTTTTTTCCTATGTTTTTTCAAAAAAACTCCAGGAAAAAAATATTTTTTTGGCATAAAATGTTGAAAGAATTTGTTCAGTGGACTGTTAGCCACATTATTGCCAAATATAGTTAAGCCGTAGCACCAAGTCTTATTTATATTTAGGGCAAAAACTAATGATACCATATTTTGAGGGTCCCACTGCTTTTCAGAAACTTTAGAGGCCCATAAAAAGGAATTGGTCACCAATCTGGACAAACCGAGTATAGGGTTTTACTACCTTTTGGTAGTAGAATCGAACCTATATAGCCAAGATCTTGTGTTTTTCAAAAAGTCTTTTTTTGTTGCATAGTGTTATTATTTTAAATTATTTATAACAAGCTTTCCAACACCGTATATTTACAAAAATAAAGCAAATTAATATTTTAGCTACCCCGTCATTAACTGCCAGTTTTACAAAAAATTAAGCACTGACAGTACACTTGTTTAAGGTGGTTTATCAGCGTTTCCAAAAAAGGTTCAAAAGTATATCCACTGGCGACGCATATATTTTCTAAAAATTATGATGCTTTGTTTAAAAAAGTTTGTAGTTGGAAGGCTCAGAGTTCGAGCCCGGTTTCAGGCAAACATTTGTATTTTGTTTTTTTTATGCATTTTAATATTTTTTAATATAAAATAGATTTTTTTATTTCTGGCAAAGCTCCTTTAGGAAAAGTTTGTTTTGTTGTCAGAACGTTGGCAAGTTGTTTCCATCATACCTTATGCCAGTGCTGACACATTTGAAAAAGACTAAAAATAACCAACCGCTAGCAAGGCACTTTAACAGGTCGTACAAGTACTGGCAACAACTGCTTTCGCAATCCCAAAATGATAACATCATTAGACAAAAGGTCCATCTGTTTAAAAAGTGTCGGACAAACTCTGGGGAAACAACATTTCCAACGTTGGTAAAATGCTGGTAAAACCTTGAAAAAAATGGTCTAAAAAGAGACACAATAATATTTAAAAACAGTTCATTTATAATTTGTTTGCGAGCCAAGTGGTGCAGAAATATAAATTGCTAACATTTTTACAATTTCCACAATTGAAAAATTTTGTATATTACTTCTTATGGATTTTCCACGATGACCTATAAAGCTGTTTTAAACATTTCGACCTTTGCTGATGTTTCTTTTCAATACCCAGCAAAACCACACATTACCAAATAATATGTAAAGTAATGTATCGCCAGAGGGCTTCAATGAGGTATCATTACAAGGTAATCCATGAGCGTTCAATTATCGGTAACTCATTACTTCTTTTTGGAAAATAATGAAACAGGTAAGGAGTACATATTACAAGGTAATGCATTACTTTATCGCACCCATTACCAAAGTGTTCTTGGGTAGCTTATGCTTTCTGTCTATCGATAACAAGAATGCAAAAACTTAAGATAATAATGGCACTAAGCATGAGCAAAATTAATGTTGTTAATGTTTCAAACTATGTGTTTTTCGATCAAAAAGTTCCCCTGATAGTCTAGCAGGCTTCTGATTTTTATTCGGTGAATGGATGTTTAACACAACGGATTTGAACATTAATTTTTTGCTGATGTTGTGTAAACTGTCTGAAATTCGTAATAACCGAACTTGAGTCGTAATATCCGATTTTCAGTTTGCAAATAGCTAAATTTTTCTTTGTGTGTGGTTAAAAAATATTTTTTTTATTTTTAGATCCTGAGTTAGTGCCTGTTATGAACAGACTTTTTAACTAGTATGATTACGAATACCATTTTATGATTGTACTCAAGAGAATAACGTGATAACCGAAAAAGAGAGACTTTTGCTAGAACATGATTAAATCAACTATACACTCAAAAAATTTTTCCATGAAAGTTCAACATTTATTTAAAAAGTAATTAAATTGTTTTTTTTTTTGTTAAATATTATTAATTTTCCTTTGGTTTTACTTTTATGGCGGTTAAACGCTTTTACGTTTTTTCTAACTATAATATTTAATTATAGTTTTGTAACGCAGTGTATAAGTTGACGTATTTGAAATATTTCTCCTAGTTTTATTATATAGCCCAGAAAACAGTTATATTGACACGTTAGCGAAGAATACCTTCTTAATTAATAATTTGTTTGTACTTTCAAACCAAAATTTTAATGTGTTTGGTTTCAAAAAGTTTTTGAAAATTGAAAACAACCGCTCTACGTAGACGGTTCTGATCATATTTAAACGATGTTAGTTCCGTTTCTCCGGAGTCACGTTTTAAACACACCGTGATATGTCAATCTGTGAACTTTGGCTGCCAATATTTTCGTATTAAGGCAAGCAAAAGTTATTTAAAATCATAATGAAACATTGTTCTAGCTATCTGCAAGGTTTCGCTAAAAAATGTTCAGTGGATCTTTGACATGACTGAAATGTAATAAAAAGGAAATTTTTCTGACAAACACTTTCGATAAATAATTGTAAAATCCACATTATTATTAAAACAAGATAACCATTTCAACACGAAACTATTTAAGCAGACTTTTGTCTAATTTTTTTTTAATTTTTTTGTTGCAACACAAAAAAACAATTTTTTAATTACAAAGTAAGACACAGCGTTAATTTAAATCTGTCTAACTCAGTTTTTATAATAAACATTTTACACGTCTCATTGACTCATATGACATACAAAAACCGCAATCATTTAAAAAATATATATTATATATATATTTTGCCTTGTTACATTTTCATAAATATTATAAAATATTTAATGAAAAATGCTTAAATGATGCAAATTAAAATATAAAATGTTAACCAAATCCAATTTCTATTTTTGTGGTTTTTACAATATCTCTTTTATTTTTCAAACTTCATGAAATGCTTATTTTAGGTTGAATTAATTAAATTAGATTGTTAAATTTTTGTTTTTAAACAACTTATGCATACTCTTTTTGCCAAATTACCCAAACAAAATTAAATTAATCTGTTTTTAAAATTTTATAAATGACACTGGTAGTGTCGAAGTTTTCTTAATAACTACATTTATACAAATTATGATTATGATGTTTTTTAGTTATTTAAGAAATTTTTAAATATATTGTAATGAAGGGTTATTGAAAAGTTTAATTAAAATGAATCCAATAGAATTCTGCCTGCTTACAAAAATTTTTTCATGGTGACATATGATTAATATTAAATTTTTTAATTTTGTATAAGACAATGTTGCGTGCGAGTTATATTTAAATATTGAGGAATTTTGTCTGTTTACAAAAATGTCTTCATGGTGGCGTATGATTAATATTTAATTTTTTTATTTTGTATAAGACAGTTATATTTAATTTCACTGTGTGTAATTTTTTAAGTCATGGCAAAATAACCATATACGGACACCACTACGTGATAAAAGACTAAAAAAAAGACCCGTGTCTCCCAATTTTTCCCAAAGTCATATCCTCTTTTGTTTATGGGCCGCCAAAGATTTGGGGCCTCGGTATCATTTTCGCAAAAAAGTGATAATTTTCTCAGGCCCATATCTTGCAAACCGTTCAGAATTTCGATTTACTCTCTATGACAAAGTTCTAGAAATTTGTTTATTGAGATCTTAGGTAAATTTTTGTAATTGATTGTTTCCTTGAATTTTGAACGGTTTGCTACCTATGGACCTGAACACGGGAAAAAAGGTAAAAAAAATCGAATTTTTTAAGTTTTTTGCGATTTTGATCTGGAAGGTGAAGTTTTTTTGATTTTATATGTTCGCAATGTTCTTTATGACAAGAGCTACAACTTTGCCATAGAGAGTAAATCGAAATTCAGAACGGTTTGCAAGATATGAGCACTTTTTTGCGAAAATGATACTGAGGCCCCAAATCTTTGGCGGCCCATAAACAAAAGAGGATATGACTTTGGGAAAAATTGGGAGACACGGGTCTTTATTTTTAGTCTTTTATCACGTAGTGGTGTCCGTATATGGTTATTTTTTTTTCGTGTTGCACTGTGTTATAATTAATCTGTTTACAAAAATATTTTTATGGTGACGTATGATTAATATTTAATTTTAAATTTTATTTATTTCTTTATTTATTTTGTATAGGAAACTGTTGCGTATGAGTTATATTTGGTTAGGGGTTATTTCTATTTAAGCCATTAAGACCTTAAATTCATAAAAAACATTAAACAGCATTTTAAATATTGTACATTTTAGTTAAAACACAAACTTTTGCCTTAAAGCTGTATTCATAAACGAATATTAAATTTTACATAAGGTTTATAATAGGTAGTTTAGGCTAATATTCGTTTACGAATACAGCTTTATGGCTTAAAATATGTTATAACTAAAATTTATTTGAAATCGGAGTTAAGATTTTTTATGAATACTGGTGTAAGAATTTTCCAAAAAAAAAAAAAAACGTAACAAACGCCTGGTTTCGTTCTAATAGGGTGTGTCTTTAAAGACACGTTTGTAAAATGTGTTTACCATTTCTAGCAAACTTAAAAAAAAATATTTAAATTTAAGAAAAACAGTTTTTGACAAACAATTTTGTGCTAAATTTAATAATAATTATTATTTTTAACTATTTCTAACGAGCTTTCAACCTCCGTGTATTTACAAAAAAAAAAAAAAAAAAAAAAAATAAATTCAATATTTTTGCTACCCAGTCATAAACTGACAGTGGTACAAAAAATCAAACACTGGTAAACCAGCGGCTAAGAAGCGAGGCATTACAAAAAAACCACTGGCAGAACACTTGTTAAAGACACTCTACCAGTGTTTCTACAAAGCGGTTTTCCAGCGTTGGTTTTACAAAAATTTCAGTGGTCTAAAAATAAAATCATTGGCAAAGAATTGGCTGAGGCCACTATGCCAATGCTGGGAAAAAGTATTTTCCCAGTGCTACCCCAGGTCTAGCCACTGGTAAAGCATTTGTTTTATAAAAAATAATGATGCTTTATAAAAATAACGAGTTCGAGCCCGGCTTCAGGCAAATGCTTTTATTGTAATTTTTTTTATACATTTTCATAATTTTTCATATAAAATACATTATTTTGTTAGTTTCATATCATAAATGGATTTGAAAATGATGGATTTATTGATTTATACACTATTGATTTTCTATGGGAAATGGGACCGTTTCTGCGTGTGCCACATGATCGGTCCCTTCGTGCCAGACACCGGTCCTCTGCTAAACCCTACCCTATGTAAACAACTGGCAACTTTATCATTGGATTGTCATAGGAGGGGGTCATTTGTCCTGCTTTAAACCACATAGTGGCATGCCAGATGACTAACCAGAGATGGGCATACCAGAAGACTATCGCAAAAGCGTCATGTCGTATAAAATAAACGAAAACTAAACAGCTTCCAATGGGTAAAAGTCTGGCCAACTGGCTTTTTCTTCTTAATAAGCATATTGGTTAAGTGGTATGTCCTCCCTTTACGAGTCACAGAATTGGTAATTTTAGGACAATTGACACTGCTTAACCCACTTCAGTATTAAATTATACCAGTCCTGTGATAAGTCCTTCTTTAACCAGTCACTTTTATGTCAATTGACTTCTCTTTCCCCATAGGGTTTATACACTAGTATATTTCCGTAAAGCTGAGATGTTATACTAAAGCACTGGGAAAAAATGTTTTCCCAATACTATCCAGTCAGAAATTGCCAAAGGCTCAAAAGTCTAACCACTGGTAAAGCATTTATTTTATGAAAATTATGATACTTTGTTTAAAAAAGGTTGCAGTCCGAAGGTTACAAGTTTGAGCCCGGTTTCAGGCAAACATTTTTATTGTGATTTTTTATACTTTTTAATCATTTTTCATATAAAATGGATTTTTTGTTTCCGGAAAAGTTCTTCTAACACCAACATGTTTTTGTTTTCAGAGCGTTGTCCCAAGGTGGCGGTGAACTGCGGCTAATATTTGTTACTTTCAGAATAGAAATGGATTTTGAAAATTATTGATTTATGGTATAAAAAGTATATTTCCGTAAAGCTGAGATGTTATGATATAAGAATATACCAATATCTTTTTGATTGTGGCGCTTTAAGTATGGCAAAATAATGAATTATATTTGATATTTCAAGTAAATTTTTTGTTTATTTGATTTCTAGTCTAGCCAATGTCATATTTTTTTGGAAAGTATATATTATGAAGACTTTTGTTCATATAACATCTTTAAAAAATTGCCAGCGTGTATAAATTTGTTTTTACCTGAAGAATACAACCTATTTTAAAAACGATTTTCAACTTCGAATAGGGTTTTAACTATTACCTCCACTCGCCGCCAGTCAATAGTTACATATTTTTAAAACTTGACTATATTTATGTTATATATAAAAATCAGCTGCCACCTCGTGCCTTTTGAGTTAATGTAGTTGCATACATTTTACAGTTCGGAAAAACATTGAATATTTATTTTTTTTTAAATATATTAAATAATGAACATACTATGTTTATAATGCAATGTAGGGGAAATTGACAGCTCACTCACACAAAAATTCGGCTGTGGCAACCGAATTTTTTTTGATACCGAATTTAATTGGTGGCCGCAACCGAATTAGTGAGGTTGACACATCCGAATTGATTAGAAATTCAGTTGCCACAACCTCGTAGATTCGGTTGACACAACCAAATTTTTTACAGCACTTCGGTTGTTGCAACCAATTTTTAACCAAACGAGGTTGTTCCAATTGAATATTTTATTTTGGCAACAATTCTGAAATAATTTTCTCAAAAAAACGTGTTTATTTATTTTATTATATAAATAAGCAAATACAATATTGCTAATATTAAAATAATATTTTGTAATATGTATCTTAAAAAAATTTCAAAAACTTCAAAAACTGCATTATCTTGGTAAAAATTTATAAAAAGCTTAGAAATATTTTTAGAAAATCATCTAAAGATGTATGTTAATTAGAGTTTCTCACGAAAACTTGATTTTGGAATATCAGCTCCTTTCACATGAGCACGGTGGCAATAAAAGGCTGATTTAGAGCCTTTTACTACATTATTCTACCCCAAAAATTATAAAAAAAAATTTTTCACCGTTTTTAAAGTGCACATTTTAGGACGGAAAACTTTCATTTTCCAAAAACTTTTAAAAATAATATTTTTAATCACAGACAATAAAAGGGTGTTACCAACTGAAACTAATGGTGCAGAAATTTTCTATATATCGTGAACCGCTAAAAAGTTATTGTGGTATCAGTTTTGTAAAAAAGTATACAAATTTATTTTTTAATACAGACAATAAAAAATGTACTTTGAGCTACGAAAAATGCTAGAAACACTTTCGATATATCGCTCGAAGTTAAAGATTAATAAACATTATATCAAACTTGTAAAGAAGACGAAGTAGTTATTGTTTACTACCCCCTTTACATCTTGTTTTTAAACAAAACAAGTGTGCAAATAAAAAGGAGAATAAAAACAAAAAGTGTGTATTGTATGTCTACCAAAGGTAGAGCTTGCACAAAACGAACAAGTTTTCAATTTATTTTTGATCAATGGTGATAATCTTTAACTTCGAGCTCATATATTAGTTCTCATTTAGTGGGAATGTTTGAATGTTTGATGTTTTGCATGGGATTGTCACTTCTTTCAAAACGTGTTCTGATGATGGGAACCTAGATATTCCCGAAATAGATATATCAACACATTCCTGAAAGGGTCAAGTAACAAATTTAAAAACAAAAAACTCTATAGATTATTTGTTAGGACAATATCATAATAAATAAATATAGAGTATGGCCTCGAACTTGAATAAATTTCATTTTCATTGCCATAATCTATATTTCTTTATTGTTAAATTTAACCTTCAGCTGATTATCAGCCGCCGCCGATACTTTTTTTGCTCCCGGCTCCGGTTGACCATATTTTGGCGGCTACGGGGATTAATTAATAATCATATAATTACATATTATATACTATTATCCTAACCGAGCACTAGCTACTATGGCCTTAGACGCGTTGTATCGAAAAACAGACCAGTGCCTCTGGTGAGAATCGAACCCACGACGCCCGTATTGATAAGCCAGCATGCTACCAACTAGCCCACCGGGGCGCACATCAAAAAAAAAAATATATTTTTTTTATTAAATTTAATGCTTTTGAAAATGTATTTTTAGCCTCATTAGTTTTGCCACATTTTACCACATATTTTTTTAAATTTTTCGTAAGGTGTTTTATGTCATTCTTTTCCGCGACATCGCCATGTTAAATTAATGATACTTGTAATGGTCATTGTGAGTAGTTGCCATTACCAAATTTGTAGTTATATAAATACTTATATGGTAATGCTTATCTATACTGGGTAAAGTCATCGAAAAGATTTTGAAATACAAAGACAACTTTTTTTTAATCTATAAGAGCTATCAGAGCATGTTTTTTTGTATCGCAACTAAAGTCTAAAATTAGTCAAATCGGTCCACATGTGTAAAAATTATATGCCCTTAAAACTTTTATGAACCCGAGATGATCAACTTTGACACCCTGTAGCATACCCTGTGTTAAAACTGCATGACTATAGAAACAAAGGGACTAAATTGCACTTTATAATTCTTGTAAACACTTGTTGCCGATTGAAGCAGTAGTTTAGAAGATCCATAATTATGATCACTATTTTTTCTGTGTTTGGAACCTGTGTGGTGACGTATGATTAATATTTATTTTTTTGGGATTGTACAAGAAACTGTTCCATTTTATTTATATTTAATTAGGGCTTATAGGCTTTTTATGCAATTTAAACCAGCAAATATTTGCATTTAGTTGTTAATATTAAATTTAATAAATTTAAAAAATTAATAAAAATGCAAATTAAATTGTTAAAAGGAAACAATTAACATAAACTATGCTGTACAAATAATACAAAAAAAAAAAAACAACCACATATAGACACTTACATGGATATGTAAATTCAAATATGTATATGTGTACGAGTAAATACACATACACATTAAGCAATAAATACTATTTACCTTAAAATACATAACAATGACAAAAATAACAAATTTATGTTTATTGAAAACATTAAAATAACAACATTAACAACAACAATGGAAAAATGCTCAGACACAGAGACACGAAATAAAGACAACAACATCAACAATGTATAAAACTGTCACACGTAAAAATAATAATAATCATGTATGTGTGCTTTGTATGTACGAAAATATCCGTTTCCTATAAAAAAAAATACAATTCTTTATATGATGTAGTAGTAGTGTTTACATAATGTTACAACATTTGCTCATACTCCAACCGTTAACACTCTCAGCCTCTTTCCTATGAAACAATCAACATAAAACTTAAATTAAAATTTAAACAAAATTGCTTTATCATAAACGTTAATCTTATTGTTATATAGTGTATGTGTGTGTGTGTGCGTAAGTGCCTATATATGCATGAATAAGAGTATTTTTTTTCTGATAGGTCGCATATGTAAGTAGTATCGTAAGTAGTAAACATAAATATACATATGCTTGTCTGTACCCGATTAAAAAAAATGTATATGGAGTTTGTGTAGTCATATCAATACGCTAAATGTAATCTTATTACATTTCATCCGAAATATGAGCATATATAATTGTATCTTTTTGTATAGGTTTAGGACTTATTTGATGCAATTATCTAAATACTCAATACAATTTTATCCGAATTATGGCCTGATAGATTTGCTCAAAATTGCATCAGTTTTGTATCTTATTGTTTCAGTTTATATTTAAGGTGATATATTTGTGCGGTTATATAAAAATAAGATATGTTTGCAACCGGATTTTATCCTGACATAAATATTTCTCAATGTTTTCTGAACGATGTAAGAGGAATGATGGACAGGATAAGGTTATCTATACTTAAAAGCTATGCCATGGAAAGTTTTATGTTGAAATGTCTTCAACCAGAGAATTGATGGCCACTTAAAAGTCGTAAAATGAAAAAAATGACTTAAAACTTACAAGAGTATTTTAATTTATTTTATTTTTTTTGTTCATAGTTTTTAACTTTCTCATCCAAACCAACACAAAATGGAGTCACTAGACTTGGGAAGTGCATTCACTAAAAAAAGGAGTGTTCGTATCGCTGTTGGGTATATTGTTGTATGGGGGATTACAAAAAAAAAACATCTCAAAGTTATTAAGAATTGGTGTACATTTTTTTTTTTAAATGTGTGTTTTTTACTTCTGATATTCGCTAGTTCATTGCGTGAACTTAGTTTCGCAGCAAACTCTTTGTAATAGGTTACCGAATTTCGTCCAATAGCCATACTTCCATTTCTTTCTAAGATACTGGAAAGAATATTACACAACCAACTAAGTATCTTTTTAAATGATAACAACCTACTAACCTCCAGACAGTCTGGTTTTCGACCCCTTCACAGTTGTGTATCTGTGTTAATTGATGTAACCGAAGACGTTAGGTCATATATTGACAACGGTGAAGTTACTTTTTTAATCTTACTAGATCATTTGAAAGCATTTGACACAGTAAATTCTGAAATTCTTACTTCTAAACTAGAAAATTGCCTCAATTTTTCATCAACAGCTACCAAATTAATGTCATTATTATCAAATAGGGCACAGTCCGTTTTTTTATGCAAATAACAAGAGGTGTACCGCAAGACTCTATTTTTAGGCAGTTGCTGTATTCTGCATATGCTAATGATCTTCGAACTAAATTGGAACATTGTAATGTACACATGTATGCTGATGACGTACAACTTTACATTAGCTGTAAACTCTTCGAAATTAATGAATGTGTCCAGAAAATTAATAAGGATTTGATAAACATTTATAGCTGGGCAACTTCAAACGGGCTGTGTCTTAATCGAAACAAATCAAAATGGTTGCTGATAACTAACAAAACACTGCCCATACCATTAATTCCAGATTTGCTATTAAATGGATCAAAAATTGACACTGTAATTTCTACCAAGAATCTTGGAGTAATATTTAACAATCACTTAGACTGGAGTGACCATATAAATATTGTTACGGCAAAAGTATATGGGATGTTAAGAAACTTGTGGTGCACTCAGTGGTTTATTCCTCTTCAAATCAGAATGCTTTTAGCTAAAACATATTTAGCACAAACTCTTTTATATGGTTGTGAGCTGTTTACGAACTGTGATTCTATCAGTACTCGTAAGCTTAAAGTAGCTTTTAATAGCATAACACGATACATATATGGTATTAGACGTTTTGATAGAATAACACATTATGCCAAACAAGTTTTTGGCGTGTCCTTCGAGTCCTGCTACAATGCAGATCATTAATATATCTACATAAAATGATATACACCTGCCAACCTAAATATCTGTATGACAGAATACTTTTCCTCAGATCGAATAGGAGTAATCAAATAAAACAGTCGCGGTATAAGACTCAGGTATCAGAGCAACATTTTTATATCAATACCATTCGCATTCGGAATCAGCTACTTTCAAAAAAAAAGTTTGTAAAGTCAGCAAAAACTTTTGCTGAGTCAGCAAAATTTTAGTCAGGAGGGTGCTAGCAAAAAAATTGCTAATGTCAGCAAAATCTTTTGCTGAAAATCAGCGAGCTGATTTTTAGCAACAAAATTAGTAGATTCAGCAAAAGTTTTGCTAACACTTAGAAGATTAGAAATAAAAAAGCCTTTGTAAAAATTAATAAATTTTTTGCTGAATTTTAGTAGACTGAAAAAAACGCAAAAAAAATGTAATTTAGTTAATATATTTGCTGAAAATCATAAAACATATTTTTGTGATTCTTTTAAAAATAATTTACAATAATTACGAAATATAAAAATTTTCATTTTCCCACATTGATGTCATGAATTAATTTAATATCTGAAAATATATAGAAGTAAATATATATAACATAACAAAAAATTTCTTTCAACTACTTACATCAATCGTTGTCTAAATGATGCTTTCTTTTAAAGAACGCAACTGCCGAAGATAATTATAGAAACGAAACGAAAAAATAAACAAAAACAAACGAAACGAAAAAAACAACCCTTTTTTTGCAATAAGAAAAAGGAACCATACAAATCTACCTAAGATGTGTGTCTTTGTCTTTCGCTTTACTCTGTCTACATGTCTGTATATGTTTGTTTGCAATTTGACCACACTAGATTATTAATCTATTAACATTTATTATAGAAATACATATTAAATTTAAATATTTTCTTTTGTCTTTTATTTTATTAATAGACAATTATATTCACAAGCCGGTGACAACGCAAAATTTAAGTTGTTTTAATACTCAATTTTGTTTTATGTATGAAAAAGAGATACAAAAGTCTTCCATGGTTGATTTTTTTATATGTCTTATTAGAGTTGTACTTTTTAGTATCATTTTCCTCTTCTCTAATACATCCTGACATGCCGCGACATCTGCTTCATTGTGTGTATATCTTTCAATCTGGTTGTCGTCCACACTATTAATGTGCTTATCAGCACAATTTTTTTTTAGCAAAATTAATTAGTAAAACATTAGTATATTAGTAAAGCATTAGTATAACACAGTTAAGTGCTAAATAAGTGTAACAAAAATTTTAGCTGAAAACACGATTTTAGCAAAAAAATTTGCTAAAAAATAGTATACCTGATTTACAAGACGTTTTACTAACTTTTGTACTAACTTATTTTTTTGAGTGTACCCTTGCATTTGCCAAGAATCAGCAATGCAACAAAATTCAAAACTTTAATTTTTGAATATTTTAAACAAACATTAAAGTTCTGCCTATTATGGAGGCTCTAACTTTTCTAAAACTTCGGGTTCTGATGAGATCTTTAGCCAGATCGAAATACTAGTATCAACCTAGCTAATATGTTTGATTTGCTTTATTTTTGTAAATATACGGAGGTTGAAAGCTCGTTATAAATTGAAAATAACATAAAAATAATCTCGATGTGTATAAAAACAAAAAACTAATATAACTGTAAAAAATATTACTTGAGCCAGAGTACAAACTAAAAATTTTTTATATAAATAGAACATTTTTGGTCTTCAAAGTTTAGTAACGTCATGATGCTTGTTAGGAAAAGACCTAACCACGTGCTTGATTACTAAGAAGACAACAGTGGAGCAAAATTGATTATTAATAGGTTTTTTGTTAAAGTTCTGCCTATTATGGAGGCTCTAACTTTTCTAAAACTTCGGGTTCTGATGAGATCTTTAGCCAGATCGAAATACTAGTATCAACCTAGCTAATATGTTTGATTTGCTTTATTTTTGTATACGGAGGTTGAAAGCTCGTTATAAATTGAAAATAATAAAAATGTTTCGTTGTGAAAGGCGTTGTAGAGAATGAGTGTATTTTCTAAAAATCATAACTACATTGTAAATTTTCATTTTCTGAATCAGACTGCGCATTTTCTGGTATTGAACCTTCGTCAGTGACCCTGTTTTTTTGAATAATGTAATATTTGTTATGTTTTCATTTGTTCGATTTCTGCGCAATCACTGACCGTGGTATAGATAAACTGATTTATAATGCCACATGCACTCGCACTACACGTTAGACAGAGCGCTTTAGCCCACTGATCTATCGTCAGGTCGAGTTTTGTTGTATTAAAACTAGTTTTATTGAATACACGGTGTTTTTGTTCTTGCATACATAATGTCGAAGTACAACTCCAACAACACAACAGTTCTATTTTTGGAAACTTACCTCACTCTAATGTCCACTGTTTTCCCATATGTTGTAAGCATAGCTGTTAAGTAATGATTACTAATCGTAATAATTAGTAATCAGATTTTTTTTTTTGAAAGGTGAAGTAGAGATTATATTACGATTATTTTCAGATTCTCACGATTACTATTTGATTACGATTACAGATAATTCAAAAATAATCAAGATTAATAAAAATTACGAGAAAATAATCAAAAATAATAAAAAGTAATCAAAAATAATTCGACTACTTTTAAAGATTACTTTTGATTGTTTTTTATTTTTTTTTTTTATTTGCGAAATTATGGCAGTACTGTCACAACTACATTTTTCTACATGAAATTCTACCAGTATTTAATGTTAGTTGCTCATTAAGTGAGAAATCAGGATCGGCACTAAAAAAAGTCTGTGTGAATTCACGAAAAATAATTTTCAAAGAAGAATTTTACACAGAAGTAGGAAAAGTTAGTTTTAAAGTTTTTAAATTAAAGCATACTATGTATTTATAATTTTTATTGTTAGATTTCCGATAAGACAACTTGTGCTAAGTGTGTTCATCGAGTGATAAGAGGAAGCGATGAAGTGACTTAAAATTTCATCAAACATTTGCAAGTCAAGCATAGTGAACTTTTTTAAACATACAAAAATTATAAAACAGGTAGCCCTTTTGGCGGTAACACGCAATCTGAGTTCGATGGTCAACTGTTATATGCAATCATTGATTGCTCATTGCCCTTTCCATTCTGGAAAAGAAATCCTTAATAGACATTTTTCATAGTACAGGTATGAATGTAATGTGCAGGCAAACAGCGGCTAAGATCTCGGAAACAAAATATACAATAATGATGAAAAATATAAAAGAAAGCATGGTTTGTTCTAAATATTTTTGTACCACAGCAGATGTTTTATATGGAAATCGCAGAAGCTTCCTCGGGTATACGTGTCATTGGCTTACAGACATTTTCAAACACAAATCGACAGCTTTGGCATGTAGAAGAATTTATGGAGCACACACCGCGGTTTGAACAGCTCAAACATTGTTTTGACCATTACGGACAACGGTGCAAATTTTGTAAAATCGTTCAGAGATTACGGTGGAGGAAATGACTTTTTCGAAGATGAAATTAATGACGAAATGCCAGTCTTTGATAATGAAAGGTTGTTGCCTACACATCAGAGATGTTGCAGCCATAATCTGAATTAGCTTGCTTCAAAAAATAATCTAAAATAATCACAAATAATCCTTGAAAGTAGTCAATTATTTTTTTGATTACTTTTGATTATTTTTGATTATTTTCTCGTAATCCTAACTAATCTTTATTATTTTTGGATTATTTGTAATCATAATTAATTAACAATCAGGAATTGTTCAAAAGAGAATTATGTAATCAATACCATTCTTTATAAAATGTAATCTAATTGATTACTAATCGTAATCCAAATTTAACAGCTCTGGTTGTAAGTGATGCCACATCTATGATATATTCTTTGTATATTCGATAGATGGCGCTTATGGCTTTTTCACATTATAAATACAAATTATTTTTTATTTTTCTTTTATTTTTTAAATGTTTTATTTTCTGTCGATAAAGTATACTTGTTATAATTAAGTTATTATTATTGTAATTCTTTTTAATAAGATTTGAATACCAACTCTTATAATCCAGTACTTTTAATATAAGATTTAATCTTTGTATTGGGTTGTGATCAATAAATAAATTGAAAATTGAAAAATAGTATTAATGAACATATTACCTAAGGGTAAGGAGTTTAACTAAAACCCAATAAGTTAAACTCCTTACTCTTGCATTATTTCGCTACTGCTGGTATTACCGACTGCTCATTGTTAAATTTTTACTACAAATTTCATCATTTTAAAATAATATTCGATTTAATAATTAAAGATTTAAATATAAAATGTTTGATAACTATTTACCTGTAAGTGAGGAGTAATATATTACCAACGTAAGTAGTTACATAGACGTCCGTGCCTTTGTTAAAATAATATGGTTTGTAAAAGAAAATTAACATAGTGGTCACTTTTTATTAAAAAAAGTTTATTTTTTCACCCAAAACTTTAATTTATAAAAGTTTTTGTTAAAAATGTTTACAGCAAAACATTTTCCTGAGTCAGCTAAATTTTTGTCAGGAGGGTGCTTGCAAAAAAATTGCTAATGTCAGCAAAATCTTTTTCTGAAAATCATCAAGCTGATTTTTACCACAAAAATTTGTAAAGTTTTGTTAATAAAAGATAAAGAAAATATAAAAAAATTACCGAAGATGTGTGTCCTTATATTTCGCTTTAGTCTGTCTACATAAAGGTATATTTGTTTGCAATTTTTCCACATTCCATAAATTACTAATATACAAATTTAGTTTACAAATACAAATACACATTTTATTTTTATTAAATTAAAATATTTTATTTTGTCTTTGATTATTAGTTAAATAAATTTTTTTTCCATGCTGGAATCAACACAATATTTGAGTTTAATAGATCAACAATTTATATGAATACACATTGTTGGCGTACATTTGTATGAAAAACATATAAACAAATCGTCCACGGTTGATTATTTTTTATGTCTTACAAGAGTTGTACCTTTTCGTATAATTTTTCTCATCTCTACGACATCTTAAAATGCCGCGACATCTACTTCATTCTGCGTATAAGTTTCAATCTGGGTTTCGTCCACATTATTAATTAGCATTACTCTTTTAGCAAAATAAATTAGTTCAACATTTGTAGAATATTAGTAAAACATTAATTTAAAACTGTTATTTGCTGAATAATTATAACTTTAATTTAAGCTGACAACACAATTTCAGCAAAAAATTTGCTGAGGAATAGTATACTTGATTTACAACAAATTTTTCTAATTTTTCTACTAACTTTTCAAAAATAAAATTGTCAAAAAAAACTTATTGAAAAGTAACCAGTTACCGACCTTAATTTTGTTATTCCGAAACTTATTACCGGGTAAAAGAAAGTTTGGCTCCTCCAAGTCAAAAAGGCATTTTAACCCTTTGTGACGCCATGTTGTAATTCTGCAACATACCATTCAAGAAGATATAAAAATGCAACAAGTGCTGATAGAACGATTTTGCACGGTGTTGTACATTGGCAACAAAGCTTTCTAACGGTTTATTTACAAATTAGTTTACTAGCTGGCAACACTTCAATTAATATTTCTTTCAAGTGACGCACGTCTGTAAAGCTGTACTGCATTATTTTTATTCGTTTACAAAACAATTTTAAGTGATAAAATACTTACATTTCGTTGGTGAAATTTTGGTGTTTACGTATGTAATAATATATATTTCAATATTCAGTAATAGTTTTATTGTAAAATCAGTTCGTTTTGGTTTTTTGGTCTGATATTGGTTTGTTGTATTTATGCAACACTGCGTTATATGATACATTTTTTACCGTTTTCTTTTAAGTGAAGTGTTTATATTTTTAGATCAATATGAGTCGTAAATTGCATAAACTGACTATTCAAGACCTGTAAAATGTTTTAGGGGAATCGGAAGATAGTGAAGATGGCCTAGATTTTTCTGTCGACTACGATGCCATCGATCCGACGTATAAATTCGAAGCGAACGATCATGAAAGTTCTGATGAAGAATTAGAGGAAGCACCTGAGATGGAAAATGAATTTCAGTCCACCAGCACTACAGCAACTACATGCACCGATGCTCTGCTCATCAGTTCAGGCGGGCTCAACATGCTTCTCCAAAAGATGTGAGGTTGGACCAATACGGGCACCGGCCAATTTGGATGGATAAAAGGATGCGTTGCAAGTTTCTGGACTGCAAAATTTACACTCAAACAAGCTGCGAAAAATGTGGAATTAGTTTATGTTATAACAAGCAAAATAACTGCTTTAAAAATTTTCATATCTCTTAGCTTTAATATTATTTTTTTAGTACTATTAATGAAATGTTGCATATCGGCAACACGAAGTTTTTTGAACAAAATAAATACTTAATTAAAAAAGCAAAAAATTGTAATTATTATTTCCGTCAATAACATCATATTTGCCATGGGATGGTTATAAAATTAAAAGTTTTAACGTCCTAGCGCCACAAGGGGTTAAATGTTAAAATGTTAAATGTTGCGAAACTTAATTATTTTTGTTTTCCATTTTTTTTTTTTTTTTAACTTGAGAACATTGTTAGGTATTTAGAGTGATTCTTTACGACGGAAGAAATTGATAAAGTGCAAAAGAGTTTAATATTGTTCATTTCTAACGGTTACAGCGGCAGTTTTTTCCTCAATTTTAAAAGATTTTGAAGAGCTTAATTCTAAAATCGAAATGCATCAGCAAATTTTAAGGACCTTAAATTTAATGGGATGTGGTGGGGGTTCTTTGTAAAACGCACATCCGATTTAAAAAGGCATTTTAAAATGTTAATGGTTGCGAAATTTAATTATTTTTTCCAATTCTTTTTAACATGGCTTGAGATGTAAGAGTGAATCTTCACAACGGTCTAAATTGATAAATTGCAAATGAGTTTAAGTTTGTTCATTCCTTACGGTTACAGCGGAATTTTTTTTTCCTAAATAAAAGTTTTTAAAGAGCTTAATTATAAAATCAAAAAGGCATCAACTAATTTCAAGGACTTTAAATTTAATACAAACAAAATTTTCATAAACGTATTTAAAATTTTTAGCTTCATATATAATTTCATATGTTCATTAAGGTTTCAAAAAAAAAAAAAAACAAACGATGGAATTCGCGATAACGCTTCATAACAATTCAAATATGCCATTATGAAAATAAATATGGTCTGCCAAAAAAAAATCTCTAAAAAAAAGTTTTGCTACCTCTAGTAGCAGATCGAAATTGAAGTTTCAAATTTGTACATGGTCTATATTTTTATTTGAATTAGAAAATAAAAACAAATTAAAAATAATTATTATAATTGCGACACATCAATTCTAATATATTAAGAATATGAAATCCAAATTTAAATCGGAGTCTAGGAATCCACCAAAATGTAAAATTTCATACAATAAATTTCTCAGCTTTGATCAAGTGCTTCTCATATAATTACCGCTGTGAAAATTATTTTGTTGCTTGGATATATTTCTGTGGAATGTCCCCTATCTGAGGTAAGATTTTTGTTAAATACATTATAGAAAAACCAAAAAAAGACAAAATTTAAGTTCAACTGCAAAAATATCTATTATGCCTTCTAAAATTAAAAACAAGACCACATATGATGAAATGCCTTGGTAAGTAGATTGCAAAACTTTAACAAGTGGGATTTTTCAATGACATCGGTAATTAGAAAAATACCACAAAAAATTCCATTTTTTTTGGAATCTGTGGAAAACGCGAATAATTTAAAGTCCACAATTTTTTTTTTTAATTTCGATTCCTAATCTTTAATTAAATTACGCTCAGATTTGAGAAATTTGTTGATATAAGACGTAAACTGTGCGCCCCGGTAGGCTAGTTGGTAGCGTGCAGGCTTATCAGTGCGGGGGTCGTGGGTTCGATTCTCACCAGAGGCACTGGTCTGTTTTCGCTACAACGCGCCTAACCGCGCACATAGTAGCTAGTGCTCGGTTAGGATAATAGTATATAATTTGTAATTATATGATTATTAATTAATAAAAAAAAAGACGTATACTATTTGTATTTTTACAGAAAATCGATTTTTTTTGGAATCTTTAACAAGCGCGAATAATTTAAAGTCCACATTTTTTTTTTTAATTTCGATTGCACACTCCTAATATTTATTGAAATTAAACTCATATTTAAGAAATTTATTAATATAAGACGTAAACTACTTGTATTTTTACTTACATATATTCAGAAAATTTTACATTTTTAACAAAAATTTGTATTTTTACGCATAATTTTTTTAAAAACCACGAAAAACTTAAAAGGTTTTAATTTTTTTTTTCATATCCCTTTTCTGCATATAAATTTAGACTAGATTGGAATTTTTTTTTAATGTCAACCCTTAATTTGTGAGAGTTTCTTCTGGAGACAAATTACAAATTCTTAAAAGTTCTAAATGTTAACGCACGAAGCTGAAACTCGGCACATGGGGATTTTAGACATTCAGGAGTACAGACAACCTTGTGGAGATCGCAAAATCGAACTTTAATTTTTTTTGGACTACTCTAATGTTTATCCTATCATATCCGTTAAATCTTTAAAAAATAATCTAAATCATGCTCATATAAACCTATGTATTTCCATATAATTGCATACAGTAACATTTACACATTTAGAATACTATGCAGGTAAAGACCACTGCAAATGTTGTTAAAAACAAATGAAATTTCACTTAAAGAAAGGACGACTAACATTTCAGTAAATTCAACTAAAATTGTCATTTCTTTTTAATGTTTCAAAAATGAATTAACTACATAATAATAATTAACTACATGTTAAATAAAAGTTGACTACATGTTAGTAAAAAATTAACAAACATTTATTTTTTTTTAAAATAACAAAAAACGAATGTAAAAAATGAATGTAAAATCATAAAACAGTCATTTGATGTGGTTTGTTTTTTTAAATGTAAAAAATTTAGTCTGTTCTACAAATGACTGACATTTACGTTAAAAATAAAGAAACTCTATTACAAACCAATCATACTACATATTTTTATAGCAGAAGTTCCCTGAGTATAATATTATAAAATAATCCATGATTATATGTAAATATTTTTAATCGGGTATATATGTATCAGTTTTTTTTTGTTAGTATTTTTGTTACCTTCTTCAAACTGATTGCTTTTATACTTTGTATATTTCATTATAGGAGGGAGGTGCAGTCAGATTTTTTAATACCATGTTTATCAGTTGCTTATAGGCTATTTAATATTGCCACACACTTATATATGAATCTTTCCAAGCCAACTATCCAGCTAACTGTACCGCAGGATTCTCAAACTAACAGTATTTGTTCTTCTATATGATACTAATGAAAATAACTTTTCCAATTTTTCGAAAAATTGGCAAAATATTCGTGGTTTAATATTGACAAATTTTTAGCTAATTTTTAGTATAATAATCTGGCTAGTTGTTGTTATTTGGAATATAACCTTTTGTTTGGCATCAAATAAAAAACAAAAACATTTTTTCTTAACCTCAACATTGCTAAATTAAATTTGTCAAATACATATTAATTAAGAATTATTTGCGCTAAAATAACACTGTACTAAAATACATTACAAAATTTTCACTGTGGCGATATCTCATCATAAACGCAAAGCTAGCTACCCTCAACGTAAAAACCATACGTTAATCTGGCAACGTTCTGAAAAAGAGACGGAGGAGATAAGAAAAATAAACAAAAATCTAAATATACAAAAACAGAAACAGAAAACGCTAATAGGAAAGAAAACTGCAATTTAGCTGCATTACATTTTAGGACATACTTGGGTGTGATCGCTAAGCTGTCATGACTTGGTATTGTTACGTTTGTAATGTAAGAATAAGCGCAGGTTTGATTCTTACAGCCGACAGGTTGTATAAAAATGTATCATATAGAGACAATCTGACAATTATAAATACACAAATAATAATACAATTTAAAAATGGAAAATCAATGATGACGCCTGTCTATTAAAAATTAATAGTGTTTATAATTTTTAGAGAAAAACGTTTATTCTTCTTCTTAACCTCAACATTTCTAAATTAAATTTATCAAATACATATGAATTAAAAATTAATTACGACTGTCTATATGACGTTAATATAAAAAAACTGTACTAAAATACATATAAAATTTGCCCTGTGGCGATGTCTCAACTTAAAAAACGCAAAAGTTGTCAACCCTGAACGTAAAAACCATACGTCAATCTGGTAACATTGTGAAATAGAGACGGAGGCGATTAGAAAAATAAACAAAAATCTAAAAGTAGAATATTTGTGTTGGTAGTGTTGTCACTTCTGATTATAATACACAATAACAGAAAAAGCTAATAGGAAAGAAAACTGCAATTTAGCTGCATTATATTCGAGGCCATACTTGGGTGTGACCGCTAAACTGTCATGACTTGGTATTGTTACGTTTGTAATGTAAGATGAGCGCAGGTTTGATTCTTACAGCCGCAGGTTGTTGAAAAATTTATCATATAGAGACAATCTGACAATTATAAGACACAAATAATAATACAATTTAAATGAAAAATCACTGGTGAGCCTTTCCATAAAAAAAGGTAGAAACTAGTCTAGTCTGATTTAAAAATTAATAGTGTTTATAATTTTTTAGAGAAAAACGTTTTTTCTTCTTCTTAACCTCAACATTTCTAAATTAAATTAGTTAAATACATATTAATTATAATATAATACATTATAATTCTCCGCCATCACAAATTTGTTTCTAAAATCGTGTGTGTGCAAAAAAATTAGTTTGACGAAAATACATTTTTTAATGATGCTTATGTTAAACTCAAATATAATCTTCAAAATAAATTGTAATTTTTAAATATCGCTTAAAAATTTATGTCAAGCCATCGTTGTTCTGAAGCACCACAAAAAAAGTTTAGAAGTTTCTATAAAAACGCAAAAAAAAAATACAAATGTAACACTTCTCATGCCGTAATTTCAGCGACCCTTGCAGAAAGTTATCCACGAGAACGGATTTCACGTTTCTAGATAGTGGTTTATTATCGTTTAATATGCCTGAATCTTAAAATACTGATGCCTGATTTTTTAAATAAATATTTTTCTATTCTTTTTATATTTATTAATAATTTATTTTATATGATTTTCCTTTTGTTACACCTTTTTTCTGTTAAATTTAAAAACAATTTTCAATTCTATGCCTGCATTGCTTGTGTTTTATGTTTTTTTTAATTTTAATAATGATCGTACCGCCTCATAATAGTATGGCAGTTGGTTCTAGAGACAATATTTTCAATATGATTAGAATACTTTCAAAAAGAAAATCTGGCATGAAAATTTGTCATTTAAACGCACAAAGTCTCAACAATAAAATGGATGAATTTCGACAAATTTTTGAGGACTCTGATGTAGATGTGATATGTGTTTCCGAAACCTGGTTTATCCCAGAAATTAATGATAGTTCCTATAATTTACTAGGTTATCGACTTTTTCGTGCCGATAGGGTTACACATGCCGGAGGAGTAGCCATGGATATTAAATCTTCAATAAAGTGTAAAAGAAAATGTGTGCCAGTTGAAAAAGATGTCAGAAATGAAAACAATAATAACGATAATAGCAATGATAATGCAAATGATAAGATAGAACAATTGTTTGTGGAAATTTTTGGCAATACCGAAAAGTTTTTATTAGGTACTATTTATAGACCAAATAAAAGAATTAAGATGGATGACTGGTTAACTAAATTAACATCGATGACTATGGGTTACTCGGATGTGATTATAGTTGGTGATTTCAACAATGACATACTAGTTAATAAAGGGTTAATGGAAAATCTAAAATCAATTGGGTTATATCTGGTTAATTATTCGATGCCTACCCATTTTACGAAAACTTCAAATTCACTTTTAGATATTTGTTTTCTCAATAATGTGTCAAAATTATTGTTATATGATCAGCTTTCAGCATCTTTATTCTCTAAACACGATCTTTTATTTTTAATAAATGATTTTCAAACTGAAAAATGCAATCAAAAAACAATATCATATCGTGATTTTAAAAATATTGATTATCCGGCGCTTGAAACTGAACTTTCCACAATTCCTTGGAACGAAATTTTTTTTATGCGTAACGTTGATGAACAGGTCGTTTTTCTGCAAAATAACATGGAATATCTATATAATAGATTCATTGTAATTAAAACTAAACGAATACGTCGTGAACAACCTTGGTTTTCGAATGAAATTAAATCGTTTATTAGCCAAAGAAATTACGCTTATACTCGATGGAAGAGGTTCAAAACTACGGAACTTCATGAAGTGTTTAAGGCATTAAGAAGAAAAGTAAATTCTAAAATCAGAATTGCAAAATCAAACTTTTATAAAGAAAAATTTTAATCTGCTGTTTGCACAAAAAAGAAATGGCGAGAAATTAAGAATATGGGAATAGTAGGTAACAATGCCAAAAAATGAGGATAACACAGTTGATGTAAATCAATTAAACCTCGATTTCGTTAACATATCAATGCCAGAGGCAAATGTTAATTATTACTCCAATCGTTTTGCCAATGCTTACAACACGAACACCAACAACAATGTTAATTTTAAATTCACACTCTTTACCCAAGAAGATGTTTTAGAATCCTTCTTGAATATAAAATTCCATTCAGTTGGACATGATGGAATTCATCCTAAATTCATAAAGCTAATTCTCCCGTTTATCTTACCACACATAACTTGTATACTAAATATGATAGTTACAACTTCTAACTACCCCACTTTCTGGAAACATGCCAAAATAATACCCATACCAAAATCTGATAAAGACTATCGCCCAATTGCAATTTTGCCTTATTTGTCAAAAGTTTTTGAGCGTTTAGTTCACTCACAGATGAGTAAATACCTAAACGACAATTCTTTACTCACAGAAAGACAATCTGGGTTTAGACCAAAGCACAGTTGCCTTACTACCTTAATTGATGTATCTGAAAAGATTAGAGGTGAAATGGATAATAGGAAAATATCGTTTTTAGTTTTACTTGACCATTCAAAGGCTTTTGACACCGTGGAACATAATATTCTTTGCCTTAAATTAAAATATATGTGTAAATTCTCACCGGCAGCTGTTCAATTAATATCTTCATATTTATATGAAAGATCTCAATCTGTTTATCATGGTGCCAAAATGTCAAATAGTTTTACAGTGACGAGAGGTGTACCACAGGGTTCAATTCTGGTCCCCTATTGTATGCTATATACTCAAATGATTTACCATCTCAAATCAAACACTGTGAGGTCCAAATGTATGCGGATGACGTTCAGGTTTACATTAGTTGTGATCCAATTAATGTATTAAGCTGCATACAAAATTTAAACCAAGACCTGTTAAGAATATCTCAATGGGCGTCTTATAACGGTCTTTGTCTAAACGCTAAAAAATCTAAGGCCATAGTAATTGGAAATCCTAAACTTTTTCCCAGTTTATTACCCGCGATTCAAATTGGGAACTCAAGAATTGAAATATCTGAAACAGCGAAAAATTTAGGAGTTATATTTAACAAACGTCTTGATTGGTCTGATCATATTAATATGATATGTGGAAAAACGTTTTCTATGTTACGAAATTTGTGGATGACACAATCGTATACACCTTTTAAAATACGTATGCTACTGGCTAAATCATATTTGTTGCCCACATTAATGTATGGTTGCGAACTTTTCGCAAATTGCGATTCATTAAGCAAACGAAAACTAAATGTAACATACAATAATATTGCCAGTTATATATTTGGACTTCAACGCTTTGCCAGGATTTCACGTTACTCAAAACAGATATATAACTTATCGTTTGATAACTTATTAAAATACCGTTCTCTTATATTTCTACATAAAGTAATTTACACAAAACAACCTGATTATTTATACAAACGACTTAATTTTTTTATATCGAGGAGGGGAAACAAAATTATTACAATTCGTCATCAGAGTGAACTCTCCAAAAAACATTTTTTTATAAGCAGTATAGATCTTTGGAACCACTTGCCTCACAGGATGCAAACAACAAGCAATGCAAGTCATTTTAAGCGTTATATTTTTGAGCATTATGGTTGACTAAGTTTTAAACATTTTAATATTGTTTTTTGATAAAATTTGATTTGTGTTTTTTTTTTTTGTTTAAATTGTTAGCATAAATTAAAAGTTTTATTTTTTAACGAAAATTTTTATTTTTATTAGCTTTTTAATATGGTAAATTAAAATTATATATAATTTATATTGTGCCTTTTTGTTTTTATAACGATGTGTAAATTCCAATTTTAATTTTTTATCTGTCCGAAACATTATTGTAACATTATTATTCCATTTGCTGTTAATAAGACTAGTTCTTGTGGCAATGGTATGCTAAATAAATAAATAAATAAAAAAAATAAATAAATCCTACTAATGCGCCATAAATTAAAAACAAAAAGTTAACAGTTAATAAAAGTTATAAGAATTAAATGGACACAATGGAGAAGTAAGTCGATTGTCCAAAAACTACACGTAGAATACTATATAGGTAAAGCGCACTGCAAATTTAGTCAAAAACAAATGAAATATCACTTAAAGAAAGGACGACTTTCATTTCAGTAAATTCAGTTAGCATTGTCATTTTTTTTTAATGTTCAAAAAGTGGCTAACAATTTTAATGAAAATGAACCACATATGCAGTAAAAATAAACAATTTTTGTTTTTTTAATAACTAAAAACTACTGTGTTAAATTAATGTAAAATCATAAAACAGTCAGTTGATGTGGTTTGTTTTTTTAAATGAACTACAAGGTTAGTATAAAAGGTAATTTGTTTTACAAATGACTGACATTTATAGTTAAAATAAAGAAACTGTATAACAACACAAACAACTACATATTTTTAAAGCAGAAATTCCCTGAGTGTGGTAAAAATTATCTGTAAAGTTTCAAAAATTCGATTTTCGGACACAGTTTTTTGTGGGGAACCGGGTTCATACAAGTAAACTTTTCTTTCTAATTCAAGAACCCCTAAAAATTATCTGAAGTCAAAATAGAAATACGTCCACAAACAAAAAGTCTTCCAAACTGATATCATAGATGGGTATAACGTCAATGATGACTTCCCCATCAAAAACTAATTTTGCTGAAAATTACAGATACATCCTATTGAATATAGGCCCTCGATATGCTTTTCGAGAGTTTTATAATTTAGGGCCCAAGGAGCTGTCATATAGGCTGATGCATTTGGAATACTTCACATAGTTTTTTTTTTCATAGGGCATACGTCAGGTAACATTCGCTTAATGAAAATGTTATTTTTTTGAACTACTTCGCTTTCTTAATTTACATAGCTTAATTTACACAATTAGAATACCATTTGGGTAAACACTACTGCAAATGTAGTTAAAAACAAATGAAATTTCACTTGAATGAAGTAATACTTACATTTCGGTTAATTCAACTAACATTGTCATTTGTTTTTTACTGTTCAAAAAAATTAACCACAATTGTAGTAAAAATGAACCACATATGCAGTAAACATTAAAAAACATTTATTTATAAAAAAAAACTACTGTATAAAATGAATGTAAATTCATAATACAGTAATTTTATGTGGTTTGTTTTTTCAAATGAACTATAATTGTAGTCAAAACTGAAATTTCTTCTACAAATGACTGTTTTTTTTTCACTTAAAAATAAAGATACTGTCTTTCAACTCTAACAACTACAAATATTTGCAGCATAATTTTCCTGAGTATAGCACATGCCAAAACATCATAAAATAATAAAAAATAATGTACTAAAAATTATTACAAACATTGTCAATATTTAACCACGTTTGCTTCGTCCACCTTTTGGAAACATTTAAAAAGTTGTGAGTATAACTTGGCTGTGCTTTATTTGTTCATTGAGAGGGACAGTTGTCTTGGAAAGCCCGATATGTATATAAAATATACATATCTACTATCAAATGTAATGATATTTATATTTTTGTTCCTTCGTAATGTCTTCATTTTCCTGTCAGTTTTTTTTTTTATATTTTATTGTTTTATAAAAAAATATCTATGATTTTTATGATTATGATGAGATTGAGGTTAATACAATATCAAGACACGTGCTCTTGTTTATTTCGATAATTTAAGTTAATCATGTGTCATTTGCATACAATTATTTGATGATAAATATTTCATAAAAAAAAGGTTCCACGCAAAAAGCATTTCAAGTAAATATTCTAAAATGTTTCTTTTATGTATCAAAAGCAATAAAAAAAGAAATAATTTCGTTATTTAAGTAAATTACCAATTTTTTGTAAAGAATGTCATTTGCATTAAAGTTAATTATGATTTTTTTTTTGTATTAAGTCATTTTATAAAAAATATAGATATGAGCTATTTCAAAAATGTTTGACACATGTTATAACTGACGCTATATGACTCTTATTTGTCAAGGTATTTTGAATTATAAGAAACGATGGACAGGGTTATGTATATTATACATTCAAACTAGAACCAGCCAAGTTTCACGTGGACAATTCTTCACCTAACGAATTGCTGGCAATTTAAAAGTCGAAATTTAAAAAATTTTTTTTTTTTTATTTATCGATTTTTTGCTCATAGTTTTTAACTTTCTAATACAAACCATTATAAAATGGAGTCGCTAAACTTGGGAGATACATTCACTAAAAAAGTAATTTCCTTATCGCTGCTTGTAGAAAAGTTGTGTGGTTGTTTATAAGTGAAACCTAAATTTCTCGAAAAATTTAATGGAATTGAGTTTCGAGGACAGTATTTTAAAAACGGGGTAATTTAATACAGTTTGAGGTATACCAAGTTGATGTCAGCGTTTCAATAATGGGCTACGAACTTCAAAAACATACAAAGAGTCTCCCGATGGGTTCTTTCTGATCTTAATGAAATTTGAATATGTGAGAAAGAAAAAAAAAAAGATAAAGCCCACGTATTTTTTTAGTGTCCCAATCTCTTGTTTACCTGTTAAAAAGCGGTTATTTTTAAACCAAAATCGCACGCGCGTTTTTTGTTTAAAAATAAATTTTTCAACAATCTTAATTCGATTGAAAAAATCTAACATGAAATTGATTTATTTCGTCTTAAAATGTAATAATCAAAATTTGTTCGACAACAATCTCAATTTCACAAAGAAAATCTAAAAATTAATTAAGACAAATTTGATATAATTTTTATTAAAAATAAAAATTATGTTATTTTCGACCTTTAATTGTGCAATGAAAATAAAAATTATTGAACACATTCCTGAAAGGGTCAAATAATAAATTTGAAAACAAAAAAACTCTATAGATTATTTGTTAGGACAATATTCTAATAAAGAAATATAGAGTATGGCCTCGAACTTGAATAATTTTCATTTTCATTGCACAATTAAAGGTCGAAAAAAAACATAATTTTTATTTTTTAATAAAAATTATATCAAACTTGTATAAAAAACAAAGTACAGTCTAGTTTACTCCCCCTGTGTTGTTTATAAACTAAACAATCTACAAAAGGGAGGAAAAAACAAAAAACGTGTATTGAATATCCACCAGAGGTGGACCTTGCACATAACAAACAAGTTTTCAATTTATTTTTTGATCAATGGTGATAATCTTTAACTTCGAGCTCATATATTAGTTCTCATGTAGTGAGTAAACTAGTTTATATGAAAGTTTGATGTTTGGCATGGGATTGTTATCTCTTTCAAAACGTGTGCTGATGATGGGAACCTAGAAAATTCCCGAAATAGATCTATCAACACATTCCTGAAAGGATCAAATAATAAATTTGAAAACAGAAAAACTATAGAGTTTTTTTTTGTTTTCAAATTTGTTAGGACAATATTCTAATGAAGAAATATAGAGTATGGCCTAGAAGTTGGATAATTTTCATTTTCGTTAATTAAGATATTTTAGCTTTTTTTAAAAGATCGGTTTCGTAGATGTTAAAAATAACATATCGTGAATTCGAAATAATGAATATCAAAAAAAAAAACCTAGAGGGACATCGGCGAGAGGAGAGGAGCTTCACTTCTCTATATAAAGATGAGATTGTGAACTAAATTCAACTTTTCATAAATTTTTCCAAACTTTTTACCTGACTTGGGCAACGTTAATTACATTTCAAAATCATTTACTTGTGAAAGTTTTCTATATCATTAATAGTTTCAGACCTACGGTCACACTTGTGGGCTTCCTTGCAAAATTTTAAATTTTTTCAACACCAGACATGGCAATAATTGTTTATTTAATTACAAGCCAATTACTTTTTTACTTCTAATTACATGTAATTGGGTGTAATTGAGTAATTGTCTTGTAATTTAATACTCACGCAAAGAAATAAAGTGCCAATCGAATTGAAAAGTGTATATTAATAAATTCAGTTAGTACAACTATATTTACATTCGATTTCTGAATGTTTGGTGAAAACGAATGTTAAGTTGTGACAACCATCTGAAATTCGAAATAAGTGAATTTGAGTCGTAGTAACGTACTTAACAAATAAATAAATAAATTTTTCCCTGTGTGCAGATTAGGGATACAACTTTTTTACAATTTTTGAAAATATCAAATGGCCCTATCCATACCATATAGTGCATAAAAAAACAATTAGAACTGCATCTTTAGATTTTCGATATCGTTAAAAAAGGTTCCGCGTCAAATGCAATTAAGTTTGGGATCAGTAAGTTCTAAAAAAATAAAAATATTTTCTTTAAAATTTCATTAAATGATAAATAAATTATAAGTTTTTCCATTAAATATTGAATAATATTCTGTATAAATTCAATTAATCGTGATAAAATATTGCGACTTACCTACGCTGTCTTATGCAAATTTGGGAAATATTATAATTTATTGCTAAAAGTATAAAAATATAAAATTTTGAAAAAATAAAAAATTTTGAAAAAATAAAAAAAAAAATCTTAAAGGACTTTCAGAAATCGGCTTCGACGCGGAACGTTTTTGTTCCGAAATGACCTGAGGAAACATTTTTCGGTTTCAGCACAACATCGGCTACAGCGTCGTGATAGGGCCTTATTTTGGTTGTACCCCTAGTGCGTGGGCGTTGTGGTGTAATGGACTTTTACACAGAAGGTCCCGGGTTCGATCCCCGGTGCCGGCAACATCAAAATAATATGTATGAGTTTTTTCTATCCCTCATACGTATCGCAATGTCCATCTTCGGTGTTCCCATAGCAATTAACCCCACCGAAGTAAAATAATGAATCAGGGCTATGAATCAAAAAGCTTCAATAAGTTCGCCAACTCTCCATCAGGTGGCAAGCACCAACTGTTATAAGACTTATCATCTCAATTACAGTTTTGCCATGTCTAAAGCCCTTCATCTTTCCCCACCTTTCATCTCTATACTATCCCTTTCCAAAGAAAGCAACACTCTAAATATAGGAAGTATTACCTGAGTGTTGCCTCTCTTTAAAAAAAAAAAAAAAAAAAAAATGTAATTGACGTATCCCAATTTTCGTTGGGACTTATTGCAGTGGGACTTATTTCATTTCACGGCACCGCAAAAATGTTAATCATTTTTTAAAACTTTAGCAAAATTTAATTTCCTAGAGGGAATCCTTAAGACAGAAAGAATTGATGAAGCGTAAAGAAATTTAAAAATGTTCATTCCTTGGGGGTACATCGGTTTATTTTTTCTAAATATTGTACGTAACAACTTAAGCGCTGTATCAATTTCGGCAAAACGTAAAAATAAAATATTTTAATTAGCTTAATTCTAAAAACAAAAAGTCATCAACAAATTGTAAAGACTTTACAAAATTTGTACAACCTCAAAAAGCATCCTTATATAAAACTTACAATTTTGCGAATTGAAAATTATTCAACATGATTTCTTGTAACTAAGTAATCCTAAACCCAATGAAATGCCATAAAATCGGTTTCCTTTTTAAGTTACAATATGTGACAAAAAAAATTTATTTTTGCATTTTTATATTTTTTGGTGGTGTAATAAATGTTTTGAAATGTGATAATTACAATGACATCCATAAATTAATTTAACTTTTATTTAATGGAAGCAGAAACTGTAATTTAAATAATTTTAATTTGATTCAAATTAGAAACCGCCATAAGTTTTGCGCCTTTAAATGATTAACGCAGATAGATTTAAGATGCTCAAATATCATCTAGCACATACAAAAAAGATTATTCATGTCACGCAAAAAAAAGAAATGTTAGAAAATATTTTGCCTCAAAGTATCGAAAAATTTTGAAATTGCTCATATAAATTCCATAAAATTCATATTAATATTTTAGTTATTTAAATTGTAATGATCTTTTAGAGGTTTTATAAATATTTTTTTTATATATAATGATTACTGTTGACAACACCTGCTCTGAAAGTCGTTAAAGTTGCTTGTCTAAACAGTATGTATTTTTAAACATTACACTACTTAACAAATTACAACTTTTGGCAGAACCTGTCTCTGAAATACACATTTATTGCATATTACATAATACATATCAAGCAATAATTCTAGGTACACTGAATCCAAATCAAGCAACATGTTTTTTATCACTTGCAGTTTTTTAAATAAAGCGATTTTTACTTTTACACTATAATTGTGTATAATTTGCTTAATTTTTTGCAATCCGACAGCAAAATCATAAAATTTTTTTGAAATACACAATTTTTTACATATTACCTAATACATATTTTCCAATAGATTTAGGTACGCTGAATCCAAATCTGTTAAACATTTTTTTCCCCCATTTAAATTTTTGAAATATCGTGGTTTTTATATTAACATCATTCGCCACATTTCTTCGTATATTTTGCTTAATTTTTTGAAACTAAACCGCAAAATTATTAATTTTTTTAAAAAGATAAATCTATGCAAAATTACCTTTAGTTTGAGTATAATAATGTCGGTGTTTGTTGCAAAATATCTTCCCGGTATTGTAAGGTAGTTCAAAAGTTAGCATTTCAAAGTTCAGTGTCGTACATAGGGTTGCCATTCGTACTGTTTTAAACAGTGCATGTACTGTTTTTTGAAAAATGTACTGTTTTATTGACAACACCTAAAATAGTACGCAAAAGTACTGTTTTTTGGATTTGTACTGATTTTGTACTGTTTTTTTTGTATATTTTACATATTTTCATATAGACAATTTTTTTTGCGTGTACAAAGAATATATATTTTTTTAACCATGTTTTTTTTCGTGTGTACAATAGTCTTTTATATAAAGTAATGGCGTCCAAACTAATAAGTTTAGCCAATTTGACGAAATTTAGTCAATTTGATGAAATTTAGTCAATTTTACTTCTTTAGAGGATGTAAACTTGACGAAATTTTGTTGATTTGAGTAAAATTTGTTAAATCTTAAAAAAAAATTGACAAAATTTCGTTAAAGATCTACAAAATTTTTTTTTGTTGATTTTACCTACGCTATTTGATTCGGTGTATTAATTTATTTTAAGTAAATATGTGGTGTATTGAAGTAAAAGATATATTAACAATAAATACAAAAATGTACTGTTTTTTTTTGAAAAGTACTGTTTTTTTTTCATCAATGTACTTTTTTTCACTTTCAAATATGGCAACCCTAGTTGTACACAAAAGCAGTTGTAAGAAAAAATGCGTGTCGGGTTATTTAATCACCCTCCTTATATACTACACGTCGACTTTCTAGCTGTTCAAAAAATAGAGAAACTATTTTCGATTTCTACCAATAAGAGTGACTACTAGGGCAAGGGATTTTATGTGTTTTCTCGATAGTCGGATACAGATATATACTATTTATCCGAATCATCAAATTTCGAACAAAATTACATCGATTTGTTGTTGCATATTGTTGCATATTTTGTCAAAAGTTCATGCTTTTGCATATTTCGACTATAAATGCATGTACTTTTAAGTTCATATTTGTGCATATTTTTAATTTGATTTAAATGTTTTTTTAAGTTGTTAAAAAAAAACTTCTTTGATACATTTTTATATTTTGATTTAAGCAAAATCAAATTAATATTTTAAAATTTTGCTGAATCGAAGTTCAATTTTGGAACTAAGTTTGCTCGCTTACGCAAAAATTTGTACAAATTTGTAAAAGTTTTTACTGTTCGTTTACACAAATACTCAGTAAAAATAGTAAGAAGAGAAAGTAAAGTGACAGGTTGTTGACAAGAAACTTAGAAGTTTTTACTGGATAAATTTTTGCCAGTAAGAATTTGTAAGAAGAAAAAAACATATGATTGAAAAAATATGCTTGTATTTTTAGTAAACAAAAACAAATATTAAATTAAATTTTAATTGTCTATGGATTTAAAGTGCAAAATATTAAAGAATTAACTATGGAAGAAATTAAAAAAAACATTCTAAATTATTTCTGGTCAACAATTTCAATTAACTTTTATCTTTTCCATAACGACCAGTTGATTTTTTTTAGTATTTGGTATTTAAAATCAGCTGTTTTATGTATTTTACCAATTCTTACAAATTTTCCGTTCGTTTATTTATTTGTTAATTGGTCTTACTCTCTGTAATTTTGTTACTGAGTAATTTTTACTGGACTTTACTGGGAAAGTAATCGAACACACTTACTATTGAAAAGAAAGATGTCAAATTAAATTATTTTTATTTCTTATGTTTAAAAGCTATGACTTTCGCCAAAAATTTTCTGTTAAGTGCATATTTTCATGTTCTTATTGCATATTTTTCGATTCTAAATGCATTTTAAAAGCTCCTATTTTCTCTATTTCTCTTAGTTACATAAAATTCCTTACCCTAGTGATTATTAAAAAATCTACAAATGTTTTTTTTTTCGAAGTTGTTCTTTTTTTTGCCATTTTTAAGAAAGGATATGCTAAATTTTTCAAAAAATTGATGCAATAACATAAGAAAACATAAGTCTATCCAATATTAATGGTAAAAGTTTGATAGCAAAATTACTTTAATTTTAATCAGCGCACAGTGGCGCCATTTGAGTTTTTTCGTTGCAAAAATGAGATAATCAACAAATTTAAAAAGCATATGATAGATAATCGATCAACCTATGAAATGAGTGTTTGAAAAGTGTTCTACGCCTCTTGGGTGCCTACTTATAGGTTAGCAAAGTTGATATTTGTAAAAAAATCATTTTAATGGGTAGTAAAAAAAAATATTTTTTATTTTTTTTTAAATTTTTTATTTTTTTTGTGTTTTTTAAAGGCTTTTATGATTTAAAAATATTCCAGAAAAAAATTAATTTTTTTTTTTTATTTATTTTTCAATTTTTTTTTCAATATTGCTCACTGTCCGTAAAGGAAGGTATATCTAAAAGCTTATCATTTCTGAACTATAATTATTTTCTAACTCTTTTCGTGACTTTATATGCCGCAGTGATGAAATAAGTGGGTCGGAAGATGCTGCTGACATGTTGAAGAGATCCCCATTTTGTCTTACCCTTGATGATTTGAAAGTGTTCAGTGTTTAGGGACTTCTGTGCTTCTTCAGAAAGCTCTCCAATTGGCAAAGGCTTATATTCAATTATATCTTTTCCATGTGACAATATTTTGTGAACTGTCGGGGTCAACTTTTTCTGTGGATATAAGTTTGCTAAAAGAGATGCAGTTTTCGAGGCATATTCTCCATACTTTTCAGAATCAACTTTTTCGTTGCAGTTTAAAATATTCAAGATCGTTCCCAATCTCTTAATGATTTCATTGTCTATTCCAGTGACTCGAGTTACAGCCTCATCATTTTCAAAAAATCTTCTCGAAGTGTTTCCATCGTTTGAGTTTCCGAATCCGTGCTTGTTTTAGTCTACTTTTAGTCCAACTTGTTTGAAAAACTCATTATTATAAAAACTCATTATTATAAAAGAAATATTTGATAATATAATATAAAACAAAATTAAGATAATTAACAAATTAAAAGTAGGACAATATAAAATATTTTAATCAAATAAAACGGGTATAAAGTATAATTCAAAGAGGAGAAATTATTAGGGACATTCATAATATATAAACCTACCTTGAATGAAAAACAAAAATCTACCTAACCTTGACTAATAACGGCATTATGGTTGTTTTAAAATATATAGTATAATGTACCTAAACTCATAAACAAAAATCATATATTTAACAATAATAATAAGGGTTTTCGCGTTTATATGTCATTAATTGCCCAAAAATGCATGCGACACCTTTTTTGAACGATGTCTTTTTTCAAAATTTTACCTCTAGCAAAAAATGGGGCAAGGACGGGCAGCTGGAAATTTTTGCAATAGGTAAAGGACTAATCAAAGAACTTATTATGGCAAATATAGTTTTTAATAGATTTTTTTTTTTTATTTTCCACCAAAGTTGAGAAATATTTAAAAAATGGATAGTTTGTAAATATCAAAGTACCTGGACCAATACAAAGCAAACAGTCTAATTTTTTTTTTTTAATCTTCTCTTAATAAATATATCTATCAATAACATTAAAAAGAATGACGATCCGTTATCTAGTTTTTGAGATTCGGCATCTGAAAGCGGACAAAATTACATAAAAATGTTCTGATTTTTTGAACACTGAAAATCGGTCAACTTTGAAGGGCTATATCTTCTGAACCAAAAATCTGATTGTAGTAAGAGTGGCATATTTGAAATCGTTGCACAATTGCCTATAAAATAGGTTTATTCAATATTTTTTAGGGGCACATGAAATTTTTGATTTTTGCCACCTCACTTGTTCTACAGGCGCTACTGTGCAGCGGTTCAAAATTTGTTGCAATTTCATTCCGCATACGTTACGTAAAGTAAATACAAACCCGGAATATATCAAAAACTACAAGTGAGAAAAAAATTTCTTTTGCCACATTTAGACACAGCGTATCTAAATCTATTAGAAAATATGTATTTGCAAGACAGATTCTGCAAAAAGTTGCAAATTCTTCAGTAATATTTCATCAGCATATTGAAGAGTTGTTTTATGGAAGCATATGGAAAACTAGTTAAAGTTTTAAGTTCTTTTCTAAATATTTCATTGAAATCTCTAGTTTATGCACAATGATAAAATTTAAAATATTTCTAACATGCATACAACCAACAAGGATAAAACTAAAACAGGACAATTTACAACTTTCGTGCAATACCAGTGCGATATCCTGATAAAAACGCCAACATGTTTATATTCAAATAAATAACAATTTTCTGTAGATTTATATTCTTAAAAAAAATTCATTGTTTTGCGATATAATTAAGAAAAATTAAGCAAAATATACGGAAAAATATGGGGAATGAGGTAAAAATATAAACTGCGATATTTAAAATTTTACCCAGTCTAAAACTCCAGTGGTACAAAAAATCAAGCACTGGCAGATCACTGTCTAACCTGTCTAGGAATTGTAATGGTAATACAGGTTTAAGACACTTTGCCAGCGTTTCCAAAAAGCCTATTGACAGTGTTTGTTTTACAATAATTTCAGTGGTCCTCAAAAGAAAACATTGAAACGAATTGGCTGAGACCACTGGGCCAACGGTGGCAAAAAATGTTTTCCCAGTGATATCCAATTAGAAATTATTAACGGCTCAGAAGTCTAACAACTGGTAAAGCATTTACTTTATAAAAATGATAATGCTTTGCTTAAACAAGTTTGTAGTCGGAAGGTTCCGAGTTCGATGCCGGTTCCAAGCATACATTTGTTTGTGATTTTTTTTTATACATTTTAACATTTTTTTAATATAAAATCGATTTTTTTTGTTTCTGGGTAAGCATTTGCCAGCATTATGCCATCAATCATTGACATTGACTTATTTGATCGGCCAACTGTTACCCAGCAGTTATCATTCACTTACGATTTATACTATCAAGTATAATATATATCAGTGGTTGCAGCTGTCGGCTGATAATATGGCGGCCAGGGTTCAAATCCCGGCGGAACCAAAAAAGTTATAAATGACCTTTTTTTTTTTGGAAAAATCTATTTTTAGACCACCTATTTCATGGTTTTACCAACGTTGGAAATTTTGTTTTCCCAGTAATTGTCCGACACTTTTTGTCTAATGGTGTTATCCTTTTGGGGCTGGGAAAGCACCAGTTGCCAGCACTTGTACCACTTGTTATAGTGTCTTGCCAGCGGTGGTTCGTTTGTCTTTTTATGACGGGGTAGGTCTATTAAAAAATATGTGTTTTTTTTTTTTTTTGACGTCGAGTAGTGTTATCTTTATGGTCTTCCTAAATATAATTAACTATATCATCATAATATTATTAGTCTTGTTGAACTTTGTACATTATGAACATAATATTGTAATTTTAATGTTGTTACAGCAACATAATATTGTTATTTAAATGTTGTTGCAGAAACATTTTATAATCTTTGGACAAAATGACACATCATTAAAATAATTGATAAGTTTATGATGCGTAGTACAACATAATTAATATTTAAGATTTTATAGAAATATATTTTTGAAGTATTTGATGACTTCAAATGGTGGGAATTATTTAAAAATTCTAAAACTGACGAGCAGACATTTGTGAAGTATAAATAAATTATACTATATTTTTCAAAATAGACTTCTGTTAAATCTCTTAAGCCCATTGGTAAATATAACAATTAATCTTTTCATATTATAATCTTAACTTTCATTTGATTAAAGTATGTTCATTGTAAAAGTTTTAAACCAACATACAAGCTAAAGTTTGTTTTTTTTTGTTTTTTCTTTCAAATAAATGTGTGTATGATGTTATAAAGGTATGTTCGCTAATGTGGCCTGTTCGCTAAAGTGACCTTCGTTTTTTTTTTCGTGTGGATTCAGGTATATATCAAAACCATATCTAGAGTGGCCACTTAATTTAACCGTATTTCTAGAACACATCGATTTTTGCCACTTGTATAGCGTTTATGCAATTTTTTCTTTGATTTTTTAAATGCCATAAGTTTTTGGTCGTAATTTGATAAAACGAGATTATATATTTTAATCCTCTAAATCAGGAAAAATTGGAGAGACATTAAATTACCCCTGCCTAAGATCACAGGTCAAATTTAACCATCAAACCGGCCTAAGCCCTTTGGCAATGAAGTTTATACCACTTTTTCTTCAGGAAAAATAAACAATATGTTTAGAGCAAATCTTAAAAACTAATCCAAAAAAATTTATAATTTTAGTTTAATCCACTTACCAAGATATAACTCTATAACTAAATAAGATATAACTCTATAACTAAATATATAACTAAAATTGAGCGAAAACGCACCTAAACTTCAACATGTAATGAATGACCAAACTTAAAGGCTTTGCTAATACTACCCAGCTAAATTTTTTCGAACAGATTACCTGTGAACCTGTTCTAGAACAACTTCTTTTACCACAGGTTACATGGAACCGGTTCTGGAACAGGTTCTTGGAAGTCGAAATGTAATGTGTTACTGCCCAAGAACCAGTTCTATAAGAGAGAGAACATATTGCAAATAGGACAAACTCCATATAAAAAGAACCAGTTGCAGAACAGAAATTAGAACCTGTTATAATACAGTATAAGTTGTTCTGCAACCAGTTATTTGGATTTTACTATTTTACTGGCTACTTAATGTAATCTTTCTGATAAATTTCAATTTTTAATGTCCTTGGACCTAAGTTTGAGTTTTTTTTGAAAAGTTTAAGCTTCAGTCTTTCTTTGAGTTTAGTATGAACAGTTTCTAGTCAACATAAATATGTTTCAAGATTCTTGAAAATTGTGTTCATTTCAAAATATTTATTTTTTGGAATTGTACGAAATTTTAACTTTGATGCTTTCTCGCTTTCAAACCGCGCCATGCACACATAAAATTAATCCACAAAATATTTTATAAATTTGAGTTTCTATCGAAATAGATTTAATTCTTATTATAAAACACTCATTTGGCTATTTATGGTCAATTTAGAATACCTGGAGGCGGTTTTGCCAGTTATAAATTGTTCATTTAATTCCAGAACATTAACCATTCGGTGATGTTGGAGTATATGTGAGCCCATGATGAAAAAAACATATATTTAATGAAAGGACCCCAGCAGCACTTAAGTGATACCTATTATTTTTGGACCTACCGAAATAATATCAAGTAAATTTACCAAAATCCGCCCAGAAATATATCAAGGGCTTATATTCAAAACTTGCTATCTGCAGTTTTCTGGAAAATGAGTTTTTGATGGCAACTTGTTTATTGATTAAGTTGTCATAAATCATATTAAATTTGAACTGAAATTTTTTTTCTTTAACATTTTTTTTCTTAAATTTGTGATTTTGCTATCTACTATACGTAGTTTTGCGAATAAAAAGTTGCTATCTGCATAAAAAAATTGGTTTTTATTATCATAAAACCTAAAAGTGTTGGTATTGAATCATTAAAAAGAATAAAGATATAAACAGCATTTAACTATTCAAAAAATGGTCAACATAAATCCGGGGATTATAATTCCCTACAACGTATTGCAACTGATTATATGGCATCTAATGATGGTTTGTTGTCTACAATTCGTGACAATTATAATTTTAATCAAACGTTTTATCCAGTTTCCGAGAATGAACAAATCGACGACAATGTGGTCAAAGGGGATGTGGGAGACGATCTCATAATAGGTTTGTTGCTTAAAATTCGAGACAATTATATTCGAGACATATATATGTAATTGTAACATAAATGGAAACATTTGCAAGCATTGAAGTCTGTTATTCCGCTAGAATATCATTATTTTTATGATTACTTAAAACAGGCGAAGAATACCTAATCATAAATCATTGCAGTTTATATTATTTAATTTTGTGCCTTATAATTTTTTTACTATACTTTTTTTAATGCATATTGTTATTAATTGCTTCTTAATATTTTTTGTATTTAAAACCCAATTACAGTTAATATTACATTGAATTCGATTACTATAATTTTTCTTTTATTATTATTTTTATATTACTCTTTAATATTATTTTATATTAAAAACCAGAAATATTAACTAATACCTCGAATTCCATTACTAGATTTTTTGTTAATACATATTTGGAAGATGACAAAGCCAATTGTGACAATTTTTTGTTGTTGTTTTTGTTTTTTCTTTGATATTTTAAATTTTGAATCTCGCTCCTAGACGAGGACAAGAAATTCTCATTGAGTTTGTGATTTAACATAACAAATATCTCTAGAAATTCTAATAACAAAGTCCCCTGAAGATTTCCTTAGGCAGGAATGAAATCCGGATAGGGACACGCCTACATCAGATTGCTTTTCACAATTTGTTAAATAAGTTTTGGGACTTTAGCACATTTAATTACTATAAATGCAATTAATGTTTATCCCGATGAAAATAAATTTAAATATCATATTATTATATTTATTTTTATAGTTTTTTTTTACAACATCATATTAAAACATCATTAACTTGAATAAAAAATCGTGTTATTTAAATAAAAAACGTTAATTAGTTTACAATAAAGCTTATTTGTATTTTTGTACAAAAAGTGCTATCTGATAATTTGAACATACGAACTGATAAAATTTATATTTGCAAAAAGTGCTATCTGCTATATCAGCGCGAAGAACAGCAATTAAAAAAAAATTGTGAAACTTAGACGTCGTTTTTAAATAACTTTGTAGAAGAAACTTTAGTTATAACTGCTACAATTTACCAAAAAAAACTGTTTTTTTGCTCTCTTGAAAAATTGTTATTATGCAGATAGCAAGTTTTGAATATAAGCCCTCGATATGTTCTATTATTATGTAAAAAGATTAAAAATTTCTTAAATTTGACCTTTGACCTTAAGTCGTTTAAAAATTCATTAAGTCGTTTAAAAATTCATATAAAAAAATTACCTGAAAGCCAAATAAGTGGCTAAAATCGCTGTTTTCTCGAAGTCCGCTGCCCTAGCCAAAGTGCATAATGAATTAATACAATTTTTTTACCCCTAATATGTTCCTAATAAAACTCTGAAGTCCAAACTTTGATTTTCTGAAATTTCTTTAAACAAAAATTTTATAACTTTAGAATTGGAGATTTGAAAACAGGGTTTAAAAGTTTTGATTTTATTAGCAATAATTTAAAACCAATTAGCAAAACACAACATGAAAAATACTTCTGATCTGGGTTTCCTAACAAAAGTTTTTTTGTAGTAGATAATTTAAAAATGTTAAGTTTTCTTCGATCTTCTTTTATTTTATTCTTTTTAGTTTAAACGAGCTCAAGATCATTTATTTATTAATTATTTATTTCCAATATTTCGTCTCCACAGTGGGTGACTTCTTCAGGGAACAAATATTACAATTTGAAAAAAATAAATTAATTTCGAATTTTGGGCTTGAATTTTTTTATTAATTGACCTGCAACACATCAGTTGACGGGAGAAGTTCTAATAACTCTGCTGGTTTTTAAACGATTTAAGTTTTTATTACTTTATTACAAAGGCAATTCACTATGAGTCAGAATTCTTTAATGCTTTTTATTCAAATTCGGTTTAAAATATCAAAAGTTTTGAGGAAATTTACAAAAAGTAATATTTTCTCCTTGCAATCCGTTTTTCAAACTTAAGGGCCGATGCGACACGTGTTCGCAATATCCGATTATCGTAATTTTTAGGGAGTTTTACAACCAAATAAATATTTCCAGGTGTACACACTATTAATGTGCTTATCAGCACAATTTTGGTACCAAAATAAATTAGTAAAATATTAGTAAAATATTAGTAAAATATTAGTTCAAAACAGTTAGGTGCTGAATAAGCATAAATAAATTTATAGCTGAAAACACAATTCCACCAAGAAATATCTAATTTTTCTAATAACTTCTTTTTTTGAGTGTAGCCTTGTGTGTTACTAACCACTTTTCAACACGTTACACAACAGAAAATAATATAGCCCAAAAACCAGAGGTATGGCCACTAGCGTAGTCCAACAAATTATTAAACTTATATTCGGCGATCTCCACAAGGTTGCCGCTATTCCTTTATGTCTATGTGCCAAGTTTCATCTTTACTCGTTGACAATTAGAGCTCGCAGGTAAAACTAACTTTTAATAATTAGTATCTCTGGAAGATATTCTGACTCTAAGTTGACTCTAAGCTGTATTCTTTCTTAAATTACTTGTTAAGGTACATTGTCCTTAACAAAAATTTTCCAATCTAGTCTAAATTTATATGAAGAAGAAAAATTAATTTAATGGCTTTCAAGTTATTCGTGGTTTTTTAAAAAAATTATACGTAAAAATATATATTTTTCTTCAAATTGTAAAATTTTCTAAAAAAAAATATAAGCAAACATCCAACTTGTTTGCGTCTTATAAAAACAAACTTCTTAGATCTGAGCTTAATTTTAATGAAAATTAGCAATTTGCAATCGAAATTTAAAATAAAAAAATTAGTGAATTTTTATTTATTCGCGTTTTTAAAATATTTTTCTAATTACCTGAAAACGATTTCAAAACGATGTAAATATATGAAATCTTTTTGATCAAAGTTGAACAGTTTTTTTTTTGTATGAAATTTTCCATTTTCGCAAATTCCGCGACTGCGATGTAAAATTGGATTTCATATTTGTAATGAACGACCCAAAATATATTATATTTTATATGTCGCGGTCATAATAATTATTTTTAATCATTTCTTGTTTGAATTTTGAAACTGACATTTCAATCTGCGGCCTCTAAACAAAACTTTTTTTAGGATTTTTTTTTGGCAGACCATATTCATTTTCCTAATGGCATATTGTAAGGGTTGTGTAGCTCGCGAGTTCCAACTTTTTTTGTATAACACCTTATTGTCTACATTAGCGAACATTCCCTTATGGATATGTGTTATGTGTGCTATGCGTGTTTGTTTTTATTTGTGAACCACAAAAACTTTGTTGTGTTTTTTTTTTTTGTAAAAATTTATAACACAAATAACACGAATACAACAATGTAAAATTTAAAACAATATCAAGGTGCCAGAATATCAAACCGCACCAACCAACAAAAGTTTTTTTACTGTTATTCTTGCAAAAAAAAAAGTTTCCTAAATAAAAAAAGTTCTTTTAACAAAGTGTATAGTTGGCTGGCTTAAAATTCGATACTTTAACAGCCCTTGCTATAATCATGAGAGAAAGTAAATTGAAATGTTTTTGGTTTTCAAGTTTTTAGGTTACAAGATTAATGAAACAAAGAAATTTTATTCTTGTTTGAATTTATATAAATATAATAATTTTTGGGTAAACCGAATATTTTTGTATCGATTAATCGGAATTAATAGTGCAAAAACTAGTTACAGAAAAGTATCTTTTAAAATTTTTTTTTTGTAAATTTCAACACAAAAATTAAAGCAATAGATAGAAATTAGGTTTAGACCGTTTTATGGCGGAATCAGTTCCGATTTCTGCATGATAAGGCAGAACTATCTAGTCCGTACATGAGTTCCCGCCGAATGCTATAAAATTTGTATATATTATAAAGAATATAAAATTAAGAACCCATGTTCCAAACTCACTAAAAAGTGGGTTCAAAAACTTCCCCAATTTCAGTTTTTTGCGTTGATTTAATATTTCTTCTAACGAAACTATATATATGTACACTCTAAAAAATGCTTGTAAAATTACTACTATAATGGTAGTAAATTTGTATGTAAAATCAAGCACAATGCGTAAGTTTAAGCACTTAAATTGGTAAAATTACATTGAATGTGTGCAAATTTGGTTTTTATTTATTTAAAAAAATTGTCAAACTTTTTCAAACAGAAGAAAAAAAATGTTTAATTCAATATAATTTTTATTTTTGGTGCTGTATTTGAGGAAAAATAAAATAATAGCAGTGGTAAATATCTAAAAATAAATCAAAAATATAACTAAAACTAATTGAAGAAGGTGTCCGTTTTATATTTTTAGTGGTTTTGGTCAGAGATAAGGTTTTGATAAAATCGAATCTTTGTTCTTCAGAAGTGATGCTTCTGCCAGTCCTTTCTTAATTGAATCAACAAAATTTGAGACCTTTGGTTATTTTTTCCAGTAAAAGAGATTTGTATTGGCCTTTCTTTTTCTATCCAGCTAATCTTGATATTCTCTTTTATAAGGACATGTTGAGCCAATTGACGTTTTATCTTTTTTATATTGTCTTTTTTTTATTAACTAAATATACACTCAAATAAAAAAGTCAGCAAAAAAATTTGTTGAGTCAGCAAAAATTTAGTCAGGAGGGTTCTTGCAAAAAAATCGCTAATGTCAGCGAGCTGATTTTTAGCAACAAAATTAGTAAATTCAGCAAAAGTTTTGCTAAGACTTAGTAGATTAGAAATTAAAAACCCCTTGCTAAAAATTAATAAAATTTTTGCTGAATATTAGTAGACTGAAAAAAACTCAACAAATTTGTAGAAAAATTATACTTTAGTTAATTTATTTGCTGAAAATCATAAAACATACTTTTGTGATTCTTTTTAAAATAATTTACAATACGTTACAAAATACAAAAATGTTCATACTCCCAAATTGACGATATGAATTAATGTAATACCTTAAAACAATAGAAATAATTATATATAACATAAACGAAATTATCTTTAAACTACTTACATCAATTATGGTCTAAATGATGCTATCTTTTAAAGGAACGCAAATGCCGCAGAGAATTATAGAAACGAAACGGAAAAAATAACAAAATATGACATATACAACCCTCGTTTTCAAATAGAAAAAGGAAACAGAAGAATCTTCCTAAGATGTATGTCTTTGTCTTTCGCTTTAGTCTGTCTACCTATTGCATATTTGTTTGCAATTTGACCACACAAGATTAGTAATATATATAAACATTTAGATTACAAATACACATTTAATCTTCATTCAATTTAAATATTTTATTTTGTCTTTTATTTAATTAATAGACAATTACTTTCACAAGCCGGTGACGACGCAAAATTTAAGTTATTTTAATCCACAATTTTGTTTTATGTATGGAAAACAGATACAAAAATCTCCCATGGTTGATTTTTTCATATTATGTCTTACTAGAGTTGTACTTTTTAGTGTAATTTTCCTTGTCACTACTACATCGTGACATGCCGCGACATCTAATTCATTCTGTGTATATCTTTCAGTCTGGTTGTCGTTCACACTATTGATGTGCTAATAAACACCATTTTTTTAGCAAAATAAATTAGTAAAACATTAGTAAAATATTAGTAAAACATTAGTTCAAAACAGTTAAGTGTTGAATAAATATAACTAAATATTTAGTTTAAAACATATTTTTAGCAAAAAATTTGCTGAAAAATAGTAACTTTTCTACTAACTTATTTATTTGAGTGTAGCAAAATAATAAATAATTCCAAATAATGGTGGGCGTTGTGGTGTAATGGTTAGCGCGTTGGACTGTTACGCAGATGGTCCCGGGTTCGATTCCCGGTGACGACAACATCAATTTAGAAAAATAATATGTATGAGTTTTCTATCACTTATATGTATCGCTGCGCCCACCTTCGGTGTTCCCATAGCACTTAACCCCACCGAAGTAAAATAATGAATCAGGGCTATGAAACAAAAAGCTTCAATAAATTTGCCAACTCTACATGAGGTGGCGAGCAACAACTGTTCTAAGACTTATCATCTCGCGCAATTACAGTGTTGCCATATTTGAAGCCCTTCATCTTTCACCACCTTTCATCTCTCCACTATCCCCTTTCCAAAGAAAGCTACACATTAATTAATAGGAAGAATTTCCTGAAAGTTGCTTCTCTTTAAAAAAAAGTATAGAATGTCGCTATACATGTTTTACACGTTTTGTGTGTACGAATTTACACACATAGATAAATTTAACCAATTTATAGTAGGAGTACAGTTTCCTACTATAAGTTTCGTAAATTTAAATAGAAATTAATTAGAGTGTATGGTATCTAATGCAAAGTGTTTGAAATGCGCATCACCGGTGTAAAGCAGCATGTCCGAGCGTGCTCAACTTTTTGTGATATTCGAAAACAGACATACATTTTGGGGGGTTTTGTACTAGAAGGACTCGTATTTTTTGTTTTTCGACAATTAAAACAAAATTCTTCAGGATTTAGTTATAATTATACTAATTAATATTGTCATTATATAATGGTTACAAACACTTTATCCAAGAACTCATTTGATTTGTTATAATTAGTGCGTTATTTATCACAAGCACCACATGTTGTATATCATTTGAAAGGAAACTTTATAAGATCATTGTAAAAATTGATAAACATTTTATTTAACTAAAATAAAAACACTATCCTGTGAAATATATTCAAAATTATAACTTGAGGAAAAAAATTAAATAAATAATTCCTGATGTATATTTTTTGCAAAATTTTTTGGATTATTTTAAAAGTACACTCAAAAAAATAAGTTAGTAGAGAAGTTAGTAAAACGTCTTGTAAATCAAGTATACACTCAGGGAACTTCTGCTTTAAAAATATGTAGTTGTTTGGGTTGTAATACAGTTTCATTATTTTTAATGTTAATGTAAGTCATTTGTAGAACAAATAAAATTTTTAACTAACCTTGTAGTTCATTTAAAAAAACAACTCACATCAAATGACTGTTTTATGATTTTACATTCATTTTTTACAGTTGTTTTTTGTTATTTAAAAAAATAAAAAAAAAATTTTTTGGTTTATTTTTTACTACCATGTGGTTCATTTTTACTACAATTGTTAGTCATTTTTTGAACATTAAAAAACAAATGACAATGTTAGTTGACTTTAAGGAAATGTAAGTCGTCCTTTTTTTAAATGAAATTTCATTTGTTTTTGACTACAGTTGCTGTCGTCTTTACCAACATAATTTCCTAAGTGTACTATTTTTCAGCAAATTTTTTTCTGAAATTTTGTTTTCAGCAATAATTTTAGTTATACTTTTCCAGCACTTAACTGTTTTGAACTAATGTTTTATTAATATTTTACTAACCTTTTACTAACCTTTTGCTAATTAATTTTGCTAAAAAAAACAATGTGAAAATTTTTAATTTAAAAGCTTTTAATTATTAAAATCGTATTTATGTTTAATTTGATAATTATTTAGTATTTAAATAATATTATCTTTCTAGTTCACAGTCGATATGAGTTTAAAAAATACTTCCAAATTGCACTTTTTTGAATTCACGGAAACATGGGTTAGGTACGAGTATTTCCTAGCTAAATAACCTTTAAGTTATAGTCTCTACAAACACAAGATTTGAATTAAAATATTTCATTTGATACATTTTCTTAACGAAATGAATTTCAATATGAAGCCCCAAATTTTTGAAGTTCGCTATACATTTTGAAGTTTCCTATGCATCTATCAATCAGCGTACTATAACTACACAGGTAGAAATTGTACCAAATTTTTTGAATTGCCAACGTTATGCCAACGGTTGGCCATTGTTATCAATCGGGACAATACTATCAAGATTACCAATTCCACGTTCTGCCATCGCTTAATCGTCGACGCTTTGCCAACACTGTGCCGATTGTAATTTTATGCATAGAGTTGCGTTATACATCTAACTCAACTCTATTATACCATATAATATATATCGTATATAAATAAAAAAAAAATAAATATCGTTGTTATTAATAATAATGGATTTATTGCAAATTGTTTTCGATGTAAATTTATTAAAGCGGTTACTAAATAAAATAAAAATATTTTTAATTAAAAATCAATTTATTAGAAAAAAATTAATTATTTTTATTTTAAAATTGTTTGATCTATATTTTATAAAGTTTTACACTTGAATAACTTCTCAATTTTTCTCAATTTATTATCATGCCTAGAAAAGCTGTAAAATTGATATAGAAAATTGATTCTCATTAAACAAATTGTTTCTATTTTATTTTAACGGTTTTGTTTTTGCTATTTTAATTTAAAATAAAAATCATTTGCTTGATTTCCCCAATGTTTAATTTCCATTAGTAGCTTTTGCTTTCCACTGGTTACATTTTTACAGTTCTATAAAGCATAGATCTACAAAGAACCAAAAAACGGAAATGAGAAAAATAAAAAACCGGATGAATTATGATTTTGTTTTTTCAACATCACACCTGTGTTTTTTAGGATAACAAAAATAAAAACCTAAAACAACCAACAAATATGTTCAGTAGTTAACAATTGTAGTTATAAATTATAAATGTATTGTTAGCGGTAAAGGCGGTGTAATAATAGTGAAGGCTAGTGTTCAGTAAAAAAAATTTCAAATAAAAAACATTTACCAGAAGTAATTTTACAAAATTGCTCTTTCATATTTATTAGAATAATATTTCAAATATTTTTATATTTCATATGGGCTTTTCTCCAAAAAATTAAAAATTTTACATTTTTTTAGTTTTATATCACATTAATATGATTCTACACGATATTAAACCACTATTTAGACACATAAAATCCGTTTACGTGACTCGCTTTCTGCAAGGGACACAAAAGCTGTGGCAGTTTAAAATGTAAAATGTAAATGATCTAAAAATTACATTCTAATCAATATTTGTTTAAATTTAAACAATTTTAGTGTAGATAACCGTTTACCTATTATAATGCAGGTAAAACTACTCAATGTGTGTAAATTTAAAATAATACACACATTGTGTAATTTTCATACACACAATGTGTGTAAAGCAGGCGCGCATACAAGAAAATGTTTTGGGGAGGGAAGCTAAAGTATTTTTTATTAACTTCTTTAATATCTTCACATTTTTGTACTGAAAAATAAATTTTTGGGGGAGTAAATGTCCCATAAGTGTAGCTTTTTCTTTTACGTATACAAACGTACACACACAATGTGTGTAAATCTGGTGCGGATACAGGAAAATGTTGTTGGGAGGGAAGTTAGAGTATTTTTGATTAACTTTTTTAATGTTTTCACATTTTTGTACCGAAAAATAAATTTTTTAGGGAGCAAATGTCCCATAAGTGTACCGTTTTCTTTTACGTATAAAAACGTATTAAACGAGTAAATATAAGCTTTTAATGTTTAAAAGAGCATATTAAATGCTTGAAAATATAAAAAATGTGCGTATTTATATGCAAATGAAACAAACTTATTCTTTAGTTTTTAAAATTAAAATCATTTACTTTGTTAAAGGAGTGAATCTTTAACAACAAGAATAATAATAATAATTAACAAGTTCATCATTATAATTAGGAAATAAGAGATTTGGTTTCTTTCTACCAATATTAAATTTTCAGTATGTTTTCCCATCAGTATTGATAAGAACTGTATTTTCTCCATAATCAGATCTTTAGTATGCTATTACCATTATCCACTGTCACAAGACTGTAGAAAGAAATAAAAGTATGATAAATAGAAATATTTTGATAACAAATGGCAACGTTGTGTGAGTTCCAATAGGCGATTTTTTTTTATCGATTTTGAGTTTTTGATCATCTAACAGACTGCTTCATATGCATATCTTAGCTACTCATCCCGTACTCTTTATTTTTAATCGTGGTTTATATTAAGAAGTTTTTTTACGAAATTTTCTTTTTAACCAAATTCGCTTGTTTTTGGGAAGATATATTAGTTGAAATTGCATAGAGAGCTATATTTGGCTCTTTTGAAAAGAATTACCCGTTGCAAGTAGCCACTCTTACCCGTTCGCTTACAATAAAATTGAAAATAAGTAGCTATTAAATTCTTAATAATAAGTGGTTACACACTTGGTTACGGAGTGTTGAAAAATAAGTAATAACAAAAATGATTCGGCATCCATACTTAATGTTAAAGAAATAAGATTAACGGATTCAAAGATTTTTTCGAATCGTGTCACGGGCTTGCCCCCTTTTCGAACTCATAATAAAAATTAATACACAAAACATTTACATTTATTAAAATAAGTGAAATACATATAAAATTTAAGCACGTTAAAAGTGCTTATTTAACCCATTATAAGTAATTATTTTTTTTTTAGTTCAAAATAATCACTACAATAGACCATTATTAAGAAGTCAATATTTTGTATATTGAAATAATGCAGAAGTCAATGGTGCATCATTATTTATAATGCAAATAGTAATGATATGACATTATCAATATGTTGCGGAGTTGTGGCATAAATGCTAACAGGCTTTTGATATCAATAATTTTCTTCATTTGGTATAATATCGTCCATAAGCCTTTAAGAAATTGTTATGTTTATAATAATCAAAAGTTTAAAATCTAAATTTTGAATAAAGTAAACTTACTCTAGTAAATCTGGAGATATTGTTGGAACCTGTTTATATATTTTTGAGCTCAGTAGAAACTTATATGCACGTACGGCAAAACTATATTTAAAGTCATTACTTTTATTGGCTTAGATATATATGCACGTAATACGCTACAACAATAGAAAATATTTATTTCATCCATATGTCCGTTACTAGAGAATATAAGGAATCCAATAAAAACTAAAAAAAACAAAAAAATATATGTAAAATTTTACTTATATCCGAATTTTTGACGTTTGAGGCAAGCCAATATTACAACTAAATATTTTAGTGGATATATGGTAAAAAACCGGATAACTAGGAAATGGAAATGGATATGTCAAAATTTATAAAAGATCTGGAGTATGCTGCTTTGAAACATAAAGCTGCACCAAAAAAAAAACTGGTTTTGGCGTATACGGCAAAAGAATACTCAGCCGACGATATGTTGTATTGTACATCGTTGCAAGTGTTCTGAAAAACTGTTTAATTTGCTCAAATTAAAAATATTTGCAAATCGTACTTCTACAATATTAATTAAAAACTGCTACTGAATACTACACTCAAAAAAAATAAAAAAAAATCAGTCAACATGAGTAGATAGACCCTTTAAATTATATTTATTAATATTAGAAATTAATTATTTTTACCGGTCGTTATTTAAATAAAGTTTCCTATGGTAATAAGGGAGTGATGCTGAATATAATTTTCGAAATTATATCATACAGATATGTTCCACGAAAGCTGTGTTGTGCGTTTCGTAAATATTCAACAGGGAAAACTTAATTATTGTTAAGTCGAGTATGCTAAAGTCGCTTGTTTTCCCGATAATTGCGTTGTAAAGTTAGATTTGAACGTGTAATGAAAACGATATTTTTTAAAATTTGATTAATTTATTGAATTTCAATCAACTCAACTCGAATATTCCAAACATTATATTACATAACAAATTATTTTCGCAAAAAAAAAAAAATTGATTAGAACATTTACAATATGTGGAAGATGATAAGAAACTGTATTTTTAAAGAAAAGAAATCGATAAAAAAACTTTGGGATAACGCTGAGTTGATCTTAATGCTATGACAACAATTGTATTAAATATTAAATGTTTCTGCATAAAATTTAAAACCGAAAATATCGTAAAAATAAGTGATAACTTTAAAAAGTGGCTATATCCAATAAATTCTGCGTCCGGCTGGCAAATACTTTTACTAGCACTGATAATTACGTTTAATGTAAATTATGTTCAAACAATTCTTGTTTTCATGCTTACATCGCTAATACATCTGAATCCAGAGCAACTGAAATTTTTCTGAGTTGTATCACTAAGTCTCATTTTCGCAATGTCCTGTTAGATACTAACTGCGACTCCAACTGACATATTTTAAAATAGAGACGGAGGAGATTAGAAAAATAAACAAAAATCTAAAAATAGAATATTTGTGTTTCTTAGTGTTGGTCATTTTTGAGCAGAGTTCGAAATTAAACACTAGTAAACGGTTTTCTATAGTTCTGTTTTACTTTTTGCTGAAACTCAACACAATCATTTTGTTGTGCACAGTAAACATAGACACAATATGTTTGATTTGTAAACAGAACACAAACACTTTCACAAACTAGTTTTCGATGAGAGACCAAACTAAAAGATTTTGTTCTGTTTGTCCAATATTTCAAACAGTTTGATTTTGTTGTGTTTATGGAATGGAACAAAACTATTCGCAAACCGTTCTTAGTGTTTATGTCATATTACAAGTGAAGGAAATTTTTCATTGAATTTTATAAATAATTGCATTAGTTTAATAAAAAGTTTTAACGGATGAGTTCCAGTGAAATTTCATAAAACTAATGCAAAAAAAAACATTGATAACTTGCAGAAAAATCATTTCTTTAGTTTGCCAACCACAATGTAAAAAACGCGTTTTAATGTTTAAGTTGAATGAACACAAAAAAATAACCACGACGAAATAATAATGTTTGACGAATGAAACATTTTCGTTTTGTTCTTACAGCCGCAGGTTGTTGAAAAATTTATCATATAGAGACAATCTGACAATTATAAGACACAAATAGTAATACAATTTAAATGAAAAATCACTGATGACGCATGTCCATAAAAAGGCATAAACTAGTCTAGTCTGATTTAAAAATTAATAGTGTTTATAATTTGTAGAGAAAATCGTTTATGCTTCTTCTTAACCTTAACATTTCCAAAATTAAAAAAAAATTAACTGTTTGTTAAATTTTAGTTAAAAAAGTACTCGTAGATAGCTCAGTCTAATTTTTCTAAAAGCCAGTGTTAGAATGATTTTTCAATTTAATACTAATATGACAGCTATGGCAGTAAATATTTTGGCATGAAAACCTTATTTTTTAAAATAATTTTAGTATTTAAATTTATTTTTTTTTAATCTGATTTTAAGTTGTAAAATAACAAAAATCTCTGTTCATGCAGCAAAGAAGCATATTAAAAAATAAACAGCAAATGTGCCATGCGAAAAACTGATTTTTTAACAGAATTCACGCTCGTATTTTTAAACTTGTGCAACTGTTGTTCTTTTTTATCTGTTAAGGGCACATTAACGAAACATGCATCCAACTGTGCACAATTACAACATGTACAAAGAAGCATTGTTTTCAAATTTTTATCAGTCCTCAGCACAAAAAATATAAATAATTTTAAAATTAAAAAAAAAATTTCGGCTACCCTATATTTCTTTTTCAGGTGGGGGCACTCAAAATTAAGAACGTGTTGAATTAGGAGAATGTGTTATACCAAATGGAATACAAATGTTAAGGGCCTCACACAAAATAACAAAAAGAACAAAAAAAAAAGTAAGCTTATTTTCAAAATTTTTTAACTTTGCTTAACGATAAAAATTTTAAATATATGACCCTAACATGTTGCAATTAACGAATTTAACAAACATACAACCCGCTTTTCTAAAATAAAAGTGATTGAGAATTAATGTAATTTTTAAAGGATTTAAAAATGTTTGAGAAAAGCCCATATACTTTTTATTTGCAAATATATCAAAAACATCAAAAATATACACATATCATAGATTCGAAAGCGCTCAAATAATAATTCTATCTAAAAAAAAAAACGTTTATCCATAAAAAAAAATCTACACCATTTACAACATAAAATCCATTAAGTAATAAATTTATTTCAGACATTAAATATACACTAGACTGGATCGTTTTGGAAAAAGTTTCTCTGATTGAAATGTAACACCCCGCAAAATCTGAGTACTCATAACATAAACTCAGATGTAAAATTTGGTCTCGATCGAACAATATTTTCTTTCTCCACTTTTAGCCTGAAAATTGGGGTTTTGGAAATGTTTAAAAATACTTTTTTTTATCGTTATCTCAAAACCGGCTTTGTAATGCACTCAGCTAGACTTACAACCTGCACTAGGTCATTAGACGAGTGATTTTTCTATGTAGCACAGTGTTATTAATCAAATTAATAAAGTTTTCATAATTACGACGAAGAGTTTCATAAAAATAGAAGGCAGATATTTTATAGTTTTATAGGGTTTATTCTATTCTAAATAAATGACTTGGATGAGTTTACAAAAATGGATTTTTTAAGGTCTCTAAATATCAAATAAAATTCCAACTTTCATGTTAATTTAGAAACCATCGATAGAAATTTTGATTTTCCATTTTAAATTAAAAAAAAAATATATATATCATTTGGAATTCTGTCTCTTTTGGACATTAAAACTATCAGAAATAATTTTAAATATGTCATTCTTTTTGCATGAAACGTATTATTTTCATTGAAAAGTTTTTACTCTCACAAAATACACAAATACTCTCACAAAATATGTATATTTATTTCCAAGAGAGATAAATAAAAATATAAGTTGACAACAACGGACTCTCACGTGATGGTCGCGCTTGATCATATGAAAAATCGCTGAAATTGTAACGGAATTCAACACTCAGGAAATTCTTCCTATTAATTAATGTGGTGCTTTCTTTGGAAAGGGGATAGTGGAGAGATGAAAGCTGGTGAAAGATGAAGGGCTTCAAACATGACAACACTGTAATTGCGCAAGGATGATAAGTCTTAAAACAGTTGTTGCTCGCCACCTGATGTAGGCGTTGGCGAATTTATTGAAGCTTTTTGTTTCATAGCCCTGATTCATTATTTTACTTCGGTGGGGTTAAGTGCTATGGGAACACCGAAGGCTGGTGTAGCGATACATATAAGTGATAGAAAACTCATAAATATTATTTTTCTAAATTGATGTTGTCGTCACCGGGAATCGAACCCGGGACCATCCGTGTAACAGCCCAACACGCCAACCATTACACCACAACGCCCACAAAATTGTAAGGTATTAAAATTATTGCCTGGGTCTTATAAACATTGATCTCCAGATTCATAATCTGTTCTTCGCGAAATTCGCAATTTCGTTATTCTTTTTCAAATGAATTTTTTGAAGTAAGTTTGATAATTTACAGATTATGTTGTATGTACATAAACTAACCATGTGGAAACAATAAAACTTGATAAAACTATAAGTTTATGTAAAACAATTTTTGAAAAGTTTTTATTTTGAAAGTGGTTTGAATTAATTTATTACTGAAAAAGCATTGTTTTTCGCCATAAATATGTTATTTTAAAAAAACTTATATACAAAAGTTGCCGTTTACAGCTTCAACAACGATGCAATGCAAATACCCTTATATCTCATTTAAAAATCAATGGAACTCATACCACTTTCAAACTAAATAGTTCATATTTTGGAACAAATTTAAAATATGAAATTTTAAAAATTGTTGTATATAACATTTGACCTAAAATGTTTAACTCAATAATGGCACGTCATAGATACGCTGGACATTTTTCAAATGAAATTTGCATATATATACAACCCTGCTTCATTCAGAAATTTTTGTAATATTTTTTTGTGTTAAAGCGCCCTCTGGTGGAAATATTAGCAACAATTAATGGAAACTTTGACAGCATATCAATTCTACACTGTTTAAGATATTTTAAAAATTAAAATTTCTTATAAATTTTTTTTGTTATTCAAAATTTATTCAAAATATATGAAAAGTTCATTTTGTTTAGTTAACCAATTTCTAAAATTTTTTTTTGAAAAAGATAGTGGTTTTTTGCAATTTTTTTAAATTGCTCTACCGGGATGATATAATTTTTATTTAGTATTTTAATAAAGACCATCCATTATTTATGTTTTGAGTGGAAACGGAATCAATTTTGGAATATTTTAGACTATGTGTCAGCAAATAATTACAATTTCATATTTTGTCATCAACATAACAGTCGAAAATACAATACAATACTTTTTTATATTTTTAAATAATTTTTGAAACATTTTCCATCAAAAGTGGTGAAATAGATATTTTTCAAATAATTATTTAGTAACTCTGGATACAAAAAAAAAAAAAAAACCCTCGATTGTACTTAAGATGTTGAGTTATTTTTAGTGTTCGACCGAACAGTTCGGCCAGAAAATGCATTTGGTCTGTAGTTTAAAACATTATGGACAAATTTGGCGGATGGAAAATTTTTTATTGGGCTGATTAGATGCTATTTTGAGTGTCAAATTTGAAGAAAAGTCTGTAGTTAAGAAATTAATTCACTGTTCGGCCTCAGAAAGTTCGGCCAAATTGAAAATAGTTCGGCGGCCGAACTTTTAACTTTATAGCTAAACTTCGGCTTTTCTCTTAAATTTTATACACAAAATCAAATCAAGTCGGCTCAACAAACATGTTTCCAATACCAAAATTTGTCATCATTGCCTCTGGATATCAAAAAACCGACAAAATATAGGTTTTTGGCCGAACTGTTTGGTCGGACACTAGTTATTTTATGATTTTTAAACCGCTCAATTATCTTTATCCAGTAAAAAATAAAGCCGTTTAAAATACTGGATCGGAAAAGGAATACTTTGTCAAAAATGAGTTAAATAGCAAAAAATAAATTGCATATAATACCATTAATGCATTTCCACTTAACCCCAAAAACCGGGGCCGTAATTATTAGTCCTTTTATCATAAAATTCAGATGCAAAAAGTTATTTTGTGACTTTTATTTTTTCGACCAGAAATAAATGTTTTTTATTTACTTCTATTTTTTTTATCAAATATATAAATTATTTTTTACTTTTATTTCTTCAAGCAAAAATATAATTTGTTTTTGGACTATAATTTTTTTGAGCAAAAATAAAAGTTATTTTTTGATTTTTATTTTTTTTGAGCAAAAATAAAAGTTATTTTGTGATTTTTATATTTTTAAGTCCCTTTTTTCTCTTCATGTTTTTAAATTTATGGCAACTAAAAATTTCCATATTGAGCTACCATATCGCACACCCAGTTCAAAAGTGACTCAACTCAAAATTTTAATTTTTCGGTTTTATATGCTGAAGCTATGCACAATATACTTGTTTATCTATAAAAAAAATATCAGTGTATTTTGTTGTTGTTAACTGTTGCTAAAAAACAGTTATGTCTTTCTTTATGTTTCAATTGGTATAAAGTGCAAATATTTTTTTTCGATTTCTGAAAAATTAAAAATTTTGAGTTGAGTCACTTTTGTACTAGGTGTGCGATATCTAAAAAAACTTTATATTATTAGAAAATGGTGTAATGTTCTAAAATTTCATTTCATATAAAGCAAGTGTTATCTAGAGTAAAAAATAAAAATAGAAAACAACACACAATGAAAAAAATGAAATATTTCGTTTCAAAATATTACCTTAGGGTATCATTGTTTTGTAATTTCTCTTAGAATGAAGTGCAAAAAATATTTTTTTTTGTAATTTGTGGTGTAATATTGTATCATTAGTTGTTTGTTTGTGTGTGTGTGTTTTTTTTCATAAATATTTTTTTGTTATTCTTTTCCTATCCTTTTATATTACTTTTGTATTGTTTTTTTTTACCTTTCAATATATTGTGTAAATTCTCATATATGATTGTATACATTTATGTATTCCAACCTCTAGCGGCAATTACTTTTTGATTGATTTCAGCAGTATCAAATTGTTTTGGGAGTAGCCTCCATTTTCACGCCAAAGCAGCAAGGCAACAAAATGAAAAATATTGGTAACAAAATAGCGATTGCAATAACTCAGAAAACAAAAGTTATAAAAAAAAAAAAAAAAAACTGAATATAATAACAATCACGAAAAGTATTTTTTGTTTTTATATTTATTTTATAAATGTATTTTAATATATTTTAAATCAAAACATTTATATCGATGGCTACATGTAAATACAGTGAAAGGAAAAGCTTTATCAATTTATGACACGTTTCATGAATTTTCGTCCAATGCAACGTTTCATAGTATTTATGAAACATTTCACAAACAACAAAATCAATTTCATCATATTTATGAAATGTGTGACTATATATATGAAGCATATTTTGTATAAGTAAGGATTTCATTATTTTTGTGTAGAAAAAATTAGGGGAGACCATGATATGGTCATTATATTTCTTGTTGTTTATGAAATTTTTCATAAATATTGATAAAATTGTTACATTGGATGAAAATTTATGAAACTTATTCCTGGTTTTCTCTGGGTGTACGTCTTAAGTCAATGTTTGCCTAACCAGTAAATCTTTGGTAATGTGTGCGATAAGGTAATACATTACTGTGTAATATATACTCCTTACATGTATCATTATATTACAACAAAATATAGTGAGTTACCGATAATTGGATACATAATTCATTACTTTGTAATGAATACTCCTTAATGTCACCATTATTTTGAAACTTAAAGTAATGAGTTACCAATAGTGGGTTACATAATGCATTACCTTGTAATGTATGCTCCTTACCTTAAAACTTAATTTTAAACATAAAGTAATTAGTTACCGATAACACTGTGCAACAAGAAATGAGTCTGACATTAAATAAAAGTAGACCTTGATATACTAATGTCTACTTTACTAAGTTAGCTCTTATTGATTTTTTATAGCATCTTAAAGTTATCATATTTTTGAACATTTTTTTTAATTAATGTTTAAATAATATGTTAAAAGTAAGCAAATATTTGGTAATGCATACCATAGAGTAGTACATTAGCTTGTAGTTCATACTACTTACCTGCTTATTTTCCAACAAAAAGTAATGAGTTACCGATAATGGGTTGCATACTACATTACTTTGTAATGGACACTCCTTACCATCAGAATTATTTCGAAATATAACGTAATGAACTCATGGATTACCTTGTAATAATACATCATTACAATTTACGTTATTTCGAAACATAGAATAATGACTTTCCGATCATCAATTACATAAGTAACACTTAAAATATTGTTTTGAAAATCTATATTTAGACACATTACTTGGGGGTACGGTATATAATTTTAACACCACAAACGAAATCTCAAAGCACAACAATTCATTTACATTTAAAGCAACCCATTATTATATGTGACGATAGTTCAGTGGGTATAGACCCAAGGTTCGAATCCCAGCGTGACCACTTTATTTATTTAATTATAAAAAATATTTGTAATAATTTTTTTTAATAAAATTTTTTTTATGAAAATCTATTTATATACCAATAAATTTTTCCAACCCGATAATCACATGAGTAATCCGTTAATTTAGCTCCTACAAGGTAGTGAGTCCAAACTTTAGTTTTAGGCTCATCTCCCTTAAAATTCATAAATGAAGTAAATTGTATTGTAATGCGTCTAGCCCTATCACGATACATTACTTTATCCAATATTTTTAAAGTGTTTGCATATAATAATCGGCTAAGATGTTTTTTATTTGATGCATAAACATATTAAAAATAATTTGCCTTAAACTGTCGAAAGTTTTTGACATTTTTCATATATTATTGCCAATAGCACTTAAACCAAAGAATTTAATAAATTCCCTTTGGCTAGGTTGATTTCCTTAAATGGTTATGGCAATATTTTACTTTAATCCAAATAATAATTGTAATTAAGAACTACATACATGCATATGACATTGTTAAAGAAATTTATATTTTATTATATTAATAATACTGCAACGTGCACTAAATATGCATTTAAAAAAAAAAATACAATAACAAGAACTCGAAAAATGTAGCAAATATTAAACGAGAAGAAATACATTAAAAACAAAGTTTTGCAAAAACCTAATTCACTATAAAAAATTCTACAAATGTGCCATAAAAACACTAAAGGTTTTTATTAACTTTGCAGAATAAAAAATCTACTTAAAATGTTGATAAAAAAAAGTTTGTGGATATAGTTTTTATGTGCAAAGCAAATATAAAAAAAAAATATATATATATAAACAAATTGAAAACGTGTTTTTAATTCAAATTCAGAGTGATTTTAAAATTCAATATGTCCATTTGTAAGTCTGTCTGACTTTTAGATTGTTTATTTCAAGCAGCTATTTCGTTATTTCAATATTTTGAAATATTTTTTAAAGTGGTTTTAAAGTGCTTCTACAGTTCATGCAATTATCTACAAAAAATTCAAAAAAAAATTAAATTTATGTACCTATATACAGGTATGGAAATAAATATATGGTACAAGCGTGTATTTTGAATATTTTTTTATCCAATTATAGGGAACTCTTACCGTTTATATAAAATAGTTTCATTCACTTATAAATATTTATATTTATATTTATTATCGTGCTTTTTTTAAATGCCTTTTTCGTTTGTTTTTGGGATATCATAATATTTTAGAATCCGTTTGACGTAAGAAGAATTATGGCACAAATTTTTTTTGAAAAATTTTAACTCCTTCAAGGCTGCCAAAAACCACAATTTTCAGGCCTAGTTTCTATAAAGCAAAGATTATTGAATAAAATGCAAATATTACTTCACCAATCGATTCCTCACAATAAATTAATAATGTGAGCATTTTTTTAACACTTCCAGGACGCATCAAATAGCCACAAGAGTGGGCCAAAAATTAATTTTTTTCAAAAAAATTAAAAAACTGTTTTTTTTTTACACCGACAATTAAAACGTATCTCAAACTGAGAAAAATTATGGAAAAACTATGTATTTAATGCTAATGGTAAAAAAGTTACTGCCAGCCGTTAAAAAGTTCTAATAATAAAAAATTAAATTTCTTAAACTTTATTTTTCCAAAATGTCGAGCATTTGAAATTTAGCAGAAAAAAAAGAAAATCAATACGAATTTCAGGTGAATATACGCTTTTCTGTTTAATAACGCGGTAATTAAACTATTGTATAAAAATCCTTTAGATGTTCGAACGTGTACTAATTTGGACGTCTTACGTCGTTTTATGACCATCTATTGTCTCAATAGAAAGAAAAATGTGTGTACTTCAGCAATAACTCTTGCCTCGCAAATATTATTTATATTTGCGAATTTTCAAAAAATCCTTAATTTTATAAATTTTAACCAGTATTAACCAGTTAGATTTTACAAAAACTAAAAGAACAAGTTTTATAATTTTTAATTGCACATTTGTTTACGATTTTAAGCCGATAGTATCAATAAAAATCTTTTAAAAAAAAGTCAGTACTCCTCTTATAGTCGTTTGAACTGAAATGAAATTTATATGAAGTCAAAAATTGTACCCACAAATTTTCAATTCAAAATCATTTTAAATGCAAAAAAAAGCGTCAAGTAAAAGTTTAACATTAAATTCATCATAAATTTTCTACTGAATGTGCCAAATTTTGATTAACATAGCACACGGTGCGTCTGAGTGGATTTAAATAAAATTTGATGTTGCTCCAATAAGAAAGCGGATTGTGTTTCTAGATGGTTTAAAAGCTATTTTCCAACGAAATCGAAAAAAACTAGGTGGTGATTTTTTTCACGGTCAATCAAAATTTTCAAAATTTGACCTGTCTTTATTTTACGGGCACCTAACCGATTTTAATAATAAAAATTAGGAACGATGCAGATATTTTAGGGGCACCTTACCGATTTTAATAAAAAATTTAGGATCGATGTAGATAGAAGAGCTGAGTCGAGATTTTTATGTTTTTTTTGTCAGACACGTCCCATTTGGAGGCGGCAATGGTTAAAAGTTAAATTTTTTTAATTTAAATTTTCTCAAATTCTTTACCTGTTTGGGGCAAACTCTATGTTATTGGAAAGCTTACAAAATCTTCTTTATATAAGATTTCCAATAATTTTTATTTTCCAGGAATGGGGGCGTGTTATTTCACATTAAAAGTCAAAACTACCTAAATATTCTAACTGGAAATTCTGGAATCGTAGTTTTTATTATTAACGAACAACTGAAAATAAGTTTGCATTGCTTTAAATAAAAGATAATTTTATTCTGCCTAATAAAAATAAATTGAAAGTAAAATAAAAAGTGAAAGTAGTTGTTCAAAATGACGAAATACAGTTTCTTTTATGTTTTTCGACACTTTTTAACTTTAAAGTGGAATATAAAAATGTTATTATATGAAAGCAGATTGTATAAGCTTTCCTATGACATATAATTTGTCCCGAACTGATAAGTAATATTTGGAAAAATGTAATATATAAAAATGTTACTTTTAAACCTTGAAACAAGTGTTATTTGCTTTAAGCAGAAGTAAATTTTATTATATCAAATAAAAATAAGTTGAACGTAAAATAAAAAGGTAAATTAATTGTTCAAATTTACAAAATACACAGTTTTTTTTGTTTTTCGGTAATTTTTAATTTTAAAGTTAAATATAATGCTTCTATCCCTAAAAAAGGCAAATGTGTATATAGGAAAGGAGATTTTATAAACTTCTAATGCCATCTAATTTGTACCGAACAGGTAGTTAATTTTTGAGAAAATTGAAGATAAAAATAATAAATTTTAAGACTTTCCGCCTCCATAGGGGGCGTGTCTTACAAAAACAAAAATAAAAATTATCGAATCAGCTCACGTATCAGAATAGTTAATTATTTTTTTTATTTAATTCTTCTTATTTTAAACGAGCTTAAGATCATTTATTTATTAATTATTTCCAATATTTCGTCTCCACATTGGGTGACTTCTTCAGGGAACAATTGTTACAATTTGTTTGAAAAACTTGTTTTAATAATTGATTTGATAAAATTTGATTAGTGTATAGTGAAAAAAAAAAATTGTTGAATCGAATACATGGGGCTAGATATTATGGTCCGATTATTAAAAGCCAAATTCAAATTTAACATCCAGTTAAATTTAAATTTCATATGCTTATTAATCAAAAATGTATATGTCAAACTAAAATTTTTCCAGTTTAATATATTGAATTGTGATGTTCAGTTAAGATAATTTCAATATATATTTTCAATGAAGTATGATTTATGGTTATGTATTTTAAAACAAAACCGCCACTTTTTCACAGCTTAAAAAAAGTAATTTTTTTAACAATACATTGTTTTATTTAATACCATATACTAATTTAATTCTGCCAATCCAATTATATTTTGACCGTCTAATAAAGTATGTTATAAAATATTGTAAAATGCAATTAAATATGCCGTTTTACGAAAAATTACAGTAGCAAGTAAAATTGTATACATATGTACATGATGTCATATGTAACTATAACAAATTTGAAGAAACTGGATCACATTATATACGATTGTTTAATATTGTTTCAACTCCAGCATACAGTTTTTAAAACTAAGACATTTTAAAGAGCGCCATTACAATGAACACACTATTAAAAATAAATATATGGTTGCATGGTGAACGTATTATCCTTTATTTTATAATTCTAACTTTTTTTATATGAAATATCCCAAAAGTAATGACTTATGCATTACTGGCAGCCTTACCTAAATATAAAACATAATGGGTTACCTATGCGCATGCGAGGAAATTAATAATAATCCAATAAAAGAATGAAACAAATAATGGGCCATAAAAATAGATTTAGAAAAAAAAACTTACGAATTTAAAATATATGTTATTAATTTTTTTTAAAACATCCCAGGAAAAAATTACACATTCCAAAAAGAAGGTGATGCCCACACTTGCTTACATATCTCATTGCCAAATTTAGTAACTGCAATACCAAACTCATTCCAACGATAGAGTCAAAAAAGCAAGTAGTATTGTAATCAATTCTTTAAATTTAAACCAGAAAGCATGAACTTAATAACAAAGTAATTATTTACTTAAAAGAAAATAACAATGTTATTGACTTATATGTATAACTTTTTGTACTCAAGAAGTAATAATATACTTTTTCTGAATAAAAGGACGTCATTGGAAGTAGTAACTCATTTTGAAAAAAGAAGTTATACAATTTTAAAGAATTTATCGCATATATTTTTTCAAACAAATTTTTATTTGCACGAAAATAATACTGAAAACAGAAATTGCATGTTGCCTCAATTTTGTTAAACTGTGGTTAGGTACAAATTAGGGAAGCGCACGTGAGCAGAAAATTGTGAGTGGACGTTGAAATTTCTGACGTTATCGTGAGTGAGTGTAAAAAAATTTTTCGAGGGAGATTGTGCGTGAGTCATATTTTTGTTTTCCAATTTTGAATTGTTCTTTTTTTTGAAAAAATTATATTTTCGTGGTTTATAGCTCCAAAATTATGACAATCCCATGTTATCATAACAATTCGATGTTTCGATTTTTAGGATTTATTTCCGTATGAGTTTTGATCGTTATATTTGAGTGACCTAGAAGAATCACTTGTGAGTAACAGTTGAATTTACTTATGGAACTACTTCTTTTTTTAAATTTAAGTACTTCTTAGTTTTTCTAGGGAACTATTTATTTATTTTTTTTTTTTTATGTAAGTACTTCGTAGTTTTACAATGGAACTATTTCTTTATTAAAAAATGTATGTAGTTCTTAAAAATATAACGTAAATGGTTCTTCGGTAAAAAAAATAATCAATTCCCTGTTAAAAGAATCGAGTAGGTAATCTAGTATGGAATGCGTTCTGCCCAAAATGCTTGATTACAAACCCGCTTACCTTTTTGAAAATTTTTTGCTGGGATGATCGTGAATCGATCCCGGGTCATCCCGGTAACTTCTCTATACCCTAAGCCATTTGATAGTTTAAAATATTAAAGATTTGTTTTTTTCTATATAAATTCGTTCAAGATATATATATATATATATAAAACTAACACCTTAGCGTATAGCTTACAAAAATACGAATTATAAATAGTATAAAAATAGATTTCCAGAAAAATGTTATATCATTATATTTTAATAATTTTTTTAAGATGAATAACATTTTATTATACGGCAATTATTTTCTGTATGTGAGTAATGTTTCATACATCTTTTATCGGTAAGCCATTTTTTTATTATTTAAAGTAATGCAGAAGGCAATAAGTACTCATTACAAAGTAATGTATAAAATAATAATTAATTATAAATGGACGGTCGTATTACCTTTTATATTATAATTCTAACTTTTTTTATGAAATGTCCCAAACGTAAAGAGTTATGCATTACTTTCAGCCTTACGTAAATATGAATCTTAATGGGTTATCTATATACATACAGGGGTATGAATAATAATCCATTACCAGAAGTAAAATATAATGGATCTAAATATAGACTTTGAAAAACAATAGCGAATTAAAAAAAAAATATTATTAATTTTTTTTAAACATGTTTTAGCCGGGTATTAATCACGGGTCGTCAGATTAACAGGCGACTGATCGATACCCTAAGCCACCGAGGTATATAACATTTGATAGTTTACAATATAAATTCATTTTTCTTCTATGTAAATATGTATATTATGTAATTTTTTTGTCAACTAACTGTATTCATACCATAAACGATTGAAAAGCAAATTTGTTCAAAAAAGTTAGATTTTCCCGACTTTGGCAGGGTTGCCATGATACTATATTTTAAATTATATTTTTTAGAGTAGTATTTAATATTGTGACTTTCTATCGCAAAAATAATTTTTTTAATAAACCATTATTTTATTTTTTTATGATTTTTTTTTTAAATATTGTTGCCAATAATGAATTCTAAGGAGGGTTAATTATTTTGACAATTACCCCAGCAAAACTTTCTATTACCCGGTAGTAGGTTTGGGAATAAGAAGTAAAGGTCGGTGATTAGTTACTTTTCAATTACAAACCCTATTATTTTAACAAGTGTATGTCTAATCTGGTAATAAGTTTTTGATTGATGATTTGTTTGTGTTTTATATTGTATTTTAAATTAAACTTTAAAAATTATTAACTATTAATATTATTTTTGGGTGGCATGTTTATCGAGGTAAGTACTTACTTCGGTAACTTTCATATAAAGAGTTGTAATTTTTCTTTATTTAAATCTTTAATTTTCAAATCGAAAGTTATTTTAAAATTGTCAAAATTTCATTATACATATTTAATTTTGTATGGAAACAATCTAATTATACCATAAAACCATTTAAACACGTGAATTTAGTATTACTAATTGACAGTCAATTATTCAAAAGGTCGCTAAGTAATGTAAGGGTAAGGATTTTAAGTTATTACTTGGTAACATATTCTGTAATACCAACCTGTTGCCAATGTTTTGCTGGGACGTTTTCAATATCTGTTAATCATGTTCATTAATTTCCTGTTTTATCAAAACATACCCACTTGATGTTTTATGTTAATTTTAACACAATTAATAACACATTACACAACATGTTTATGCGCTATGCATGTTAGTATTTGTTGTTTTTTTGATTTAGCTGCACAGTGTAGAAAAGCATTACGATATAAGTGGTTATATAGGTACATATTTGGAAAGTACTTATTAATTTCAATTCAAAACTCATTACTTTGAGATGTAGATGTCGCGCAAAATAATGACATATAAATACTAAACACCTTACGAAATATGTGGGTACATATATACTTATTAGTATGTTTGTTTTATTAAAAAAGTTACAATGTGCACATACGAGCTTCGAACCTGGTAATCCAGGTTTTCAGTCTTGTGCTCTACCACAGTATAGAAACGGTTATGACATATCATTATATCTGCATTACTTTAACACAAAAGGAATAACTTATGACTAGTTAATTTTACCATTATTTCAATCCAAAAAATAATGCGTTACCAATACGTACCGTTATCATTATTTTAAATGTCAAGTAATGTTCTAAAAATGTTTTAAAAATCATTTAAATTCTTATCTATAGAAACGGTAATGAAATATCATTACTTTTCAGAGTAACAGTAATGCCACTAGCTTATTATCTGCATTATTTTAATACAAATAATAATGCCTTACTAATAACTAGATAATTTTCCAATTATTTCAATACAAAAAATAATGCGTTACCCGTAAGTTTATTTTTTCTTCATTATTTTAAAGTAAAAGTAATCGTAGTGTAGAAACGGAAATAGCATGTAATTACTTTTTTCACTACCAGTAATGGCACCAGCTTACTCTCTTGCATAGATTCAAAACAAAACGAAATAACCAAATACGAAATATACAACCCCTTTTTTTGCAATAAGAAAAAGACAACATACAAAATTACGTAAGATGTTCTGTCTACTAGTACGTACATTTGTTTGCAATTTGACCACACTACATTAATAGTAGCTATAATCTGTTAGTTTACAAATGCAAATTTAATCTTTATTCAATTTAAGTATTTTATTATGTCTTTAATTTAACTAATAGACAATTACTTTGACAATAAAATTTCTTCAATCCATAATTTATATATATACCATACACATTGTTTTCATATTTTTGTTTGTATGAAAAACATATACAAAAATCTTCCATGGTTGATTTTTTGATATGTCTTTCAAGAGCTGTACTTTGTAGTATTGTTTTGCTCATCCTACTACATCTTGACATGCCTCGACAATTAGTTCATTCTGCGTATATCCTTCAATCTGGTTGTGGTAAACACATTTAATGTGTGCTGATCAGCACAATTTTCTTAGCAAAATAAATTAGTGAAACATTCGTAAAATATTAGTTCAAAACAGTTAAGTGCTGAAAACATAATTTCAGCAAAAATAGTTTACTTGATTTAAAAGACGTTTTACTAACTTCTCTACTAACTTATTTTTTTGAGTGTACTTTTTATTTCATTTTCATACATATTTTAGAAAATCTAATGAAACATGCTTAAATTATTCAATTTCAGCAGATTTTTTTAATATACTGAATATAAAATGTTGGATTTCACTTCTTAATAGGTGGCTAACGCTTGAAAAAGGCATTACAGAGTTGCAATTTAAATTGTTGTGGATTTTTACAATGTTCCATTTTCCAACCATTATGAAATGTTTATTTTAGGTTTTATCTAGCTTAAAAAGATTGTTAAATTTTTGTCATTAAACAACTTATACAAACATACTTTTTTTTGCCAAATTAGCTAAACAAAAAGATTAAATTAGTCTGTTTAAAACTTTATGCATGACACTGTCAGTATCAAAGTTTGCATAAAAACTAGATTTATACAAATTATGATTACGAGATTTTTATTTATTGAAATTTTTATATACTGTAGTCGCTCGGTTATATGAACTAATTTAAACAGAGCCTGTTAACTAAATAGAGAAGTTCACATGATTTATATTACATTAAGTTTTTATTTTTAATAAGTTTTTTAATAATTAATGTACATGAAAATAGTCATATTTTTTTTGTACTTTTTTTGCTTCAAGGGATTTCTGTAGTGCCTTATCCTCAAAAGACAAAAGACAATCACTCAAAACTCAACACTCAAAACATTATTTCGGGGAAAAACAAACTTCTAATAAGACAAACATTTAAAAAAATCAACGGTTGAAAGCTGTTCACGTCCCTTGTTTAAATTTTTTTGTTCACTATTCTGGAAGTTTACATAACTGGATATTCATATAACCGAGCGACTACTGTTTATGGTAAATTTTTTATATACAGCTGTTGACAACTTATTAGAAACGCACTTATTTTTAAGACTCTGTTTAACATTTCAACAAATATATGTATGTTAACCGTTACTTTCCTCTATTTTATTTTTGTTTATGATTACTACTCTATTAATGACTAAATTCAATCAATTTTTGCTGTGCAGTTCGTTATGTGTACCGTTATCTTTATCAAAATTTGCGTGCCTTCTTACTTTTTATTTTTATTATTTGCGTCAACTAATAAGAAACGCACACATTTTTGGTGAGTGACGCTGATTAAAGCAAAAAGTTTTAAAAAGTCTTATTAAAAATTGTGAAAAATTAAGAAATATTTAAATTTTTGTAAGTATTATTATGTTTTTAGAGCATAAATATTTTTAATAATTTTTTTCGAGATTTGATAAAAGCTGTACTCCAGAGGAGAGAAGCGCTATATCAGCCCTTCGTGATGATGGCAAATCATATAGCGAGATTGCTGGACAACTCCACTACTCCAAAAAATGATTTTTGATGCTTTGCAACACCTTAAGCATCATAAAACATTTGCAAACGTTCCCCGAAAAAATAGGCCAAGGAAAACATCTGCTGGCGTGGACGTAAAAATTGTTAATATATCGAAAGCCGACCCAAGGAAGACGTCCAGACAAATTCAGCGCGAAATAAGGGACCTTAAAAATGTCCAAGTCTCGTCATGCACCATATCCCGCCGTTTAGTGGAAGCTAGTGAACATGGTAGAGCAGCAAGAAAAAAACCGCTTTTAACAAAAATACAGCGGAAACGACGGCTTGAGTTTGCGACGTCACATTAGGCCTGGACTGAACGTGAGTGGAAGGCAGTGGTCCGGAGTGATGAGACCAAAATAAATAGACTTGGTCCGGACTTAAACCGTCACGTCAGGCCGCCTATAAATGAAGAACTTAATCCTCGCTATGTTTCACGTGTTGTGAAGCATGTTGGAGGATCGATTATGGTCTGGAGTTGTTTTTCTTGGAATGGTGTCGGGCCAATTTATAAGATCGATGGAATTTTACAAAGGAGCAGTACGTGGACATCCTTAAAACCAATTTGGTGCCATGGGCTAAGGAAAGTTTGCCTGTTGTCTGGAAATTCCAACAGGACAATGATCCTAAGCATTCGGCCAAAGTTACGAAAAAATTCTTTGATGATAATTTCATCGATGTTTTGGATTGTCCATCGTCAAGCCCAGATCTCAACCCCATAGAGCATTTGTGGGGTGACGTAAAACGGGCATTGAATGGAAAAAATATCACAAATATGACAAATCTCTTCACTGAATTAAAGGCTGCGTGGGAGGCAATTCTAGTGGAGCGATGTCGCAAGCTTATTTGCTCCACGCTTAAGCGTTGCGACGCTGTAATCAAGCAAAAGCGTTTTGCTACAAAATATTGAAAAAGTAAGTATTTAACCACATTATTTCACCTTTTTTAACTTTCGTTTCTAATTAGTTGTCGCAACATTTTCTTTCTTTTTTTAGAGTTATTGCAAGAACGAAGGCAACACGCCCACATATTGTTAAGATTTAAAGTTTATTTAAGTTAAATAATATAAGGAAAAATATGTATATTTTATTTTTATAGTAGATGCAGAATATGAATTTTTATTAATAAAATGTTTAAAATTTTCGTTTAAAAAAATATCGTTTCTAATTAGTTGTCAACAGCTGTATATCGTAAAGGAAGATTATTGAAAAATTTTATTCAAATTACACCAATATAATTGTGCATGTTTACAAAAATATCTTCATATGATTATATCTGGCATATGATTAATATTTAATTTTATATTTTTGTATAAGACACTGTTGCGTATGAGTTATATTTAATTATAATTAATCTGTTTACAAACATATTTTCATGGTGGCGTATGATTATTATTTGATTGTATTTTATATTTTGTATGGGAAACTGTTACGTATGAGTTATATTTAATTCTAGGTTAAGAGCTTAAATGTTAAGAATTTTCACAACAGAGATTAAACAAATATCTGGTTTTTATTTATAACAAACTAAAAAAAAAATATTTTAAATTTTAAAAAAACTGATTTTTACAAACAATTTTGTGCAAAATTTATTAATTATGTCGGATTTAACAGTTAATAATTATTACTCTTAATTATTTATAACGAGCTTTTAACCTCTGTAAAGCAAATCAAATATTTTAGACACCCAGTCATAAAATACCAGTGGTACAAAAAATAAAGCACTGGTAAACCACTGGCTAACAGAGGAATTGTTAATATACTACTGGCAGAACACTTGTTTAAGATGTAGGAGTATGTATGTTTTAAATTTCAAAGTAATATCTCGTATCAGGTTTGATATAATTTTTATTAAAAATAAAAAATTATGCTTTTTCGACCTTTAATTGTGCAATGAATGATAATCTTCAAATTCGAGCTCATATATTAGTTCTCATTTAATAAGAACACTAGTTTATATGAATGTTTGATGTTTTGCTAGGAAATGTCACTTCTTTCAAAGCGTGTTCTGATGATGGGAGCCTAGAAAATTCCCGAAATAGATCTATCAACACATTCCTGAAAGTGGTCAATTAGTTAATAAATTTGAAAACATAAACTCTATAGATTATTTCTTAGGACAATATCGTAATAAAGAAATATTGAGTAATGCCTCGAACTTGAATAATTTTCATTTTCATCTCATGTTAATTTTAAACTCAAAATACAAATTGAATATATTTGGTGCTGGTACCTTATCTAAAGCATAACCCACATTTAGCATTAATAGATCCCCTTTTATAACAAATGGTAATACACTAATTTGGTTTGTAACTAAAGCTATGTGCAACGAAATACTTTTAAAACCAAGTTGAAAATAAATCTATAAACTAAAAAAAAACTCGATCTTTCGCTCAAACATTACTTAAAAACGACGTTGCAGAAAATAGTGCTAAAATTAGAAGATGGTGTTTGCTAAATATTATTAAAATATAATAAATCTGTTAACCTTAACAATATTTTGTTATGATATAATTGATTTAAGTTAAGTGAAAGAGCAATTTACTCTGCTAAAATTAGCAAAAACTTTTACTGAAGACATGAAGACTTAAAACAGGAAACAAAAAATGTAATATTAGCAAAATTTTTTCTATTTTTACCTTAACTTTAGTAGAATGCAAATAACTGTATAGTTTGCTAAAACAAAAATAAATTTTTCTATTTTCTTTAGATTGCTGATTTCAGAAGGGCATATTTTTATTCACACTAAAGAAAAAAATCTAAAAAATGCTTTAAAAATTTTAGGCTTGAAACATTTTTTTTTTTTTTTTTCTTAACTTACTAGTATTTAGCAACAAAATCTGCTTGTTTTAGCAGTTTTTTCTGCAACATAATTTTTAAACAAATATTGGAATTTTTAACAATAATTTTTAGTAATCCTTTCAGTGTACCAAAATATTACTACCGCAAAAACATCTGCTTGGTCGGGATATTTCAAAATGTCTACAGGGAGAGGCATGAAGGGAAAAGTCTCCCCCTTGGCGATGATGAGATTTTTAAGTAATAAAATAAAGTTAGTACGTAGTAAGTCTGTTAAACGGGTTATAATTCAGTATAAATCATTTTTTCTATCGCTTACGCTTAAATCAGTTATTTAGCTAGAGTTATTATTATACTAAAATAATAAATTTCTTTCATATTTGAACTCATTTTTCAACCTAAATTTAGTAATTCGTTCTTTACAAAGTTACTAATTTGCCAGTTTATTTAAACCACAATTGTTTTCAATAATTTACTTTTATATGTCTCCGCTATCAGTCTTACTTGCAGATGGTGTTATTATCTAATAATTTTCTTATATAATCCTATAACAGAGTTTATCTCAGAAACTAAGCGAGATAGAGCGATATGGACCAAAAATTGTTACTCCGTAGTCTTTATTAACTAGCTATATTCCCGGTAATAAATAAGGTAATGCCTCTAGTCAGATCCGGAGAGACCACTTTATCAAACATTTTTTATTGATTAAGCTTAAAAATGATGTCAATTTAGCAAAGTTCTTAGCTAGATTACCCATTGTCAATGTATTTTACACTCTAGTAAGTTAAAATTTTTAAATAACTTTTTAAGATAAAATTTAGGGCACCTAACACAGACACAGAATATGATTCTCATCTTTATTTCAAATTCTGCTGGCGCAAACTTGGATACTTTTTTTGGTGTTGTAGCTGAATTTTCAACTATTTGTACTGGTTTTTTTATGAGTGTGGGAAAATGATGGGAATATCACAAAGAGAAAGTAACCCCCTTGGAGGTCTGGCCAATGAAGCAAAGTAAAACCAAGAACTTGAAATTTTGGTTTGTTGGCACCTAATTCTGAGTGGAAATCCGCTTGGACTGGATTTTTGGAACGATCAAACAGATGAAGCCCGTCATGGGCAGCATATACCGTTTTTTTTTTTTTTTAATTATTTTTAAAATATGCAGGTATATTAGAGTGCCTAAAAATATATTATGATGCACCCCCTGAAAATAACCACTAACATGTTTTATGATGATTCGCAAAATATTTCGGCTCAACATTGCCCATTGTAGAAACGGAAAAGACACGTCTTTAGTTAGTCTCTTTACAGGAAGAAGAAGAAGAAAACATTTTTATTGAAAAATTTTACGGACACAAGGAATACACCAGACTGCCGCAGTTTCGTCCCCCTACTGGGACTCGTCAGTGGTTAATTTACGTGTCAATTGAACAAAGTATTTTATATTGTTAATTTGCTCTATATGAAAAACTTTTTTTACTTTTGTGGTGTCGTACTGGTATTCGATTACTTTTCTCACTGCCAGTAATGACATCAGTTAACTCTCTGCATTAAAATATATATATAATGACATACTAATAACTAGTTCCCATTATTTCAATACAAAAAATAATGCGTTACCCATAAGTACTTATTTTTATCATTATTTGAAAAAAAAGTGACGACGTGAAAATCATTATTTTCAAACTCATTATTTTCCACTTTTAGTAAGTACATATATAACTACTTATTTTTGATTTTTTGTAGGCTGAAAAGTAATAAAATGTTGTGCAAACAAGTCATTTATTTTTTTATATATCGAGTATAACATGTCGAGATAGATCAAATGATATAGCGGTTGGCTGACAACGTGGAGTCCCGGGTTCAAATCCAGTGTGGGCACATATATTTATTTTTATTAAATTTGAGTTTTTTTAATTTATTTTTAGACTCATATTTTTAGACTCATGTGTCCATACTGCAAAGTATACAGGTGAACACATATTTTAATCATTACTAATATGTAATTAAGATTACCATTTTATAACCACTTATAAGTATATGTTATTGCATTTCTACACTGGGTGAGATATAACTGCATGATATCAATCCCCTTTTAAATTAGATCTATGAAGTGTCACTGAAACACTTCTATTAAAACTTTTTATTAAATTATTGCGGATTTCATAAAATTTAATGACAAATTTCATTGCATTCATTAAAATGAAAAGTGTCATTAAAAATATTGTAATTAAAACTTTGAAGCATTTTTATAAAGTTTAAGAAATTTTTCATTCACATTATGAAGAAAACTTCAACAGTTTAGAGAAAAAATTGCAATAAAACTCGTTTGTATTCCACTTTTGTCAAGAATTGGGTAAACTATAAGAAAGATTAAAAAATTCGACCGTTCTGCATTAATAATGAAAACCAGCCTCTCGACTCGAGATAATAACAGTTTTATAAATATTTTTAATTCGATTTTTATAAAAAAATTAAACAAGTCTCCCATTTTTCATTCGTTTTTAATTTCTAATACTTCGTCAAAAAGATTTGGACCGATTAACCCTTATTTGCACTGTATTACTTATTTGTAACATAAACTTTATATGCATACAATGTTTTTTTTTGTACAAACATTACTATGTTTAACCCTTGTTCACTAACTATAGTGTACTCATTTTTTAAAAAAACATAACAAAATTAGTAATGCAATAAGCTTTATAGTTTGGCTTTAATATGTTCTTTTATATAATTTATATAATTATATAATTTATATAATTGTTTATATAATTGTGATTAAAAATAATCATTATACGCATAAACTGTTCATCACACATAAACTGTTCATCAAACAAAGTATTTTTAAATATTCGAATGATTTAGTGCTAAAAATGGTCGTGGCAGTTTAAAAATTCGAATTTCTGACCCATTTTTTTAGTCAGGAGGGGTCAAACCTTTTTATTTCTAATTTAAGTATCACTAACAAGAATCTAAAGTCGAAATAGAAATGTATCAACAGACAAATAGTCGGTAGTGAAAGGTTTAATAAAATCTAATGTTTCATATTTATAAAAAAAACTATTAAATTCGGTTTCAAAATTTTTGATTTATTTTGCAAATAAATGGTTTTGCATGTTTTACATGTTTAGTATTACAGTTTTCTAGTTAGAGCATTACGTAAAAAAAAGCAAATCTACTGCTGCTATAAAAACTAGAGGCATTAACCTGAAAAAATATAATTTTCTAGATCTTTAGAGAATCCTCAAAACTTACTAGAACATTCAGAAACATTATTATATTAAAATTATTAGCGGATGTCAACACTTTCCAAATATGTATTCAACATTGAAGAAGGATGAAAAATTAGAGATTTTTTAAATTTGCATAAAAAGTATGTTACTTTTCGAGTCGAGAAGAAATTATTAGAAGCTATTTTTTCTGACAGTCAGGCCGCTGTAAGGTCCCTGGGGTCAATGTCTCTGACTACGGAAACTGCCCTTAACTGCCGCGCATCCTTGGATGAGATGGCCAAGCAGTTTGACATTCGACTCGTTTGGGTCCCGGGGCACAGGGACATACCATGGAACTATAGAGCTGATGAGCTTGCAAGGCTAGGAACCACCCTGCGAGTTCCTGCGGAATTTGCTGGAGTTGGTGTTCCCCTAGCAACCTGTAAGCTTAACAATCGGCTCTACTCCGAGAGGGCGACTGATATGATATTGTCATACTAGATTTTAGGCAACTCAGGATTTTGGTGATGTCTATGAAACAATGGTAATATCACCAAAAAAATTAGCTTAATTCAGCAAATTCTTTGTTGCATTTACAATTTTTGTTTTGCTGATATTAGCAATTCTTCTGCAAGGACCCTTCCAGCAAAAATGTTGCTGAATGTTTTTTAGAGTGTATTTTTGATTCGGAGCTGCTGTTTCCTAGGAAACTCAACTTCAATGTAACCAATTTCAAATATAGAGTTACTGCGATTAATGTGAAATACCTTCTTTTATTTTTGTAGTTTTCCGCCAAAATATTGACGATCATATTACACAATCGATATTAAACTGCAACATCGTTTGTTAGCTCACTGTGTTTATTACAAAAAATTCAATCTAAATAGCATTCTAAATAGCAAACCTTAATGGCATTCTTGAACGATAGAAATATATAATATATTCAGAATCTGTTTCATCTACATAATTCACCCTTTTTTGTATTTTGTTTTTGGCAGAGAGAATATTAGTGGACGAAAAATAATGAAAACTTTCAGGAAATTTCTTAAAATTATTCAAAGGATTTGTGAAACTATTTTTACAACCCTAGTGAAATTGTTGTCGCAATCCTAAATCCTAAAATGTATGATAACCTTCAAATATGGTTACCTCAACCATGTGTTTTCTTTGCGTGTTTCAACCGATGCCGAAAATTTTTTAAATTCCTCTTATACATTATCAAAATAGTACAAATATTTTCTAATTGCAAACAAATTACATAAATAAATTGTTTAAATATTGGATATATAAAAGAAGTTTAAGTTTAGTATAATATTTTCCATCCAGCATTCCTTTACTAACAATACTATTCATTTTAGTATGTTGTTGTCAATTTATTTGCAATAATTAAAACCACATGTTGTGCCAGTTTGGTTAATATAATTGCCAAAATTGACTACACATACAGCATATACAGCAAAACAAACACAAACGACAATAACATCCACAATATGAAAAAAAAAAAACAAAACTACAATGACCGGATACAAATACATATAAACGATAATATTTGTATGTGCGATTGATATGAATAACAAAAACACATTTTAATTTTGAACAACGAAAAACAATAACACCAACTCACTGTTGGTAAGAATGTCTGAATTTTGGCTAAAACTGAAATATTCTGGCTAAGGATCTTCAAATAGGGAACTTAGACAGTTGGTGGTCACGAATCTGAAATCAAAATGTTAAAATTCAATATGGGGGCCACAAATTTTACAATTTTAATATATTGAATTCTAGGCAATTATGTTTAAATGATTAGGGGTCGAAGATTCCTTATCCTGACAAAAAGTTTTAAAGTTTTATGTTTTTTTTTTTAATTCTTTTGATGGGTGATTGACTGAGATTCTAGGTTATTTACTAGTAACTTAGTTTATATAGTTTTAAGATCATTCTAATAGATATTTTCAATGACAATTTTAGAGTTGATCTTCAAATTTTGAGTAGTATGTTATCGGTTTCAAAACCAAAACATCCCCTTTTCCACAACTTTAACATTATGTTTATTGTTTTACATCTGACAATACAGCCCAGATTAAAGCTATTGATATGATGCTTTATATAATAATACGTTATTTAATATGTGTCTTTATGCTATACAGTTTAATCCAAAAAAATAGGCCCAGTTTGCGTTACTTAAGTTCTACTTTGATACTAACAGATTAAATTACATCCGAATAATTTAATTAGATTTTATATAATTATATATATGGTATACCTGAACTGATACAAACATATACAAAATCACTTATAGGTTGCATGTGTTTGCATTAAAAACTCCACTTAAATCTGCAATATTTGCCAAAATAATTACCCAGGAAAAAATTACACATTCCAAAAAGAAGGTGATGCCCACACTTGCTTACATATCTCATTGCCAAATTTAGTAACTGCAATACCAAACTCATTCCAACGATAGTCAAAAAAGCAAGTAGTATTGTAATCAATTCTTTAAATTTAAACCAGAAAGCATGAACTTAATAACAAAGTAATTATTTACTTAAAAGAAAATAACAATGTTATTAACTGATATGTATAACTTTTTGTACTCAAGAAGTAATCATATACTTTTTCTTAATAAAAGGACGTTATTGGAAGTAGTTCCTCATTTTGAAAAAAGAAGTTATACAATTTTAAAGAATTTATCTCATATATTTTTTCAAACAAATTTTCATTTGCAGGAAAATAATACTGAAAACAGAAATTGCATGTTGCCTAAATTTTGTTAAACTGTGGTTAGGTATAAATTAGGGAAGCGCACGTGATCAGAAAATTGTGAGTGGAAGTTGAAATTACTGACGTTATCGTGAGTGAGTGTAAAAAAAAATTTTCGAGGGTGATTGTGCGTGCGTCATATTTTTGTTTTTCAATTTTGAATCGTTCTTTTTTTTGAAAAATTTATATTTTCGTGGTTTATAGCTCCAAAATTATGACAAACCCATGTTGTCATAACACTTCGATGTTTCACTTTTTTAGGATTTTATTTCCGTATGAGTTTTGATCGTTATATTTGAGTGACTTAGGAAAATCACGTGTGAGTAAAAGTTGAATTTGCTTATGGAACTACTTCTTTTTTTTTAAATGTAAGTACTTCTTATTTTTTCTAGGGAACTATTTATTTATTTTTTTTGTGTAAGTACTTCGTAGTTTTACAATGGAACTATTTCTTTATTAAAAAATGTATGTAGTTCTTAGAAATATAAAGTAAATGGTTCTTCGGTAAAAAAAATAATCAATTCTAAAGAATCAATTATTTTAGTGTCACGCCCTGTTAAAAGAATCGAGTAGGTAATCTAGTAAGGAATGCGTTCTGCCCAAAATGCTTGATTACAACCCCGCTTACGTTTTGGGAAATTGTTTGCTGGGTAGCTTCAAAGTTATTAGTCAATTTAGACCTTAGTCACATGCAAAAAGTTTACGACTTTAAAATGTGTAGAAAATTACTTTCTGTATGGAAGTTTTATTTTATTCATAAAGGAATAAAGTCGACTTAAGTTATTTTATCAAAAGTCCAAGTTTATAAACAAAAAAAAAATTGTTTAAGTATTTTGATGTAAGATATAATTATACACAATGTTTCTAGTGTGAATCTGTATGGTGTAATATGCAATTTAATCCAAAATATAAATGTGTTTTTTAATTATGATTTGGATAAAATGAGATCTTGACCCATTAATAGTTATATGTACAGATATAACGTTCTATTCGAAAAATGAAGATTTTCTTTTATATAAAACTACTCAAACGATAGATTATATTGAGCTGTTAATGAATAAAAACCAAACAGTTTTTTAGTGTACTTTTGGTGCTAGCCAAGCCAAATAATTTAAGTAACATAGCCAGTATAAAAACGGTAATAACATGTCATTACTTTTCGCACTACCAGTAATAGCACCATCTTACTGTGTACATTAGTTTAACACGAATAATAAGGACTTACTAATAAGTAGTTAATCTCCCAATTATTTCAATTAAAAAAAAAAAAATGCTTTACGCATAAGTACTTATTTTTATCAATATTTTAAATATAAATGGTGTAAATGAAGATAATATTACAATTTTAAACTCGATTTGTGAAAGCATTATAAAAGCATAAATTTGTTCATTCTTTGAAATTTTGAAATTTAGCATTTAATTCGTACAACTTTTTTCATACCAATATTGTTCAAAGAAGAAAAATTAAAAAAAAGACAAATTTCTACCAATAACAATTTATAATTTGAAGGTATACTTTGGTAAGAGCAAAACTGCTTTGAATACAAATTTTCAACGTTAATCCGTTTTGGGAGGCCAGGTTCTAACGAAAAATACCTCTGATAACTCGAATTTTTTATAATTGTTTGACATTTCATTACACCTACAAAACAGGTTTGGTAGTGAAAACCGTATTTGTAGTCAATACAATGGTTAACTGCTTTTTCTTTTCCTGTAATACGATTAAAGTAGACGCTTATAAAATGCTGCTAAAAATTTAAATGTGCAGAAAATATAAAAAAAAGCATTAAAAACTACACTTTTTGCAAAAATCAAAACTTATAAACATGAAAAATATATATCATTTCAAAAGGAATATAGTTATTATTTTCTTCACTTCACCAAAATGGTAAATTATAAAAATTATTCTGCTGAAATCAAAATATCAAAATTTTTTTTTATCAAACTCCCAAAAAACACTTAAAATAAATCAAAAATATTCGCAGATATTTCTAAAAAGTCAAAATATGCTTTTTTGGCAAAATATTCAACTACAAATCGATGCTATTTTGTTCTAAATTTGATGATTGGGCTAAATATTTACTCAATATCAGTATAAGACCATCAATATAAAACGTGAATTTTCTTGGGAAGTATAAGTGTTGATAGATTTTCAAACAAATGTACTAAAATAAAAGGCTTCGCAATAATATTTCACTGAGATGTTAATTTGCTTTTGACAAAACATTAAAAACATTTTTTTTTAAAGTTTTTGGCATTAAAAAAGTCTTGAAAAAACATATTTTTTTGATTATTGGTGAGCATGTAAATCACGCGAAATCTTGGCCGTGTGTCAACCCTAATACTAGTATCACATATCGGTAACCGCATACGTTTATAAGAATATGCAAACAGTGCCTACACTCGAAGGAAAAGCTTCATAATATTTATGACATGTTTCAGCAATGTTCGTCAAATGTAACTTTTCATAGTATTTATGAAACATTTCATAGACAACAAAATCAATTTAATCAAATCTATGAAAGCGTATTTTATATTAGTAAGGATTTGATTGTTTTTGTGCAGAAAAAATTCTTGGAGACTAAGATATGGGCCGTATAATTAATATTGATGAAATCATTACATTGGACGAAATTTTATGAAACTTATTTCTGGTTTTCTCTGGGTGTACCTGGGATACAAACATTTATTGTTTTGTACAGCCGCACCAAAGCGTATTTTCTTTCTGTCAGTTGTCTTTACAAAAATTCTTAAATTTTCAAAGTATTGTTTATTTTAACATAATCATTGATTACTAAATTTTTTTAAAATAGGTTATTTAAATTATTTATGGTTTTAATTATATTTTTTAATATTCACAATTTTATGTTCACACATTTTTTTGGAGTGCCTTTGTTAGATGTGGAAAGAAAAAAATTAAATGAACGTAATCAACAGTGGTTGTATTTTTTGTAAGTTTTATAATGGTTGCATTTTTTTTATATCTTTGCTATCTACTTCGTCTTGACAATTTGCGACATCTACATCTCGTAATTTTTTATTCTCTGTGCTATGAATGTGTTTATCAGCACAATTTTGGTAGCAACAATAATTAGGTAAACATAAGTTCAAAATCACTTTGTTGCTGAAAGCGTTTAACTAAAATGTTTGCTAAAAACGCAATTTCAGCAAAAAAAAAAAAATGCTGAAAGTTAGTGAACTATTTTGATAAACGTTTAACAAAATTTTTAACAAAAAATTTTTTTTTTAGTGTATCGTCATATAATATATGACTATATATAAATATTATTAACCCGGTTTGGTGACTTTTATATAATGGCATTGTTTCAGTTTCATGTTGTTTTAAATACATATTTTGTTTATTTTTTTGCATGTAAATTTTGAATGTGTTTTACTAAACGGTCCCAGGTGCTTTATAGTGCATTAATTTTTTTTTGTGTTATTGTTGTGTAATTTATTATGTTTGTTTTATATAAGCAATTATTTTTTATATTGCGTTAATTGGCAGATTTTAAATATTACACAATTGTAACATTGGATAAATTGAAATGTTTAATACGCATACACACAAGTAGTCACTAGTAAATATTACTCATACGTATTTATACAAATTGTAGTTATTACAGCGACACCTACAAGCGGAGTTCCTGATGGGTTCTTTCCGATCTTAATGAAATTTGGATGAGTGATAAAGAAAAAAAAAAAAAATGCCCAATCTCATAATTAGAGGTTAAAATGTGGGATGATACACTACAACATTTTCACTTTTTTCGGCTTATGTCGAATTGTTTCAGACATATTTCCGATCAATGGGGTACCAAATGAAAGATCATTTGAAGAGAAACTAACTGGTATACGAAACATGTCCGATAACTTTCAAATATTTTTTTTATTACAAAAATGCGTTTCAAGTGATATTCAAACTGGCTTTTTTTTTTAAATTGTAATTGGATTAATTTAATCGAGGACGTGTCTGAGGTTTTTTCTACATTTGTAATTGTTTGGCTTTTATACGACTTCTTCCGAAGTGCTTTTTAACCGATATTTTAAATATTTTATATAAATTGCAGCACTATCACACTACATAGGCAATAATGGTATCAAAAACTTTGTTTTTCCGAACACATCAAAACTACGTTAAAAAAGAATCTTAATTCCATTAGTTTCAGCCATATTTAAAAATATGCATTAACTTAATCGCATTCTTTTAACCATTAAGATTGGTAAAGCTGCGTTCAATAAGTTCCACAAGTTTCAGATATGTTACCATACAAAAATGTATTAACTTTGGCCCCACCTTTTAACCCTTAAACGTGAGATTGTGCCGCTAAAAAAATACGTCTCCCTTATTTTTTTTTTTATCACATATCTAAACTTCATTAAGATCAAATAGAACCCATCGGCAGACTCCCCTTGTTAGTAAATATTATGACACAAACTTTGGGTTTGGGCTTCGGGAATTCCCGCAAAATTTCATATTCTCGGGTATGTTTTACAAAAATAACACTTTTTTTATTAAAAACACTTGTTTTTAATATCGTTTTTATGCGATTTTGTATTAAAGTGTTCAATTACCAAACATTGAATTTTATTTATATTTTCCTTTTTTTTTGTAATTTTAGTAAAAAGTTTCTATGAAAGGCCTAAATCGAATGTGTACATCGATATACGATATACACTATTCGATGGCAAAAAAAAAAACTTATCTTTTTTAACAGACCTATTCACACTAAATCAAAATCTCATTTGCAAAAATTTCAACTTCCTTGCGATACACAACTTCCTTGCGGTACACACACCGACGTGATTATACTCAAATTGAAGATAATTTTGTGAAGATATATATTCTTAAAAAAATTAATGTTCTTGCTATAAACCTTCGAAAAATTAAGCAAAATATACACACAGAGAAAAATTTATCTATTTGCCAACAGAGATATGATTACTACGACACAAATTCGGTTAATACGAATTTCAGTCGGTTGGCACAACTTAACATTAGTTTTCAGAACAAAGTTCGGCTAATTCAACTGAATTTTAGTGGCAACACCCAAACTATTCAGAAATCTAATGTAAATATCGTTGTACTAACTACATTTAAAAGTTGTTACCATTGAAATACATTTTCAATTCGATTGGCACTTTATTTCTCTGTGTGTACGAAAAAAAAAATAGGAAGAACAATGTAAATAAAAAAAACAGCATTTGCATCTGTACTCTGGACCGAATTTTAAGAAAAATTTTGTTAATTAATCCAATTTGTAAATTTGTATTCTAGATGATGTTAAGATGAAAATGTAAAAACTTTGAATTCGCGAAAAAAATTATGCCGCCAAAAAAGCGCTGTTGGAATTTTTTTCTTTAAGTCGAATCTTAATCGTTCAACTAGAAACTCAGTCGGCTAGCAGACTGACTTAATTACATTTTTTTCAAAATTTGATTTAGACAACCATGGAAAATTCATTAAGTTTGCAAAATTTTGGGTTATTTACACACATAGATGATGCACTTGACTAAAGAAAAATTTTAATTCCGAAATTGAATTGATTAGTAAATGGTTTTATCACGCTTTTGAAGTTTTGCTAAAACGCAAACTATTACAAGTTTCGAAAAAAAAGCTGAAACATGTATTTACTTAAAATAACAATCACAACAATCTTCGTACAAAAAGCTTAAAAACACGTTTTTACAGAACATCCATGAAAAAGGATATGTCTGGACATGCTTTGATATGTTTTATATGCCGTTCTATTTGGTTAAAGTACAAAACTCTTTAAAAAACTAGATACTAAACATTTTGGGAATCATCATAAAATAGGGTTTCCAGATAGGAAATCAACAAAAAAGTACATTGATGAAAAAAACTAGTAGAATTAAAAAAAAAAATTATAAATTTTTATTTAAAAGAAATTGATTTTTGTCGGTATTCGGTATTCAAAGCATTATAGACAAATTTGACAAATTAAAAAATGTTTAGTGGGCTTATTAGATGCGATTTGAAAATTTAATGAAATGCCAGTAGTTGAGCAATGAATTCAGTATTCGGCGGACGATTATTTACCTTAACATCTATACTTGGGCTTTTTGAATTTAATGCCTTTCTCATACAAGTGTAATTAATACTATAATTAATATACAATCGATTTCATTGTTTTTGTGAGAGGCGTGATAGAGAAGAATTAGCATTAGGGTGGGGCGATTTGAACATCTTAATGGGCGCTTCGCGTTTCTGGGATTGTACTGAGCAAAAAAAGTCCACTAGACCATACGTCTACTGTGAAAATCGAGCTTCCAGATTTTGACTTTTTAGCCGTATTTTGTGAAAGTAACAATGTGTTTGATGGACATATCTCAGGAAGTAGGAGGAGCTTATCCAAGATTATGGTATCAATGTCTTCTCTGGAAGATTAATGCATCAATCATATTTGTGGGTGGGGTTTAAAGGGTTAATTTTTAATTTCAAAATAGGGCTTCTTTGCCGTAAAGTCAAAATCTTTGCGATTGCGTTTATATGAAATGTTTATGCAATCACTGACAGTGGTATAGATTAACTGCTTTCTAATACAACATACACCATAGAGAGAGCGTTCATGTATCTGGCCTAAAGTCATGGGGATTTTTGCTGTGACTTAAAACTACCCAGTAAAAAACGCTGCTTACATGGAAGCTGATTTGTGAGGGAGTAAGCCGAAAAGAATCCCTAACAAACCAGAATCCCTAACAAATATGCCATGATTTTTATATGGCGAAATCCCACTTGGAAATATTACTTTTGAACCAGAGTTCGAAAATTTATGTACCACTAACATAATGTTCCCATAAAAAAAAACAATACAACGATCTCTATTGTTTCGTTTGTATTTATAAACACAACACAAGTGCTCAAATAGTTGTTTGTAATATAACAAACGAAACAAAACGAAAATGTTTCTTTCGTCAAGCATTATTATTTCGTAGTGGTTATTTTTTGTGTTCATTCAACTTAAACATTAAAAGGCCTATTTTACGTTGTGGTTGGCAAAATAAAGAAATGATTTTTCTGCATGTTATCAATGTTTTTTTGCATTAGTTTTATGAAATTTCACTGGTACTCCTCCGTTGAAACTTTTTATTAAACTAATGCAATTATTTATAAAATTCAATGAACAATTTCCTTCACTTGTAATATGACATAACACTAGGAACGGTTTACGAATAGTTTTGTTCCATTCCATAAACACAACAAAATCAAACTGTTTGAAATATTGGACAAACAGAACAAAATCTTTTAGTTTGGTCTCTCATCGAAAACTAGTTTGTGAAAGTGTTTGTGTTCTGTTTACAAATCAAAATGAAAATAAAGAAAAGTTTTGTTTATGTTTACTGTGCACAACAAAATGATTGTGTTGAGTTTCAGAAAAAAGCAAAACAGAACGATAGAAAACCGTTTGCTTGTGTTTAATTTCGAACTCTGATATGAACATACATAATTTTTATACATACAATTTTATAGATATTAGTTTTTTGTTGTTAAAAGTTTTGACATATAATATAATTATTTTATTTTTTTTACCGCTAGCTCTTCAGAAACAGTTAAATTATTTTTTATTTCATACTCGAAAACACCAAACACAATCGGAAATCAATCGGGAAGACTTTTACAGATCGTTTATAATCCACGATATGAAACTTTCTGCATTACAACCTGCAACCTTATAAGGGATTAGGGTAAGCTGCTTACAACCTGCATCCTTGTTAGGGAAACTGTAAGCTCGAAATTTTTGTTTGTTTATTTTTATATGAAACTTATTCGTTTCTTTTGCTACTTCTCAATATTATGTAATAGTAAGTACTTACATCCGTGCATTTGTTTTATGGTGCTTCTAAAAACATGAAAATTTTGTACTGTGTAGTTATCAATATGTCGTGTTGTTGTTTTTGCATAAATAATTGCAGAATGACAACACAAACGACATAACATTGTTCTATGTTCAGAAATAATGTGTTATTCCAATTTCCACTTTTTTCCCATATATTATGAGTATTTGCATCGGGCTTTTTCCTAATTTTTTTAACTCGAAATTAAAGAATTGGACAAAAGTTGCAAATTTTTAAAAATTTTAATTGGTTGTGCCCACAGAAACTCAAATCCAAAATATATATAACCAAATAAAAGGTTAGTTTTAACAATTGTTGGTTGGAAAAACAATAAATTTTTTATCAAAATTCGGTTGCACTCAAATTTTTAAAAGTTTGTCAACCAGACTACTTAATCGATATATGTAGCTACTGAAAAAAACTATTATTTTATTTTCTTTGTACATAATGTCAAAATAAACATTATACATTTTTATTTATTGAAAAATTTAAAAAAATACTATTTACGTATTAAATTTTTAAAATTTAAATGTTTACTGTCAGTTTAGCCCACCAAAAGAAAATACGCGATTTTTATTTGATAAAAGGTATATTTGTATAATATATTTAACATGTATTTCACTTAAAATATTCATGAAACAAAAACTTTTGCAGAAAAGGATATTACCAAATTATATCTCGTATGACGAAGCCGATGTTAGTTTTTTAAGAAAAATACGCTCAAAAATCCGGTGAATCATACAACATATATAACTCCGGCATGACAACTTTGATTGTTGTTTTCCAGGAAAACAGTGGTTGTTTGCTGTTAACGTCGTCTCGGGTGCCAATATTGAACATCGAAAAAGAAAAATAGGATCTATCTGCGTTAAATAGAATACATTGAGAGTTGTGGCAGACTTCTATTGGTTTTAAGAGAAGTTATATCAGTATAATCTTTTTACATAAGAAATAAATTTTCTAGAGGAAAATTGATGAAAAATCTTGATTATATTTAGAGTAAAACATTTATTTTGAAGAAAGATTTTATTCGTTTAATTCTCGAGTGAAGTTAAAGTTTGTGACACCATTAAATATTTAATGTAAAGATTTTTCGATCTTAGATTTTTGTATGACAAATATCCAATTTTAATTAAATTTTGAAAGAATTCCTTGAAGTACGTTCAGTGTAAATTCTTTACAGGAAAAAAATTATATAAGTTTTTAGGTACTCTACATATAATTGACTTCTGAATTCATGTATACTATACCCGGTTTAATTTAAGCGCGCAAGTATTTTTCATTTTTATTTGCGTGCTAGTTTGGACATTACGACTTTTTTCCAAACCCATTTTTATTTCTTCCTGAGATAACCCTGTGCTAAAACATTGGCGTTATAGGCTTTCTACGCATTATTGTTATGCTTTTTTTGCTTCGACATTCTTTTCGACATGCTTTCAAAGAAAAACAGTACCAAAATAGATTATTTTCATCCCCATATTTAAATTCCTTAATAACCTAGATAACAGAAATGAGACAGGTTATTCTTAGAGTTCTTCTTTCTATTTCATGCAAATACAAATTTTATCCATATCGAAAAGATGAGCTTGAAATACTTTCCTTGTAAGTATTTTTCTGTAGAATGTCAAATATTTTATAAAATCTTAAATTTTTTTTAAGTTTAAAAAGTGTTATAATTTGTTGTTTTAATATAAATGTACTATCAATTTGTAAATATTTCATTAAAAAATAAAATGTATTGTAATATTTATTACAATTAATATAAATAAATTTCAAAGAAAAAAATGTTATTGCATACGGTGTACTTTTAAATGTTTTCGATTAGGGCAACTAAATAAATTTGATCTTACGTACAAACAATTTTTTTTTAATTCGGTTAGTATAATTAAATATATCGATTTTTATAACCGAATATTAATTATTCCAATCGTAACTAAAACAAAGAATAAAATTAGTTCACATAACTATCAAAATTCGGTTGGCAAAAAACTCGGTTGTGACTACAAATCTGTTTTCTGTGTGTAATATTAACAATTTTATGAATCTGATTCGTAAATTATATAAATGTTTCATTGCCGGAATGATTCATTAGTTTTATGAAGATTTTCAATAATTCTACGAACATTTCATAAACCCTGACTTTAATGAAACCTGTTTCATAGATTCTATGAAAAGTTTCAATCGACGAGTTCCAGTAACAATTTTCATTCATTACTGTAGTGAAGATAATTCTCTCTATGTATATCAGTTTTTACATGCGTGTGTAATATGTTTCTTCTCCGAAAATTAGCTGAGTAAGTAAAAAACAACTTCTCTTCCATAAGAATCGTGTGCAAATTGTTGTTGCTTTCGGTAAATTTGTGTCGTGCGCTTACCCGAGGTAGAAGCGTCATTTTTGGAAAAATACTAGTTTTTAAATTATTTTTACTTCCGTATTATTTTGAGTGTTTATTAAGGTGTTTTAAGTTTAAGATGTAGTATAGTTTATAGGTGTCCCTGGTGGTGGGGGAGGGGAATGGGAAATTTCCCCCCAACCACCAGAAATGATATTTTTCAATACAAAAATGTAAAAAAAGTAATTAAAAATACTCTAAGTTCTCCCCCCCAAAAACTTTTCCTGGATCAGCGCCTTTTTTTTATTTTTAGCTGCAATTTATGGTAATATTTGTAGTTCTTTAGACTATTAAGTATTTATGATAATTTCTGTTTTTACCAATAAATTATAAACTGAATTCTAGCAGTGTTTTATTTACCAGTACTGCCCACCAATTTTGTAATTTTAAAATTACAAGCAAAGAATTTTCCTAAATATAATATTTACATTTACTTAATAGGCGTCTAAATATATATCAAGAAATTTATCTAATTTTTAACAGCAAATTTGCAGACAACACAGCGCTTTAGTTTTATATGTTTGAACTGTAAACTGTGCAAAATAGTGATCGACTACATGCACTTTGCATTTTAAAAGTATATTTAACTTTCGAATTTGCATATTTATTTGTACGAAATTTAGTTGATGTTTAATGTTGTAAAAACCACCAACCAAAATTTATGACCCAAAAAGTGTTGAAACAGAATTTTTAAAATATTTATATAAATAATGTAGTAATTGCGTTATTGTTACTGATATATTGAGGAGCAATAACTTTTGCTTAGTATGTAATATAACGTCAGCTGCAAATAAAAAGAACAAAGCAAAATAATATACTTTGGCTTTACAAAAGTTTTAGATGAAAAATAAATGAATACCCAATTAAAACCATTTTTAAATGCGATATTGTGTTTGATGTTAAGTATTGTATGTAGGGCGGCCAGACAGCCTTGATTTCGCTCGATTTACTAGAACTTTTAATGCTCGCCAGGAGTCCAAAAATATGCTTTGTCAATATTTTTAAAGTTTTTTTTTTTTAAGTTTTTCTTGAACACAATTATGTAAAACACAAAAAAATTAAAAATTTGTGTTAATTGTGCAAAACATATGCAGAGAATACAAATTAACTTTGATTTAATTTAAATTGCTTGAAAACATGAAAATTGCTTGAAACATGAGCAGATCGTTGTGCTAGTTTCAGCAAAACTTGACTGTAATTTTTTAGAAGCCGAACTTCGGCCATAATATCAATGCCGAAGCCGAACTTTTTGTTTTAATAAAAAAAATATAAATTGTTTTTTTAGATCAATAAATTTAAACCAAAAAGTTATTAAACGTAAACAAAAATAAAAATGTATAGGTACACTCATAATAATCCATGCTTAAAAATACAAATATATTTTTCGTAAATTTTTTTTCGTAGAATGTACAAACATTTTGTTTATATTACAAAACTTTTGTATAAAACAAATTATATAAATTTACAAATTTCGTAAAAAATACAAACATGATTTCGTAATATTTTTTTAGTACATTGTACAAAAATTTGTAATGTTACAAATATTACATATGGATGTTGATGTGGCTAGAGGTCGGATTTGCAATCAGAAGGTTGCAAGTTCAACTCCTGGCCAGGACAAATTTTTTTTTTTTAGTTTTTATATTTTTTTTTGTTTATTAATGTTTTTTAAATTTCTATGTTTTATATTTTTATTTCATTATTACTATTTTTGTGTTTTGATATAAATGGATATTTTGTATTTTGTTTAATAAAGAGGATCCTAAAACAAGTTAAAGAGGACCCGAAAACACTACTTCCACTTTATTTGCCGGGTTTAGTATGAAATTCAATAAAACAAATATTTAAAAAGATAAAATATTTAATAATAAAATGCAATTAGTTTTAAATTGTTATTTAAATTTTTTATTATTTTTTTATTTTGTTTTTTAATATATTATTTGATATATTTTACCTTTTTTATTAAATATTTGTAGCATATTTTTCTAGTTTTCATAAAAATTTCATAATATTTTCGACTTAAGTTCCTTTTTAGTTTGTTGTATTGCATCAGCTACTGTGGTGCAAATGGTAGAGGGGTCTACTTCAACACAGCAGGACGTCACTGAAATCGTGGGTTCGATTCTGGTGTGGCACCATTACATGTTTTTTTTTAATTTTAAAATAAACCCGTAAGGTATGCACCACATTTTTATTTAAAAAAAGTTTTTAGAAAACTTTACGAAATGTGATTTGTATATTCTACAAATTTTTTCGTAATGACAAAATAACCAAAACTTTCGTAAAATGAACAACGGTTTTCGTGTATTTTACCTATAGATTATTATGAGTGTATATTTTTTTAAAAATCATATTTGGAAAATAGTTGTACTATTTTAAGAAAAAAAAACCAATAAAATATTTGTACTATATTTTATAGTCAAAGAAAATGATGTACAGTGGTGTTCAAAACATTTGCAACTGTAATCATGGTGTAGGTAATTATATTTTTTTTGATGAAATAGATTTGTGGTATAAGTTTTTGTTTTTTATTAAATTCAGTTATAGCATATTTTTTTACAAATACAAAAAAATGATTCATAACTTCTCAAAAATAAAAAAAGTAATTTTTACAAAATAAGCTAGTAATGCGGCGAATTGGGCCAATGAAATTTGCTGAAAAACACCCAACACAATAATGTTTTCACCTCCGTGCTTCACTGTGGTGGTTGTGTATCTGTGATTAAACTTTTCGCCTCGTGGTCTTCGAACATTGGCTCTTTCATCTGATTCCCGGAGGTTGAATTTAGACTCATCTGACCACAATACATTTTTCCATTGCTGTTGAGTCCAGTTCAAATGGGTGCGTGCAAAGTCAAGCCGAGCTTTTCGGTTTTTTTTCCGACACAAACGGTTTTTTTGTACATCTATAACTTCTAAGACCATATTCTCGGGCTCTTCTTTTAATAGTGGGAAGACTGGCATCTATTAAAAGTTCAGTTTTAGCTTCTCTGGGAACTGCTTTGGGATATTTCGTAAAAAAATTCTTGATTTTCCGATCTTCTCTTACAGTTGTAATACCGAGTCTTCCACCTTTACTAGTTGTGTGAATGTTACCACTATTAACAATGCGGCAAATCGTTGATTTTGGAACGGAGTACTTTATAGAAATTTCTTTTTGGGAAAGTCCATTTTGAAAATCATTTAAAACTTTTGATTTAAAATCAGAATTGTATTTATTTCCTGCCATTTTTTACAAAAATTATTCTTACGATTATTCTTACGATTATTCCAACATCTTATTAAAACTATTAAAGAACAATAATTATAATAAATTTGCTTAAAAAAACTAACGGAATGAATCTCATATTAAAAAGGAATGCGAATACCGTTATACCGTTATAGCATTTCTTAGTATAAATTGTTTCGTTAAGAGTAATAATAATGAGAGTTGCAAATGCTTTGAACACCTGCATTTTGAATACATCTATTATTATCAATTTTGTTGTTGTTTTACTTTAACGGAATTAATTTTTTTATTTGTTTAACATGAAACAATGTATGAAGAATATGTAAAAAATTAATTTTAGTAACTAAGTGTGATTTGAAGAAAATAAATCAATGAAAACAACAAATGCGATCTCAGTTCCAAACGTTTTGACCACTACTGTATATGTGTATATAAAAGGTTTTATTTAAAATATTTTGTATGATACGGATAAAGACAAACCTTCTTGATTAAAATAAAGAAAACATCAATAGAAGTTGAAATTTTCCAATTCAAATTAAAAAAAACATTAATTTAAGTTAAAAAACTTCAATTACTATTCACAAAATTTAAGTTTAGATATGTTCAAAAAGTTCTATTTAATAGAAAACATTAAATAATATTCCCGTTCAAATATTAATATATATTTTATTAAATTTGTTAAAAGGACTAGCATATAAACATATGTGACCATATCACATTATGTAAATTACTATAAGATTGAGAATGAGATAAAATAATATGAGACAAAAACTCCGATACAATCGAATCAAATGAAATATATTTGAATCTAATTTTATTTGCTCCAAATATATCTGAGTAAAACAATTATTTTTAACCGGTTCAGAAAATTGTAAATTGAAAATCAGGAAATATTATTTTTAGTATGAAAAATTTTATTTGTAATTCAGTAAATTCTGTTTAAAATTAAAAAAAATCATCAGTAAAAATTAATATGAAACTTCTGATTTTCCTTTGAAGATCCAGAATTTAGAAATATTTCTGATGGTTTTTGAGTTGCCAAAAGAATTTTAATAAAGCTTATGAATGTTTTTTGAAAAATTTGTATTCAATATTTCTGTAAATCTTCTTCGTATTTATAAAAACTTCAAAAATACGATGAAATTGGTATCAAACGATGTATGAAACATTTTCATCACTATGTCCAAATTTTTCCCTAAGTGTAGTTAAAATATTTTTACTATCAAATCAATTTTAGTTTTAAAAAGATTAAATTATTAGTAATTTCGTTTTTGCTAATTTTATAAAATCAGGTTTTAAAAGTTAGTGAAATTAAATTAGTTTAATTAGTAACCAAAATTAGTAAAAACTTTAGCAATTTGTTAAATATGAGTAGCAAAAAATTTGACTAAAAAATAACTGTATACTAAAAATCAGTATAATAATAGTAAAGTGAGATTGAAAACTGATTTACTAATATATTTACTAACTTATTTTTTGGAGTCTAGTATAGTGCTTGGTTGTATAGGATAGTGATTGGCTAAAATCATTTAAATAAATGTTTATTTGTCAAACATAAAATAAAATTTAAAATGTTATTGCCTGTTAAATGGCATGTTGAACTAATTTTTAGTTTAAATTGAGATTTTAATTAAAAATTTTGCAATTTAAACGTGATGAAATACAAAATTGGTAACTAATTTTATTTTTCTGAATTGCTGTATGTATACAATAACAATTTTTGGGAGCAGCTTTCTCATTTCTAACGATACATTTTGCAAGACGAAGTATCACAAAAATATCTCAGAGGTTTATATTTCAGTTTTTCATTCTACTTGAACACAAGTAAAAAAATGTTGTGGTATATAATTAAATAAAAAAAAATATATATTTAAAAAAGTTTGGTGTATGGGAGCGTTCAAGGACTATAATAAATGGTTTTTGTGTCTACAAAATAATTTTTAATTCTTCTTCTTTTAAACGAGCTTAAGGTCAATTTTTAACCCTGCATTATTATCGTCTGGCTGGAATCTACCCATAAGGCTGAATTTTTGATTTTTTCAAGAGAGATGTACATTAACAAAATATTATTTAAAATAAATGAATTGCCAAACTTATTAAATTAAATTTTTTTCTGTATTTTGGAGTTCATTATTGAAAAAAAAATATTATTTGCATAATTGAATTTAACTGATATGAATGACAGATACTAATAAGTAGGAATGGATTACACTCAACGATAGTAATGGCGTAAGTTGAATAAGGATAGTAATGCAGGGTCCATAACATAAAATTGGGTGACTTCTTCAGGCAACAATTATTATTTATTTTATTTATTTTTTATTTATTTATTTATTTGAATTGCTCCATACACAAGACTAAGAGTCTTATTTTGCAGTATGGAACTGATGATTTGAAAAATTATAAGATCATTAATTAATAACTTAACAACTAATTACAATTTTTATATGGAAAACAAAAAACAATTTAAATTAAACAAGATGAACAAAACAAAAAAAAACTAAATAAAAAATTTAAATAAATTTAAATAATTTAATTTATCAAATAATTATGTTTGATTTTCTTATGCCGAAAACAGTTTAAAAATATTTTCTTTAAATTTTCGTGCGTTACTTAAAAGTTGAGAGCTGTGGGGTATAGAATTCCAGAGAGATACTGCGAATATGTAGAAATGCCACTCCGAAATTAAACTTTTGTATCTAAATGATCTAAGTCTTTTTCCCCTGCTTATATCTGAAATAACAAGTTTGCTGTACAGATGATCAGGTATGTGGGTATATATTATTTTATGTAAAAAAACTAAAACTCTAATGTTTAGTAGATTATTTAAAGAAAGGCCATATAGCTGAGATGAAAAGGAAGATACACTAGAACGCCTATTAAGTCCATACACGTATCGGATTATATTGTTAAATGCAACGTTCAATTTCCCTTTACTAGTTGCATCACATTTAGCAAAAAGCTCACAACCATATAGTAAAACAGGCATCAGATAAGTTTTGGCAAGTAGCATTCTTATTCGAATAGGTGTACAATGCTGGGTTCGCCAAAGAGTTCTAGTCATAGAGAAAGTGCGACCACAAGCATAGTTAATGTGGTTCGACCACGTAAGAGTGTCATTAAAAAATATTCCGAGATTCTTAGCAGATTTTACTATTTCAATTTTTTGATTATTTATAAATATATTAGGTATAATACTTAGTTTGGCAAGTCGCTTTTGAATTACTATGCATTTAGATTTTTTTGGATTTATTCCTAGACCATTTGCGGTTGCCCACGTATAAATACGATGTAGTTGCTGATTAATAGAGATAATACACTGGTCGATTAAGGCATTAGTACAACTGGTATAAAGTTGAACGTCATCCGCGTACATTCTTACATTACAATTTGTTAAAATGCCTGGAAGGTCATTAGAGTACAGTGAGAATAATAGTGGCCCAACAATGGACCCCTGAGGTACCCCTCTGGTTACAGGCAGTGCTTTGGATTTTTGGATTGCAGTTTCAACATACTGATATCTGTTACGTAGGTATGTTGACAATAACTGAGTAGCGGTCGAAGAGAATTTGAAAAAGTTATTAAGTTTGTAACAAAGAATCTTATGATCTACGGTATCAAACGCTTTTGAATGATCTAAAAGTATTAAAAATGTAGTCTTGCCATCATCAAGTTTCTCCCTAATCTCCTCTGTAACATCAACTAAGGCTGTTATGCAACTGTGCTTCTTTCTGAACCCAGATTGACGATCTGTTAGCAAGTTATTGTTATCCAAGAAATAAGTAATTTGGTTATGCATAATACGTTCAAATGCTTTAGAGAGAAATGGAAGAATGGCTACTGGTCTATAATCAGAACCAGCTTTGGGTATTGGGACGATTTTAGCTATTTTCCAATTCGAGGGAAAGTAACTTGAAGTTAATATTTTGTTAAACAAAAATGTTATTATTGGAAGTAGTTGAGGTAAAAGAATCTTTAGAAACTTTGGATTAATCCCGTCCACTCCTATAGAGTTGGATTTTATAGACAATATACTAGATAAAACGTCACATTGGTCTACTGCAGCAAAAGAAAAAAAGTTAGATTCAGAATTGTTACTAGAATGATTATTGACATAATAATTTTGATCTGCTTGAACCATAGGAACATTTAAAAACTTTTTATTGATTGTATCGGCATCAATCGAACATGGTTCTTGATTCGTAGATTTGCCGATACCAACTTCACGTATCGTTTGCCATGTTCTTTTGGAGCCAATGGCGGAAGAAAACTTTTCAGCATAAAAAACGGATTTGGCCTTTTTAATCATTTTATTTGTTTCTCTTTTAGCAGTCAGATAATCCTCATGTAATGTTGTAGTTTTAAATCTTTTCCAACGTGCATACGCAAAATCTCTTTGATTAATATAATCTTTTATTTCAGATGAAAACCATGGTTTGTGTTTATTACTAATAATTTTTGTTCTTATTGGTACAGTTAGATCAAACAGATAATTTAGGTTTTGCTCAAGAAAAGAGAGTTGGTCATCTACGGAATACAAAGAATACAAAACATTAATAAAATTTTGTTAATAAAAACTTATATATACCAAATATTTCAAAAAAGGCGGGCAACTAAACATATAAATAAAAATAAAAATATCACCGAAACCAAATATAACTATAACAATATTTAAAATCTTAACTAGAATATTGAAATACTTATAAATATTATTCAACGTCTTAATTAATAATGTTAAAAAATGAATTAAATAATTTAAAAAGTATTTTTCTTTTAACAATTATTAAATTTTTTTTATATTGCGCTTCGGTATTTGACATATAGCATTCCGATGTACGTACCAAATTAACAAAAGATAAATACAAAATAGATACAACTCTGTATTTTATTTATCTTAGACCCTGCGGGAAACGAAGGGTCGATTGATCCAAAGTGACAAATCTGTGATATATGATTTGGGCGCACGTCACGAAACTGGTGAAACCAAAATTGTGGTGCACCAAAAAGTGTTAATTTTGGTGAAATGACCAATCACGTGACTATAGTTATGGTGACAAAACATTAACTGTGACAAAACATATCATGTAACTAGAGAAAAAGAAACATAACATCAAAGCAACTAGGGCCGTTGCAGTTGAAGTTATTACTGGTCATTGAACTGGTTCAAAACCGTTAGCAGTGGATGAAAACATGACAATTACTGCCAAAGGATTCAGTCTCTTGACTGCTACACAGCAGACATAACACTTAAGGAATTTTATATGTACCGACTATGTGACAGTAGAAATAAAGACGTAACACTCCACTGGTTTAAAAGAACTGAACACGGAACTGTGACCAGGGCTGCCAGACATGACGATTTCTCGCTAATTATAAAATATAAAATTGATTTTTATTGTGCGTTTGGTTTCGGACGGGCTATTTAGCAACTTGCTAATTACTTTTCGCATGCCCGGCAACATGTACCCCTTAGACCAGTGCAGTGATACGTCTCAAAACTATTACAGTCAAACTACCCCTATTTCAGAACACATTGCGCTTAATATGTAACTAGTTTTCCTTCAGAAAATGTTCCCCAGTTCAGAGATACGTCCACCTATACCAGTCACGTGATAATTTGTTTCCCACTGGTTCTATTGCATAGCACATAAATCCTAAAATGGTCATACTTTGACACTACCTGCATCTAACTTGTCCCGTAGCATATTCGTTTCAGTCTGTATGGTGATAGGTTACCTTGGTCAAGTTATTCGATACGTCACACAGTGCTCCACAGGTAGCAAATTGTCAACTCATATGACAAGCCCATGTTAAAAGTACCGGTCACTTTTATATAACAGAACCGAAACTAAGACATGTTCATGCACACTGAGTTCTACTCACATGACCATACCAGTGACTGGTCCATTTCCCGCAGGGTAAATACAAAGATGTACTTAATTTGTCTTATTAATAATAATAACAATTTTCGTTAATAAATAGCGCTTAGTTTTCATTCAAACAACTAATAATTTAACTAAAATTTATTACATTTTACAGTTTTTTTGCTGTTTTTATTTTACTGATGTTTAAAAAAAATAGCTTTTTCCTGCAACGCACTTTTTAACTAATTTTTAGTAAATTGTTTTGCTAGTTTTACAGACGTATTTGTATAAGTATAGGACAAATTAAATAAAAAATATGCATTTTAAACAAAATAAGCTATAACATGCAATAAAAATATGCATTTATAGCCAAATATACAAAAATACGCGCTAACAAATCGATACAATTTTAACTTAAACTCGTTCATTCGCAAAGAAATTTAGTTAACCCTGTTTTCATACTTAAGGAAAAAAACATACATTTGCATGAACTTTCGATTCCTGATAGTAATACATAGGACCTTGGCGTCGTTATTTTGCAATTCTAGAGTAACACATTTGTATATGATAATACATTATTTTATATACACTCACATGTTTTGTCAGCCAGTGTCTTAAACAGGACTTAATTATATAAATAAATATTGGCCATTTCACTATTTTAATTATAAAGGGTGTTTTTTATAGAGGTATAGAACTTTGAAATGGAATAAAACAAAGCTGAATTTTTTAAATTTACATGAAATTTACTTTATTCGAAAGATAATCTTCTGGCATAATAATTTAAATATGACTTCTGGCATATGACCGCCATGGCTGGCTCGGACGTTGTCTAATCTGGGGGTCCAATTTTCTATGACTTTTTCCATCATTTGTTTCCGTATATTAGCAATAACGCGGCGTATGTTGTCCTCCAACTGGTAAATAGTTTCGGGCTTATCGGCGTAGGCCGATAGTCCCCACAGAAAATAGTGCAGCGGCGTTAAATCGTACGATCTTGGAGGCCAATTCTCAGGTCGGAATCGGGAAACTATGCTGTTAAAAAACGTTTCCTTCAAGAAATTAATTGTGGCACAAGATGTGTCACATGTTACGCTTTCATGCTGAAACCACAGCTCCTGCACATCATGGTTGTTCAATTGATGAGCGAAAAATTCAGTAATAATGTCTCTATAGCGGTCACCATTGACTGTAACGTTCTGACCAGCATCGTTTTTAAAGAAGTACGGACCAATGATTCCACCAGCCCATAATGCACACCAAACAGGCTGGATGTAATGGTGTCTCAACATACACTTGAGGATTATCATCACTCCAAATACGTCAGTTTTGTTTATTGACGTATCCATTTAACCAAAAGTGAGCTTCATCGCTTAACAAAATTCGCTTATAAAAATCGGTATCAACGGCAATCTTGTTTTGACCCATTCACCGAATCTACGCCTTGCTAGGTGATCGTGTGGCTTCAATTGTTGCACAAGTTTGATTTTATAAGCCCGCAAATCAAGATGTTTCCGCAAAATCTTCCATACAGTGGATGGACACATATCCAATTCCTGTGCACTATGACGTATAGACTGATTGGGGTCTTCCTCTACGCTGATTTCTTTTGATTTCTTTTGTACGCACTGTGCGACGTCTCTGTGGATGCATATTATCATATAGAGTAAACGTTGAGCGAAAACGTTCCGTAGTTAATCTAATTAATTGCTCTGATGGACAATTATGGTGAACCCAGCAAAAAATAATCTGGATTTGGTAAGCAGTAACTACATGTTATGCTTCGAAAATAGCGCTTCACCGCCTTGCCTACTATAAAGCAATTACGGAAGGCATTCTCTAGTGCTTCCCAAAATGCCTTCATTGAAGCAGTGAATAATGTTTTCAATGAAGCCGTAAAGAATGCATACAATGAAGCACTAATATTGTCAACACACAAAAAAGTGCCTTTTATTGCCTAGGAAGGCATGAATTTATTGCTTCTTAGAGCACATGAAAGAATCGCTTTTCACCTGCTTAAAAGAGACATACCAAGTGGGACATCGCGAACAAAAATCATGCCTTCTGGAATTGTTTCGGAAGCGCTCGGTAATTAGATAATGCCTTACAGAACTGCTTCTGGGTAAGCACTATTTTTTTTTCTGCGGAGTTTATCTACTTCTTGAAAGTAAGAAATTCTTATCCACAAATGTAAGTCGTGTGTTAAAATATGACCATTTTCGACACTTGTCTCAAGTACTAAAGCATATGTTGGTGCAGTGGATGGAAGACGAAGTACCTTTCTTATAAAATAAGTATGTAGTTTATCTACTTCTTGAAAGTAAGAAAACCTTAAACATGTGCATCGTAGGAATGGCTGGGTCTGCAAACAGCTAAAAAAAAGCTTTCATTTAGACTTTTATGATACATTTGGCCTACCCAAGAGGTTGTTCCATATCATATTGATGATATTTTTGCTGACAGATAAATAGCCTCTACATGTTTTCTAAATGTTTTCGGAATACCATTTTCTTTGAATTTGCAATATTAATTTCCATATTCCACATATCACAATATTCTTCCAATTTGTGGATCATCTACTGTAGGGCACAAGCATTTTCTGCTAATATGACTATATCATTTGCATACAAAAGAACACGTATATTCAAATCATCCAAAAGAATTCCGCCACCAAGATGTTCGTGTGTAAGTATATTAATTATATTCCAAAAAGTAATGGTGAAAGCAGGAAACCCTGCTTTACTCGTGATTTTTTTGTAAAGCTGGCTGATATCTCACTACCTGTCCATATCGAACATTTAGTGTTATTGTAAACATTTTCAATAAAATTTACTAGCTTTGAAGATATTCCAATTCTTTGTAATTTAAAGCATTGTGTGAGACTTTATCCAAAGCCGCTTTAAAATCTGCGGAAAAAGCATAAGCTTTCTTGTTTCTTCCAGAGCTTAAATGTACTATGAAAGCGAAATTGTATTTATTATCAGCCGTTGAATAGTTTTTGTGATAGCCCACCTGATATTCATTAATCATGTTGTAATGTTATGTCCATGTTGTTAATCTTTCCATTATTAAACCCATCATCGCCTTTGCTAAACAATTCATGAACAACATTCCACGATAGTTACTACGATTCGTAACATCTCCTATTTTGTAGATTGGAAATATAATACTTTCAAAAAACGCCTCGTCCAATTTCACACTATCGTATATAACGTTGCAGTTATTAATCACTTGTTTAAACAGTTCACCTGGAGCATATTTTTTAAATTCATACGATACCCGATCATGTGCGGGAGCCTTATTTATTATCGCCGTTGATAGTATTTTATTTATTTCCGGCAACGTTACCGGTTTATCCAACTCAAAGTTAGTATTATAAAAAATGAGCGTAGGGTATATTAAGGGACAATTGAGAAGGATTTAACAGCTCTTGGAAATATGTCCTTAATTGTTCTGTAGGGACTGCTATATTAGGGAGACTACCCAGCCAGAAAAATACGAACGGCAAAGCATTGGCCCAGTGCTTTCAACGGTGGTATGAGCGTTGGCAGAGCGTTGGATATCTAAAAATTTAAGTGCTTTGCCAACCCCAAAATGATACCACCGGGCAGGGTTTTGCAGTTCCTTTTTTAAAACGTTGACAAAGCACTGGCAATAAGCGCTTTGCCAGTACCAAAACCATAATTTTAAAACGTTTGCAAAGCATTGGTAGAACAACCAATAAAGTGATTTTTTAATAATATAATAAGTGCTTTGCCAACAACAAAATGATAACACCTGGCAGGACTTGGCCGTTTCTATTCTAAAACGTTGGCAAATCACTGGCAATAACCGCTTTGCCAGTACCAAAACCAAAAATGTCCATTAAAGTCCTACTTAGTTATTCACTTCAGTAAAGAGTTTGAAAATAAATTTCTAAAGTAAAATTTTAGTACAAAAACTATACTTTGTGCTGACTATAATAGGAGACCTTAATATTCTTAACTTCAAATCATAAATTGCAATTCAGTTTTGAATTTTCCCACTCTTGTTGTGAACAAGCGATGTGCTTGTTCTAGCCACTGCTTTTATTAAGTATACGGTTGAAAATTTTGTAAATAAGTACTGGCAATTCACTTTTTGCCAATGTTGGGAAAGCGTTCTAAGTCAGTATTGTGCCAGTGCTTTTTAATTTTTACGGTTGTAAATTTTGTAAATCAAGTACTTTTTACGAACGTTGGCAGAGCGTTCTAAGCCAGAACTGTGCCAGTGGTTTTATTATTTTTACTGTTGCAAATTTTGTTAATTAAGCACTGGCAAAGCACTTTTTACTAACGTTGGCAGAGCGTTATAAATCAGTGCTTTGCCAGCACTTTATTTCTTGGATCATTGGAAAATAGTGCTCTGCCCGTGCTTGATTTTTGAGACCATTAGCAATTTCTGGCTGGGTATTTTCATTTCGAATTTCCTTACGTATCTTCTGCCAAATTTTTATTATTTAATTCTTCAATTTGCCTTTCGAGATATTTAAAATATTTAATGTTAGCTCTTCTACAAGTTAAATTTGCTTTCATATATTTTGTTCTGTTTTCAATACTATTATCGGCCTTAAAGGTCCTCAGCATTTCAATCGAGTTCTCTTGTTGTAACATTCTGTACTAAGTTATTTTTTTTTTTCAGATATAAAAGGACGATTATTATTATACATTTTGTAAGAATATTATTTTTCGATTATTCCCTAACAATGTCATAACATTTTAAGTTGATGTTGTCATTTAGAAAAACAACATTAAAAACTAATATAAAATTTCTTATTCGAGTGTGAACAAAAAACTGATGCACGACAACACTTTCTGGATCACAAAAATGCATCTAGCACTTTTTGCATAAATAAAAAAAAATACTTATGCAAGAAGGGTATACAAGTTAATAATGTTAATGCAAATTGGGTATACAAGTTAATAATGTCGATTTTTTTGCTTGAAAAATGCATTTATTATAATAACAAAATGAATTGATACATTATTTAAAGTATTGTCCATCGTTAGCCACTACTTTTTCCCATCTTTCTGGTAGCATATGGATTCCGCGCCAAAAGAACTGCTCCGGTTTTGAGATAAAGAATGAATCAAGCCAATTTCTGACACCCTGTTCTGAAGTGAAGCGTATTCCAGTAAGGGCGTTCAGCATCGATCGAAACAAATTTTAGTCAGAAGGGGCAAGGTCTGGGCTATAAGGTGAGCCAGAACTTCCCATCCACTCTTTTCCAAATATCTTTTGACCGGTCTTGCAACATGTGGCCGAGCGTTGAAATGATGGAAGATTATGGCCTCGTGTCTGGTCAAATATGAAAATATAAATATATATTGGCCGATTTCTAGATTAATTACTGTAAAAATTCGGAATTAGCTCTGATTTTTTTAAAATTATTTTTTTTTTATTCTCCTTAAAACACATATTAATATGGTCAAATTTCGGGAATTTGTCAAATTCATTTATATAATAACAGATAATATACCAAAAGCGAGCGCAAAATTTGCCAATATTTAACTAAGCCTAGTTTAACAATTTTTGGAATAACTAAAAAAGATATTAAATTTGTTGTCTCTTATAGGAACACAACTACTGTTAGTTTGGCGTTGCTGTCATATACTTTTTCCTGTAGCGTTTAAAATGTCTTGGAAAGCAACACATATGAAACAACATACATACTTCATGAATATTTTTTACTTGGGTAAGTTCAATTTTTCAATTATAATTATTTTGAGATGTTAGTTCTGAATTCATGCCATACCATATCAAAACCATGATAATTAAAAAATTATTTAACGCAATGTGCAGTACGCATTTAAAATTGTTGTAAATTTTGTTTAATGCTACACAAAAACTAATATTTCCTTAATTTTTTCAATTAAATCGGTTTGTTGAAAACTTTAAAAGTTGTCAATTAAAAATTAATTGAATTAATTAATTTAATTGAAGCAAACATCAGCACATTGTTGTTGTTTTTTTTTTTGTATTATTTATGTAGTTGTTTTTTATAAATGTTTATGTGCAGTAATAAATATTTTTAATTTATTTCAACATATTTTTTTCGTAAAAACTACTGAATATACACATTAAATTAACTGAAAATCAGTTAAAAAAGGACTACTTACTTTTCGTTTAAAACAATTGTATTTTTTTAGTTTATTTTTACTGTTGAAAAGATAATTGACAAAATCGATAAAAACAATACATTGTTTTCGTTTATTTCAATACTCAATATAACATAAGAACTTTTTGTTTTAAATAGAAAATTTTAATTGAATATTTTAACTATTATTGTTTATTTTTGTTTATTTTGTTTATTGAATAACTGACAGAAAGTTAAAAATATATTTCTTTTGTAATTTTACTGAATATTCCATTGAAACAACTTTCCCAATTTAATTTTTAAATAACTGTTGAACTTTTTTGTGAGTGTAGCATATTCTTTGGTGTTCACTTTTTTTTTAAACAATATTTAATGATCGAAATTGATTTTTCAACTGTTTTCAATTTATTATATTGTGGACGTAAAACAGAAACTACTGCTGTATAAACCCTTTGCAAATGCAAACCAACACACCAAAGAGTATTAAAATGAATGGCGAAAGTTTTGCTCTCAGACACAGGAAAATTGGACTCTTTTTGAACAAATTTGCTTACAGCTCACATATCGGGAAACATCGTTTTTCCAAAGAACATATTGTTTCTCCACTCTGAATTTTGTATATGTTTTAAAGGACATATCTGCAAACAATAGTTTAAGAAAAGAAAAGATTCTTTTTGAGATATTTTTGAGTTTGTTTGGCATTATTTAAAAGCATATTAATCAAAGCTTCAAATATATCAGATAGGACAAAATAATCTGTAAAATTATATATTAATTTTTAAAAATGGACTAAATGTTTAATAATTACGATCATTTGAACAGTAGGTTTTTTTTATTAATTTAAGCAGCGATAAAACGCAAACGCCAACGAATTGAAAAAAAAATTAACAAATTGTTTTGTCACACTAATTATTAGATCAAAATTACCCAATTTTTGGTTTTCGGCTTATTTCGAATTGTTTCAGAGAAATATTAGACAAATGGGGCACCACATAAAAGGGCTTTTGGAGACGCATTAACTGGTATATAAAACATGTCCGACAACTCTCAAGTATTTTTGTTATCCAAAAAAATGTGTTTTAAGTGATGTTACAACTGGCGTTTTGTTAAAGAATTGTATTTGAATTAAGCAAAAAAAAATCTGTACATTAATGCCTAGTAAATTTAAGAGAGGTGTGTCTGAGCTTTTTCCGGCAATCGTTATTGTTCGGCTTTTATGCGACTATTTCTGAAGATCTTTTTAACATGTAACATGGGATTGTTTCCGCTTTCAAAACGTGTTCTGATGATGGGAACCTAGAAAATTCCCGAAATAGATCTATCAACACATTCCTGAAAGGGTCAAATAATAAATTTGAAAACAAAAACTCTATAGATTATTTGTTAGGACAATATCCTAATAAAGAAATATAGAGTATGGCCTCGAACTTGAATAATTTTCATTTTCATTGCACAATTAAAGGTCGAAAAAAACATAATTTTTATTTTTAATAAAAATTATAACAAACTTGTATAAAAGGCAGAGTACCGCCAAGTTTACTTCCCTTGGTTTGTTTACAAACTAAACAAAATATAAAAAGAGGAGAGAAACAAAAAAACGTGTATTGAATATCCACCAGAGGTGGATCTTGCACATCAAACAAGTTTTCAATTTATTTTTTGATCAATGGTTATAATCTTTAACTTCGACCTCATATATGAGTTCTCATTTAGTGAGAAAACTAGTTAATATAAATGTTTGATGTTTGGCATGGGGTTGTTACCGCTTTCAAAACGTGTTCTGAGGATGGGAACCTAGAAAATTCCCGAAATAGATCTATCAACACATTCCTGAAAGGGTCAAATAATAAATTTGAAAACAAAAAAACTCTATAGATTATTTGTTAGGACAATATCCTAATGAAGAAATATAGAGTATGGCCTCGAACTTGAATAATTTTCATTTTCATTGCACAATTAAAGGTCGAAAAAAACATAATTTTTATTTTTAATAAAAATTATAACAAACTTGTATTTTAAATATTTAAAATAAATGGCAACCCTTACACCAGGAGCGGATCCAGGAAAAGGTTGGGGGGGCACTCTTAGAGTATTTTTAATTCATTTTTTAAAAATATAATTTTGGGGGAGGAAATTTGCCGTTCCCCCGCCCCCACCCTCGAAATTCGCGGTCACTTTTTTTTTATTTGTTAATAATTATATAATTGCAAATTATATACTATTTCCCTAACCGGCGCGTTGTAGCGAAAACAGACCGGAGCCTCTGGTGGGAATCGAACCCACGACCCCCGCACTGATAAGCCAGCACGCTACCAACTAGCCTACCGGGGCGCACATATTAGGGTAATTACTTTATTACATTAAATAATTTAGCTTCAGTTATTTAAATCTGAATATTTATTTATTCTAAAACATTATCATAAAATTGATAGATAATGTAAATAATGTAATTTTTAAAGTATAATTTCGTTTAATAAAAAATTTAAATTTAAACAGAAAGCAAATGCACAAAATAAATTAAAAATAATTTCAAACAATAAAAACAAAAATTGTCTGATTTCAACAAAATGGTTAATTTGTACAAAAAACAATCCAAAAAAAATTTTGCCATTGAATATTGCTATAGAAAGAAAAAACTAATTTCTGTGTGAATTTGTTCACAAACGTATAAATAAATCTGCTAACTAAATGAGAATTTCATGACGGTTTAAATTCAATGTTATAAAATTCAAGCTATAAAAAACATTTGGTAATAACACTTTTATAAACAAGTCTTTGGTATGGCAACAACAATTTTTTTGGGGTTTTGAGGAAGGTATAGCGATATTGATCACTTTTTAATCAAAAGAGTTATTATTTAATTGAAAAACAATTCAATTAAAGAGCTATAAATTTGTAATTGAATAAGCAATTTTCGTTGTTAGAGGAATTTGAGCAATTAAAGTTATTGAATGGGTGGTTTTCGTTATTGAAATTGGTTTTTATATTTTTTTTTGTGAAAATTGGTTTTTATGATGTGAGCAAGATTATTCAAGTTCAAGATCATTTGTTTTTTGTTAAACAAAAAATTTTTTGCCCGCTAACGTATAGCAGACTTTATCTACTGACAGGTCCTTAAATGTTTCATTTCGCGTCACCGAAAATCATCAGAGAACCAATGTAGAAGGGCTAGAATATTCCAGCCAAATTTTGAAGGAAAAAGATCAACGCTTTACCCGTATTGTTTTATTTACCCAAATGAGAAGTAAAAAACAAATTTGGAAGAATTGAACTAATTCAAATAAAACATTTTTAACATTTTGTTTAAGAAAACAACAAATAATCTTGAACTTGAATAATCTTGCTCACATCATAATTTATGATAAAAGATCGTAAAATAAAGGTTTTAGTTTTTTAAAATTTAAAAGTAAATCATTGGTTTTTATATATTTTTTTGTGTATGTTTCCACAGAAGGTGTTTTGGACATGTTTTAAAACAAAACACGTTTTGTACATGTTTTCCCACAATTTTTTTTCACCAAACCACATGTTTTTTTTAGAACACGTAAGATGAAACGCAGTATAATATCGACTTTAATAAAAGATCTAGACTTATCATGGTTTTTAACAAAATATTTGGTGATATGTCTGGTTTCTTATTTAAAAAAAAATATGAATAATTGATATCATTAATTCCATGAGGAAGAGAAATAAATCTGACCAAGGGTGTTCGGATTTTCGGAAAATTGTGAACAGAAAGACTGTATGGAGCCATAAAGACAATCCCGCTTTTAAATGTTTGTAATTTAAAAAACTCGCGATTGTATTCACGTTTTTCATGTTTAAAAAACTTAAAGAAATTCAAAAATTTGTGAACTTTTATTAGCCATAGTTTGTTAAATAGACGGTCTATTTCAAAAATTTAACAAGTTTCTAAAACCTACAGTTGTCTACTTTTATGATATGTGATTTAGAAATCTTTCTTTAAACTCATTTATATAGCAAATTCAAATTTTTAATGGATTTTGCAAACAAAACAGAGATATGATTTTTTATATTCTTATATCTAGCATATATAAACTTTTTTAATTAATTTAATTGAAACATAGGCTCACTTTTGCACCAGAGTGTAGATCATAAAAGACATCATAATAAATATTTTATTATAAGACATAATTTTATATCAGATCAAATACATTAGGATTTAATGGACTACAAAGTTTTATGTAAAATGTGCGTACTTTTTTTTTAATAAAACGTTAATTTGAACTACCCTATGGGGAATGGGACCGGTTCTGCGTGTGCCACAGGATCGGTCCCTTCGCGCCAGAGACCGGTCCTCTGTTAAACCCTACCCTATGTAAACAACTGGCACCTTTAACATTGGCTTGTCATAGGAGGGGGTCATTTGTCCTGCTTTAAACCACATAGTGGCATGCCACAGGACTAACCAAAGATGGGCATACCACAAGACTGTCGCAAAAGGATTTATTTTTATTTTTATTTTATTTTATTTTGGTGTTCCATACACAAGACTAAAAGTCTTATATTGCAGTACAGAACTAAGTATTTGAAAAAAAGGAAAGATTAAATGTAATTAATTAAATAATAACTTAAAAACTAAATTACAAAAGATCACAAAGAAAAAAAAAACAAAAAACAATTATGCTACTTATTTAATTGTTTAACAAAACTATAAGTAAATAGTATGACAAAATTAACCATTAATCAAATTTTACCAAAAAAAATGAAATTAATTTGAAAATAAGTTAATTAAGCCTTTCTTGAAATGAAGTGCGTTACTTAAAAGTTGGCAACTATAAGGGATTGAGTTCCAGAGTTGGATGCTATGGATAAAGAATTGCCACGTTGATATGAGAATCATGTCGTATAAAATAAACGAAAACTAAACAACTTCCAATGGGTAAAATTCTGGCCAACTGGCTTTTTCTTGTTAATAAGCATTCTGGTTAAGCGGTATGTCCTCCCTTTACCAGTCACAGGATTGGTAATTTTAGGACAATTGACACTGCTTAACCCACTTCAGTATTAAATTATGCCAGTCCTGTGATAAGTCCTTCTTTAACCAGTCACTTTTAGGACAATTGACTCCTCATTCCCCATAGGGTACTTACTTTATATTGTAATAAAAATTAATATCATATCAATATATTTTTAAATTTTCATTATACTAAAAACTATAGATATTTGAGCTACATTTCTCTTTAAATATTTCAATAAATTTTAAATAATAACGGATTTAGTTGATGGTGTGTCTAAGGTCTGCAACTATTGTAACGACAAAGTTTTATTTAATGGCCAACAACTTGCATAAACAAAATGAAAAATGTTTAAAACATTAACAAAACAAAAATTAACTAACATAAGCTTATTATGTGTCAAACAAAAGACAAACAAAAAAAAAGGAGAAAATATTTTGTTAACAACATTTGCTTTATTAAACAAACTGTGCAACATGGCGCATGAGTGTTACGAATATAAAAGATAATTAAATATTTGCGGTCGTTTAATTAATAGTTTTACATACTTTATGGTTATTTTAAAGTTTCATAACTAACATATTTGAGATAACACGCTGCAACAAATTTAAATTTTTTTCTCACACATTGTATGAGAAACTACACCCAGAAAAAAGATTGGTTGGAATTCGTAAAAATTTATTTGATAGGACAATATTTCATTAGGAATTACCTGTAATCGATTAATAAAGAAAAAATGCTGTACTATCAATTAAAAAGAGGAAACAGTAACTTAAAATCAATTATACTATACAATCATTGATATTTTCACTTCGGTTAGTAATTGTGTACAGTAGAAGCAACAATTTATTTTGTGATAATACAAGAGAATTGGTACCATCTATCAAATTTTTAAAAAAAAATTGTCTATAATCAAAAGCGGTAACTGCAAATACGGGTTTCCCAATAAAATATTCAATTAAATTAGGGTTCTGGTAGAACCAACCGAATTGTGGATTGCATTGATTGTAGACGCAACTAATGATTGGTATTGGCAAACGGATTTTAGTCTATGTTTATTCAATTTTAGCACTCAACATTTACAAGTGTTTGTGATGTAATGGGTAGAGCCCGTAAAAGACAAACCCAAAGAGTTGTCTATAAATTAAAATAAAATGCTAAAATGTATAAACAGCCAATTATTTAAAGAAAATTAAAAGCAATTGCGGTGCAATGAGTGCGACAGTAGACTATTAGTCACAATTTAATATTTGAAAAATCAAAAAAGTTTTTTAATTTCAATAAAATTTTATAGAACTATTTAAGTGGAATATAATATTGAATGAGACAACTTAATATTAGCTTCCACGACTAAAAATATAATTTAATATGGAAGTAGTTGTCGTAACTACCAGAATTCAATTGGCAACAAATTCGGTGAACACAACTGAGACTGTTTTCTGGGTGTAGAGATCACATATAGTTAAATTTCGTTTATAGCTTTTTGCCATCACATAAAACTTCATTTTAAAAACACTTTCTAGTTTAACTTTTTCCAAAAAATATTAAAATTATTGCAATTATTTTAAGACGTCAATATATAAAATAATAAAGTTGAGAATCTTTGGTATTAAAAAAATGTTTTTTTCTTTATACGTTTTCGCAAATAAAAGTTTAACAAATGTCCTTTTAAAAATGTAATCCTTCAATACGCCGATTGAATCTAAATTCAAAACGAACACGCAAGTGACGTTGATCAGGTTTACCTAGATAAATGAACATATTTCAAAACATTTTTTTTTAAAAAATAAGGAAAATAAGTTTAGCGGTTAAAAATATATGAGTGAAAATGTGAAGGTATCTCTCAATTTTGGCTGGAAATTTGTGTATTCTAGATATGGTTAATAACCGATTCGATGCGGGTAACGCTAAGGATAACGCTATTTTTTTATTTGGGTAAATGTATTTTAAGGGTAACGATAAATCAGTTATTTCTGCAATGGTTTTTAGCGTTAACTGTATTTTACTTGTTTCGGTAATGGTATTTTAGCGGTAACGGTATTTTTGTTATTTCGGTAATGTTATTTTAGGAATAATAGTTTTTCAGTTATTTCGGTAACGGTATTTTTAGGGTAACGTTATTTTATTTATTCAGGTAATGTCAATGCACACCGATATTCTAAGCCCCATTACGCCCGAGTTCCAATGACTGGCTAGTTTATAATCAAACTTTGGGAAAATATATTTATTTACAGCAATTTTTTTTAATCTTGTCAGATTATTTCGGCAACGGTATTTTAACGATACCGCTATTTTCATTATTTTTGTAACGGTATTTGAGTTATTTTGGTAGCGGTATTTTAAGGATATTGATATTTTGGTTATATCGGTAAGGTATTTCAGTTATTTAGGTAACGCTATTTTACCGATAACGATATGTCCACGGCATGAAGTGAATAAAATATTTATGTGGCATAAGCTAGAGGTGAATAATATTTTGTTTTCACTTCAAACTATTTTTTCACAACCAAAATTGTTTTTCACGACAAAAATACTTTTTCAACACTTAATTTGTTTCACTTGATAAATAATTGGTTGCCTACGAGTTAAATCAAGAATTTAAATTTTGTACACTCAGGGAACTTCTGCTTTAAAAATATGTAGTTATTTGGGTTTATTTTTAATGCAAATGTCAGTAATTTGTAAAACAAATTTAACTTTTTACTAAGCTAGTAGTTCATTGAAAAAAAACAAACCACTTCAAATGACTGTTTTATGATTTTACATTCATTCTTTACAATTGTTTTTTTTTTTGTTGTTGTTTAACAAAATAAAAAAATAAATGTTTGTTTATTTTTTACTAACATGTGGTTCATTTTTACTACAATTGTTAGTAATTTTTTGATCATTAAAAAACAATAAACAATATTAGTTGAATTTACTGAAATGTAAGTCTCCCTTTCTTTAAGTGAAATTTCATTTGGTTTTACCTATATTTGCAGTGGTCTCTACGTACATAGTATTCTAAGTGTAGTATTAGGTCAAAACTCGCTACATAATATATTCGATTTTTGTTTCTAGAAACTTCAATTTTTTTGGTTTTTTTAGCATAGAAAGATTATATTTCGGAAAAATTTATGAAAACTTTTTTAAAGGACAATTTTAAAAATTTAAAGAAATCTTCCAAAATTAAAATCAAAGCCAAATAAAAGCAAAGCTTTTAAGTTAATCAATATTTGTTGAAGTTTATGTGCATTTTTGCTCAATTTCGACTACAAAATTGGTCATTTTTGGACTGTAGTTATATCTTGGTAAGACTAAACTTATGGATTAGTTTCTGAGATTTGCTCTAAACATTTTTTGGCCCATATCGCCTAAAATACTCAACGAAAAAATGTTGGTAAAAAAAACATTTGTTTATTTTTCGTGCCGAGCAACTGGTATAAATTTCATTGCAAAAAGCTTCTATATAAAGTAGATTAGAGCGGAATTTTTGTTTTTAACTTTCGATTTTTATCTATTCTTGTTGCCATTATTGTAAAACTAGGTCTAAAAGATAGGTCGTGCGAATTTGAGAAAAATCGGATAGCAAAACATTACCCCGTAGGGCCCCGCAAACAAAGTTTAAAATATTTGAAAATTTTTCTAAAAATGCTTTAATAAAAATATGTCTTGCGACATTTAATTTTTAATTAATTTTGGTACAAGCACGAATATTTAAAAAATTTTGAAATCCGACTAACGGTTTTCGAGATATAGCGGCATTGATTTTAGTTTTTCCCTCCATTCAACAAATTTTTAAAAAAATTAGCCTAAATTTTTGTTTGTTTTTTTTTAGAAGCAAAGTAGACAAAACTACTTTTCATAGGAGTTTAATTATGTCAATATTGGGCGAAGGATAACTTGTAAATTGACCTACAAATATCTTGGAAAAACAGAAAATTTGCACATTAAAATTGTAATGCTTTTCAATTTTTTACGCATGATTATTGAATGAATATTTACTTTAATTTTTGATTTTCATTAATAAATGTTTTTATTATTGTAGCACAAACTCAATAGTTTTGTGTTGCGAAATTAAAGAAAAATCAGTCTAATTAACCCTCACCGTCCGTGCACAAAGCCTTTTATATATGAAAAAAAAAATTAAAATGTTTTTTTAAAAATATATATATTTTCAAAAATATATTTTGTGATACATCGTCGCTAATTTCAGACATAATTAAGATGAAATGAAAGCATGTTTCGTGTTCAGCATTAAAAAACTTAATACAAAATTTTGTATTGCAAGACATATTTTTAATAAAGCAATTTAAAAAAACATTTCAAAAATCGAAAAATTATTTAGCATGGCGCCACGGGTTAAAGCTATCTGATTTTTCTCTAATTTGCCCAAAATATCTTTTAAACCTAAAACTACAATAAGCTGAACAAAAAATTTTAGTTTTTTAAAACAAACTTTTTCTTCATGCAAAAAAATGCTGCTCTAAAGTACATATTTGGTAATGGCAAGTACTTACATTTCTCATTTCAAATCTCATTACTTTTATATTTGGATGTCGCACAAAATAATTACACTAAAAAAAATCAGTAAAGTCAGCAACATATTTGTTGAAGAATGAGTTTTTAATTTATAAAGGTTAAAATAATTTTTTAATTTATAAAGCTCAGCCCATTAGTAATGGAGAGAATATCTGCAAAACCTTTAATACTCTCGTCATAACCTGCGTTGCCACCGCACAGTGGAGTGAATCAAATGAAAAGTGGTAATAAATACAGAACTTGTTAACTACTGGACCGATTAAGACCAAATGTATATGTAATCGTTAAGGAGGAGTATAGCTTTCAGAAAATTAACTCGACCAAAAATTTTAGGACCAGGACCAATACCAGGACCCCACTTTTCATTTCCCGGCGGCAAACTTGAAGAAAAATAATTAAAATTTTATTAGTCTATAATATTACGTTTTAAAAAGTTAAGAAATGGGCGTGCCATTTTTTGCCCACGTGCGTAAATTTGAAATTTTGCTTGAAAATTGGTAATTTTCGATCAATGCTGGGTGTAGGGTGCATGTCCAAAATGAATAATACTTTCACTTAAAACTATTCTCAAAGCCTGTTCTTTTCGAATATTTAAAAAAATATTTACTTTTCTTCTACTAGATTATAAAAAAAACGTATGAGTAAAGCTACTTTTTCTCAAAAATTTTACAATTTTTTGACCTATTTCAAAAAATTGACTTTGCAGATTTTTCTCTACTCAACGGTTACAGATAATTAATTGAAACTTTAAGCACAACATTAATGATAAAAGTGGCAATACATAAAATTTTTTCTTAATGTCTTACCACTTATTATAAAGGAGTTATTAACTTAAAACCTAAAAAACACTTGTCAAAAAATTTAAATTTTAATGTTCAAAATCACACAACTTTTAAACTTTAAGAGGTAACATATTACCGTAAGCATGTTTTTTATTAATCTCATCAAGCGGACTAATCTCATCAAGTCTAAAATCATCGAAATCGGTTCATAATTGTAGAAGTTACAGCATTTTAAAAGTTTTTTGTACTCGAGGTGGTCTACTCTGGCACCTTAGTGCTCAACCTGTGTTAACACAGGGTGACCTCAAAATTGATTTTCTGAAAGCTATACTCCTCCTTAACGATTACCTATACATTTGGTCTTAATCGGTCCAGTAGTTAAGAAGTTCTATATATATTACCACTTTTTATTTGATTCACTCCACTGTGCACCGTGTGGGTTATCCATTATAAAGACATTGTGACTATTAGATTGTTTTCTTAAAAGTCTAACTCCTGCTCTGTAATTACACATACATGAAAAAAAAGTGTACATTCAACTAAAAAATGCGTATAAGTTACCTAAGTTTATTGTATAGAAAACAACTTGAAAAGTTTTTCAACAAGTAACACAAACAACTTCGCAAACAGTGGTAAAATAAAACTACTGACATTTATAATTTAAAAATTTTCCATATGTTTGTTTTATGTGAACTACTATTGTTGTACTTTATTAACTCGATCAAATTAATTTTGTTCACTTTATACATTTTTAAATGTAATATTTTTTAATCCCTTTTCCATTAAAAAGCCTTTTATTTAACTTTTTTCGTAATATGAATTTATTAATAAGTTTGGTAAAAAAATTAAATAAATAACAAAATGCTTAACAACACATTTCATGAAAACCATCCATAGGAATGGAGCAGAAGTATTAATGCGATTGGTGGCTATACGGCAGGCAGTTCTAAACAAGAGAAAACCAAAAGGAGAAATCCAATATAATAAAAATGCATTAAAATTAACATCAATTTTGTTTGAACACAAATACATACCCTTTGTCAGAAAATTCCCGAACATTTTGTTCTTTTTATTTGCAAATTTTAAATTTTAAATTTTTTTTATACTAAAAAAATATAGACTGTTTGAGATTTGAAAAAACCAACCCCTATTTTGGTTGCTGTTTTAACATTTTGTCAAGCTTAATCGTTTTCTTTCGCATGTTAGTCAAGTAACACATTTGTTATCTTGTTTAACTTATGCTTTGTTAGTTTTAATATTTTACTTCAGGAAGTTACAAAAAAACACTTAGGTAAACTACAAAATCGTATTAATTGGAGAACGAAATTAGTGAAATATTTTAAAGTACAATAGTGCTTATCATCAGCAAAGGGAACTTTGTAATATTAAAAAATAAATGATATATGTAATTTATACTTGGAGTGCGGTTGTTTATACATAAACTCATATAATTTCTATCAACTTTATACAAAAAAAAAAAAATAAAATTACAAAGTGGATTTCGATATTTGAGTTTAAATTTTAACGTCTTTTTCAGACGAATGCAATTAATACTATAATTAATATGCAATTTTTTATTTAATTTTAATTATGAAAGGCGTGGGTAGAGAAGAATGAGTGTTTTTTCTAAAGATCATAGCAACATTGTAAATTTTCAATTTTATGAATCAGACTGCGCAGTTTCTGGTAGTGAACCTTCGTCAGTGACCCTGTTTTTTTTTTTAATAATGTAATATTTGTTATGGTTTTATTTGTTCGATTGCGTCTATATGAAATTTTCTGTGCAATCACTGACCGTGGTATAGATAAACTGATTTCTAATGACACATGCACTCGCACTACACGTTAGACAGAGCGCTTTAGCGCACTGATCTATCGTCAGGTCGAGTTTTGTTGTGATTAAAACTAGTTTTATTCAATACACGGTGTTTTTGTTCTTGCATACATAATATCAGAAGTACAACTCCAACAACACAACAGTTCTATTTTTAGAAACTTACCTCACTCTAATGTCCACTGTTTACACTAGTATATTTTTTGTGTGTACGTTTCGTTCCATTCCGTCCAGTAGTTAAGAATGCACATATTAACTATCAAGTTTTTCAGGCTCAAAGGCACTGTAGGCCTTTATACTAATTTACTCAGTGTAGATTTGATAAAAAATTTTCAACTTTTTTTCTTTTTGTGTGTATAAATCATAATATAAATTATTTAAAAAGTTTTCTTTTTTAACAAAAATGTGTGTTTTTTATCCGCAATAAATGTTGTATCTATGGGTCAATATTGATCCGATTAAGGGCCATTATTACAACTTGCCTTTAAAGTAAATGTTAGTAAAAGGTAACTTTAGCTAAAGTGAGTAATAAAGTGAGCTATAATGTTTTTCGTTATTACAACTTCCCAATAAAATAAAATTAATTTTTTTGATAATGTGGCAGCACCAAACTAAAAACCGATTATTGGTTTATGAATTGGTTTATAAAAATACGTAGTGGCAACGTACTTTTATTTATTTGTTTACAAACAAACAATAATTTGTAAAATTCGGTTGTGAAATTCGGTATTTTCTTCTTTTTCTTTATAGAGCAGAAAATGTGGTAACTTTAAACACATAAGCCTTACGTTTAAAGTTAAAGGCAACAATGTCTTCATTTTAGCTTATGGGTCACTTTTAGCTTAAAGTATACTTATAATAACAAAAAACTAATAATCTGTCAGATAACATCCGAACTTTAGCTATTGGCAAGTTGTAATAATGGCCCTAAGGAAAGTATAAGTAGTTTTTAGGATGTTATGAAGGTTAAAAAAATACGTGTTTGTCTTTCACAATATATAAAGATTTCATTCAAATTTGTGGAGACATCACTGTTTAGTTTCCTTCTTAGTTAAAAAAAAAGCCTTAGCAAAATTAAGATTTTATAAATTTCACTCATATAGTTTAATTTTTACTAAATAATTTAATTTGAAATTACGCTTTGATTAAAAATAATGTCAGGTTAAAACGACAACTTAAATTTCACATCCGATTTAATATTTATATGCTAAAATGTAAGAAGTCATTATCATATCCTAGTTAATAAAAATTAATATTTAATTTACATATAAAAAGCATTACAAAAACTTTTTTATCTTTTTAATGTTAATGTACATTTACAAACATTAATGCGGTCAATGTTAATGTTTCAGTGACAACAATCATAATAGACTACTACTACTACTACTTCTACTACTACTATAAAATAAAAACTTCTTACGTACGATACAGGACTAAAGTGGAGTCAAATTTAAGGCAACGTCAATGCAATTGTTATCACTAAATAGAAAACCATAAAAAATTTTGTACAACGTAAAAAACTGACCCTGAATTGTAGTATCACGACTCTGATTGAACAAGTTGAATAAGTATGTACTCTATAAAATTTGCCCACACAAATTTAATGTATTTTTATGTTTTTATATTTTATTTTGGACAACCAGAAATGTTGTAATTTGTTTTTACCAAAAAGTTTAATGACTAAAATTTAAAAACAATTTTTTATTGTGGTTTTTCAGAGTAATTGTTTTGTTTGCCTTTAATAAAATATTTTTAAATTCAATGTTATATTAGCAGTATTCACAAAAGACCTAATGAGGGAGTATACATTCAAGAAGTACACGTGTAAGAAGAAAACGTTGAGAACGGTTGTAGGTTGCCACCCCCCATATATTTCGGCATTCCAATAGTCGTTAACCTTTTCCATCTACTTCTGGAGGGGATAGGGATTGGTTAAAAATTTAAAAATCAAAATTCTGTTTTTTTCCAGCACTTAGGAACTTAAAATTTTTTAGCGAAAATTCAAGGTGAATATTTTTGCTGTGTTGATTTTTCATTCAATTAACATAATCCAAGCAATTTGCAAAGTTGTTTTTATAAATTCCAAAACTCTTAAAGATCGCAGGTTGCCACCCCTATCTTTTTCGCTTGCTTATATTGATACCAACTATTTTTAAACAAACATTGTTAGTAGACACAAGATCTGCTGAACAAACCACTACATATATAAGCTAGTTGCTTTTGGTGTCGGTAATGTCTTCTCTCGATTTATAACGAGTTTTCTCAGAGACCGCACTATACGTGTTGTTTTAGATGGGGTCTCATCAAACGAGTTCCAGCTAAATTCAGGGGTACCGCAAGGTTCTGTTCTTTCTCCTACCCTTTTTCTTATTTTTATTAATGACCTTCTTGGTCAGACCATCAACCCTATCTACTCTTTTGCAGATGACAGCAACATTTGTCATTCATTTTCATTCGATCACAGGCCAAGCTCTTTGGAGATAGAGGGCATGCGGCAGAACATGAATGACACACTCAATCAAGACCTTTCTACAATCTCCGAGTGGGGTCGCGCGAATAAGGTCGATTTTAATGCACGCAAGACCCAATGTTGTATGTTAACCCACAGACGGGCTGTGGAATTGACATTGTCATCTGTAACTATGGATGGTATAGGTATTGAGGAATCGGATACTCTTGATGTTCTGGGCATGAGAATACAGTGTGATGTCCGTTGGAATAAGCACGTATTTCAAGTGTCAAAAGAGGCATTCATGTGTCTCGGTTTTCTAAAACGGTGCAAGACTTACTTCACTCCATCCGATCTCCTTACTATTTATACCAGCTATATCCGGCCAAAAATGGTATACAACTCTCATATATGGGCAGGGGCTCCATTGTCTATTCTGAAGCTTCTGGACCGTGTTCAGGGGAGGGCGGTGAAGCTTATCAATGACAGTAGTGTATCCAACTCTATTGATTCATTGGAGCATCGTCGGAATGTGGTTTGTGTGACACTTTTCTATCGATATTACCATGGGAGATGCTCATCTGAGATAAGTGAACTTATTCCACGAGCCCGAGTTTTTATTCGTAATACTCGCTTATCTAGTAGAGCACATCCGTTTGTAGTTGATTGTCCTGTGTTTCGCACAACGCATTACAGAGAAAATTCGTTTTTTAGTCGAACGATTCGTATGTGGAACAAACTTCCCGCAGAAGTCTTCCCTGTTACTTACAATTTAGAAAAATTTAAATCAAATATTCACAAACACTACTCCCTCTTTCCTCCTTCCCATACCTTATTTTCCTGATCAATACAATGCACTGCATGAGTAGGGGGCATCCCCTGAGTATTGGTTAAATTATAAAAAAAAAAAAAAAAAAAAAAAAAAAAAATCGTTTTGCCAGTATTAGTTTTACCATACTGAGACCACTATGCCGATGTCGGAAAAAAGTGTTTTCCCAGTGCTAGCAAGCAAAAATTACTAACGGTTTGAAAGTTTAATCACTGGTAAATCATATATTTTCTAAAAATGTTGATGCTTTGTTTAGAAAAGTTTGTATTCGCAAGGTTCTGTGTTCGATCCCGGTTTCAGGCAAACGTTTTTATGTGATTTTTGTATGCTTTTTAACAGTTTTTTTTTTTCATATAAAATTGATTTTTTTGTTTCTGGAAAATGGTTTTTAAGACAAACTTTTTTTTTTGTTTTCCCAATGTTGGCAAGTTGTTTTCAGCAAAGCTTAGTCATATTCGTGAAACCATTTGTTACGCAGCAGTTATTATATGTCTATTTAGCTCAGTGGATCTGTCGGCAGCTCCTCTGGCGGCCAGCGTTCAAGTCTCGGTAGGATTAAAAAAATTATAAATGATATTTTTTTTTTTATTTTTTATTCTGGAAAAGCTCGTTTTAGACCACCTATTTTATGGTTTTACCAACTTAATGAAAGCGTTGGAAATTTTGTTTACGTAGTGATTTTACTGCACTTTTTTAACAGACGGTCCTTCTGATTAATGATTACGTGTGCGGGAATTTTCTTATTACTTTAACAAGCGCATGTCCATCGAGGTAACTACTTACCTTGGTAACATTTTACGCCTCACTACAGGTAAAGACATGTCAAAAGCTTTTAATTTAAAACTTTAATATCGATATTGGATATTACTTACAAAATGTAAAATTTGTATTAAACATTTAATTATATTAAATGTTGTATAGAAACGAAATAATTATACAATAAAAACGTTTAAACATGTGAGTTCGGTATTACTAATCCGCTATCAGTAATAACAAAAGTTGCGAAGTAGTGCATGGGTAAACAGCTTAACTTATTACCAGGGTAACATGGTTCGTCATGTAAACCTATTACTGAGGTTTTGCTGGATAGAAATAAAAGCATCAGAAAAGTACTAATGGCCTATCAGTAATAACAAAAGTTGTGAAGTAGTGCATGGGTAAACAGCTTAATTTATTACCAAGTTAACATGGTCAGTAATGTCAAACTATTACTGAGGTTTTGCTGGGTAGAGATCAAGGCATCAGAAAATTACTTTATATAGCTTATTTCCATTCAAAAACAAACATTGTTGTAGATAGCTCAATCTTATTATTTTGAAAAACCAGTGTTAGAATGACAGCTTCGTCAGTGAATATTTTGGCATCAAAGCCTCCTTTTCTTAAAAAATTTTGAGAGCTCCGTTTGGATATAAGACCGGATACACACATCTTAATGAACTTCGGATGTGTTGTAGAGAATTAAGGGGAACATTTGTGTTTTTTAGTTGCTCAAACTCATGTTTCGATTTTTCGGACTATTTCGTCCTGTTTTTTTTTTAGTAAATATTGACAAATTTGGCATAAAATCAAAGCTTTTTTGAAAACACATTCACCAGTGTCACCACTGATAGAATTATCTTCACTTCAATAAGAAATTTCTTCATAGCTTTAATGAAAATTGTCACTGGAACACGTCCATAGAATCTATGAAACACGTTTCATTAAAGTCAATTTTTATAAAATGTTTGCAACATTAATGAAAATGCGTGTTCCTGTATGGATCCATATATGTCGATTTTTAACAGGGTTCATTAATTTAATGAAAAATTTCTTTTTCAGTTTCCAAACTTTATGAAAAGCTTAAAAAGATTGTTCAATTTTTGTAATTAAACGACTTATGCATACCCTTTTTTTGACAAATTAGCCAAAAAAAAAACACACTAATTAAGCTGTTTTAAAAATTTGTACATAACACTGTTAGTACTGAAGTTTACATAAAAACTAGATTTATACAAATTATGATTATGAAGTTTTTTATTTATTGAATTTTAGAAATTTTTTATATTTGCCAACCAAAATTCGGTTAGTTACTACGACTGAAATCGGTTGATACAACTAAATATTGGTTTTGACAACAAAATTCGGTTAACACAACTGAATTTTAGTAGCAACATCCAAAGTATAAAGAAATCTCGTTTGAATGTGGTTGTACTAACCGAATTTATAGGCTGTAAATACCAAAATACAGTTTTCAATTCGTTTGGCACTTTATTTTTCTGTGTGTATATATTGTAAAGAAAACTAATTGAGAAATTTAATTCAAATTAGTCCTATAGAATTCTGCCTGTTTACAAAAATATCTTCATGGTTACGTATGATTATTATTTGATTTTGTATTTTGTATAGGAAACTGTTGCGTATGAGTTATATTTAATTGGGGGTTTTAGCAATTTAAGCCATTATTTATCAAACATACAATTCATTGTCCGATGTAGTTTAAATTTTAAAAATATGCTACTAAAGCTATGTACAGACGGTTGTCAGATCTTACAATATTGTTAAAAAAATGTTCAGGAAATGTCTAACAACAGTGTGAACTTACAACTTTTGTCTTGCAACATTGTCAGAAAAAGCATTGTCTGTACATTGTAAGACAATAATATTGTCAGACATCTGACATTCGTGTGAACACCCTACGTTGCCATTGTCAGATACTTGCAAGACATTATAACCAATTTTTTGTTGGCAGATGTGTTTAAATTAATGCATCTGACAATGGCAGTATTGTCACATAAATGTTTTTATTGGCGACACTGTAAATAATGAAAAAAAAAACAAAAGTTCATATTAATAATATTAAAATTCAAAAGTGAAACAAAATAGGAAATCAAATTAAATAAAAAAATGAATGGCGACATATCCATTAATGATACCTGCGTCATAGATTGCAGCTATGAGCCAACTGACTTGATGTTTTGTACCCAGTCGCCAAGAGGCTCCCAGTGGCCAACAGGCTCTAAAGCCAGGAAAAAACCAACACCCAAACAAAGATCCTACCGCAAAAAGGGGGACTCCGTGTGGTCACACGAAAGTATTATCAAACTTATCGAGGAAGTTGAGGTACGGCGAAATTAAGGGGATGCTGGTTGCGCTGAGTATAAATTTCCCAAAGATATTTTATGGCAAGAGGTCGCATATGCCATCCAGATAAGTGTGAACGATTGCAAAGGAAAATGGGCAAATCCTCGCACCTCTTTCAACTGCAATTTGCAAAAATTTTTTTTCTTCATCCTCGCTACTTTCTAATACATATGCAGCTAAAATCGTTTGCAATTGCTTTTTTTGTTCCATGACAATTAATATTATTACTTTTTTAATTTAATTAAACACACAATTGACAATTAATAATTTCTTTCAAATGCTTTGACAGTTGTGGCAATGTCTAACAACAGATCTGGCAAGTTTTGCCATACAGGAATCTGACAACCGTGTGAACTGACAATTTTCGTTGGCAGATAAATTTATTGTTTGACAATTGTCTGACAATGAAATTGAAAGGTTTTCTTACAATCGTCTGAACTGACAATTTACCTTTTGCTAAACATGTTTCATTGTCAGTACATAGCCAGAACATTGCCAGATCTTACAATATTGTAAGATCTGACAACCGTCTGTACATAGCTTAAGACCTTAGATATTAAGAATTTTCACAAAAGAGAAGAAACAAATATCTAATTTCATTGTAATATAGTGTGTCTTTAAAGACACGATGGAAAAATGTATTTAAAATTTCTAACAAACTTAAACAAAACAAATATTTAAATTTAGATGGTACTAATTTTGACAAACAATTTTGTGCAAAATTTATTTATTTTATCGGGTTAAACAATTAACAATTATTATATTTAATTATTAATAACGAGCTTTCACCCTCCATATATTTTCAAAAATAAAGCAAATTAAACAGTTTAGCTATACAGCTATAAACTGCCAGTGGTACAAAAAATCAAGCAATGGTATACCACTGGCTAACCGAGGATTTGTAAATATACTACTGGCAGAACACTTCTTTAGGACGCTTTAAAAGAGTTTTCAGAACGCGTTTTGCCCGTATTGGTTTTACAATAACTTAATTGTAAAATCCACCTTATTATTAGTACAAGATAATCATTTCAACACGAAACTATTTTAACATATTTGAATCTAAATTTTTTTAAATATTTTGTTGCAACACAAAAAAAACTGTGGTCTAATTACAAAGTAAGACACAGCGTTAATTTAAATATGTCTAGTTCATTGAACCATATGACATACAAAACAGCAATCATTTAAAAAAATGTATATTAAATATTTTGCCTTGTTATCAATATTAAATGTAACCACTGCAAGTCATATTATTGTTTACTTACCCAGGTGAAAATGTTCATATATTGTCATATATGGCCACATATATGAGTTCATATACGAATCCATATATGTTCGGATCCGAAATTTGAGGGTATATGGACATATATGGTCATATATAATGCCATATATAAATGTTCATATATGGTGATATATTATTGCTTTTCCCACATGGTCGTATAAAAAAGGCAATTTCTTAAGTTTTTATCCAAAATATCGTCTTTTTATTAAAAGGAATGGTTTCTGTTATACTACTAAGAACATGTTACTGATAAATTCATACATTTCATATTCAAAATGCGTTAATAAAAATAAATAGTTAAAAGTGAAATTTTTTAAGAAAATAATAATATTTGGGAAAGAATTTAATGAAAATTAATAAGAGTATGGTTAATGGAAAACCAACTTGTTCCAAAAAAATAAAATTCGATGAATTAGAAAATGATGATGACGGCGATAACAATAGTAATCAAGCCAACACAAAAGAACTCCATTGGTACGAATACTTATGAATTTTGTAAAAGAAACTTTAACTAAAATGCTTGTGTTTGATACACACAAAATATCATTGCCAAGTAATTAGAATCATTTCAACTAATAACGTTTATTCACAAAAAAAAGCAAAAAGCGGGATTTATTGACTTGAAATACGGATTTTAAAAAATTCGTAATTGCTTAGTTTTAATCGTTCAAATTTTACTTCAAAAATTGATAGTTTCTAAAAAAAATCAGTTTTGGCACAACAAATGAATACATTTTAGACTTCGATTCTAATTTTCAAATCCTATATTTGGTGCTGCAACGTTATTGCTATCAAAAAGCTTCAAAATTTATAATATTAAATATTAATAAATCATTTTATTTTTTATAAAAATTAAAAAAATATATTAAAAAGCAGGATAATTCCGCCAAAAGCGGGATGGTTTGTCAGGTTAGATACTACCGATTCAGAATTAAGCACATAAAATGCGACTGATATTTCTTCAGATTAAGGTGAGATATCTCATAACTCATTCTCCACTATCGTCTTTATAAATTCTACAAACTTTAAAATCTATTGTCTTTATATATTTTTGTCAGGAAGAGAAGGGGTTAAAAATAAAAACTATTTCGTTCTCATATATGGTCATATGTGATAAAAAATTAAAACATATTGCCCATATATCCTCATACAAGAAACCATATATGATAATATAAGATCATATATGAACTTTTTGACCTGGGTATTTATTTTTAAATAAAAATTTCACATGAAATAGAGGAAACAGTTTTGTAGTTGCAACCAAATTTTTTTGCCAATTTAATTTATGTGGTTTCACGTACTATCATTATTATTGCATTTTAATAATATTGTAATAACCTACATTTATTTACAAATTTCGAATTTTTATTGTATCAATTGAACAATTTGTGTTTATGGATTGTAATATTCTATAAATAGATGCACATGAGTTCCACAAAATTTATATTATTAATAAAAAATTATTGTGCTAAAAAACCCCGTCAATAAAGATATCTACTCGCAATAAGGTACACACATAAATTTCACGTTACTCGCTTTAGTGGTTTGGCCAAACCGCCAAGGAGAAGAATTTTCCCTTACTGCAATTCCTCATTAGAAATTCCAATAATATGCTCTACACAGTTGTCCAATTTCTATTTTTGTGGTTTTTGCAATGTCTTTTTCACTTTTCAAACTTTATTAGGTTTTACGTAACTTTAAAACATTGTTAAATTTTTGTTATTAAACAAAATTAAATTTATCTCATTTACAAATTTATGCACGACACTGTTTGTTTTGAAGTTTCCATAAAAACTAGATTTTTACAATCAGAAAAGAGTTGCAGTTGTGTCCACCGAATTTGTTGACATTCGAATTCTGGAGGTTGCGACAACTATCGTTATGTTAAATTATAATTTTTGTCGTGAAAGCTAACATTCAGTTGCTTCACCCAATAGTAGATTCCACATAAATATTATTACGTTCCACAAAATTTTATTGAAATGAAAATACTATCTTAATTTTTCTGGAATTGAACCGTGAATTTCAGATTAATAGTCTTCTGCCCTACTGATTGCACCACAATCACTTTTAATTTTATTTTTCTTTGCCTTATTTGCTATTTTAACATTTGTATATTTCACTTTAATTACAAAAACTTTTTGTGTTTGTTTTTTCCAAAATTTGAACTTGGAACTTCAGAGTATACGGCAGACTCTCTGCGCACTACACAACAAACAATTATAAATGTTGAGTGCTAAATTAGATTTTAAATATTTTGTTATGAAAACAAACATTGTCTCAAAATCGTATACCGATACCAATTATTAGTTGCTTCTATAAACAATACAATCCACAATTCGGTTGGTACATTGATACCCATCAACATTTTTTAGAACAGATTACCTTTGAACCTTTTCTAGAACAACTTCCTTTACACTCAAAAAAATAAGTTAGTAGAAATGTTAGTAAAACATCTTGTAAATCAGCTATACTATTTTTCAGCAAATTTTTTGCTAAAATTATGTTTTAAACTAAAATTTTAGTTACACTTATTCAGCACTTAAGTATTTTGAACTAATGTTTTACTAATATTTTACTAATGTTTTACTAATTTATTTTGCTAAAAAAATTGTGTTGATTAGCACATCAATAGTGTCGACGACAACTAGACTGAAAGATATACTCAGAATGAATTAAATGTCGCTGCATGTCACGATGTAGAAGTGACGAGGAAATTTATACTAAAAAGTACAACTCTAGTAAGACATAATATAAAAAAATCAACCATGGAAGGTTTTGTATCTGTTTTCCATACATAAAACAAAATTGTGGATTAAAACAACTTGCGTCGTCACCAGCTTAAATAAAAGACAAAATAAAATATTTAAATTTAATAAAGATTAAATGTGTATTTGTTAACTAAATGTTTATATATATTAATAATCTTGTGTGGTCAAATTGCAAACAAATATGCATTAGGTAGACAGACTAAAGCGAAAGACAAAGACCTACATCTTAGGTAGATTTTTCTGTTTACTTTTTTTATATATTGTTATTTTTTCGTTTTGTTTCTATAACTCTCTGCGGCATTTGCGTTCCTTTAAAAGATAGCATCATATAGACAATAATTGATGTATGTAGTTCAAAGATAATTTCGTTTATGTTATACATAATTATTTCTATTGTTTACATTAATTCATATCGTCAATTTAGGAGTATGAATATTTTTATATTTTGTAACGTATTGTAAATTATTTACTGAAAACCTAATTTAGTGGCATATAAAATTAAGAAAACCGTATTTGCAGTAACCACTTTTGATTATCGACAATTTTTGCAAAATTTGATAGATGATACCAATTCTCTTGTATTACCAGTAAATAAATGGTTGGTTCTACCGTACTTACCAATTTTTCTTGTAAAGTTGCTTGGAAATACCAATAATTGGATAATAGGATTCTTTTTTAGTTCCTTTCCCTCTTTTTAATTTTCAGCGCATTTTTTTTGATTTATTAATCTACTTTTGGTAGTTCCAAATAACATAACGTCCAATCAAATAAATGTTAATGGTTTTGACCAATTCCAACCAATCCTTTTTCTGGGTGTACAAATTATGGCTATGAGGATTTTTATTTATTGAATTTAAGAAATGTTTATATATAAAGAAAACTTATTGAAAAGTTTAATTCAAATTAGTCCAATAGAATTCTGCCTGTTTACAAAAATATCTTCATGGTGGGATATGATTAATATGTAATTTTTTTATTTTGTATAAGAATGACACTGTTGCGTATGAGTTATATTTAATTATAATTAACAGATTAATATCTTCATGGTGACGTATGATTACTATTTTATTTTATATTTTGTATAGGAAACTGTTGCGTATGAGTTATATTTATTTAGGGTTATAGCAATTTAAGCCATTTTTCTACAACACATAGAATCCGTTGTCCGATTTAGTGGAAATTTGAAATAATTGCTATTTAAATCTTAAATATAAAGAATTTTCATAAAAGAGACGCAAAAAAAAGCTGGTCTCATTGTAATATGGTGTGTCTTTAAAGACATGTTGGTACAATGTGTTTACGTATTCTAACAAATTTAAAAAAAGAATATTTAACTTTTGAGAAAACTTATTTTGACAAACAATTTTGTAAAAAATTTATTAATTTTATCGGTTTAAACAATTAATAATTATTATAAAATGAGAGAAGACATTACCGATACCAAGATCAGTAAGCTTTGATACCAGTGCTCCGCGAAGTACACGATCGATCGCCTTTTAAATATCTAGAGCAACCACTTTGTTCTCAACAATCAATAAAATATTTTGCCATCAAACGCTCAATTTCGTCAAATTTGTAGATAGCTTAAATTGAAAATAAGACATCGACATAATAGTTGTTTTTATAAAATATTCTTAAAAAATTTCCACCCAACTTTGTCTCTAATACATACTTTTGTTGCGTTTATTATTTATTTATTTGTTATTAATTACATTAATACAATTATTGTAACTAACTTAATCTAAGAGTACTAGCTACTGAGGCTTTCGACTCTGAATTGTAAATTTTACATATTTAGATAATATTTTGTAGGTTATTTTCAAAAATATATTTACAAACTAATTTAATATTTTTTTCATTGACTAATTTAACGAGATCAGAAGGAGGACTAGGTCCAAAAATTTTTGTTCTGGATGAATGGTAAGTGGAGCACTCATCTAGGATGTGGGTGACATTATTTACTTTGTTGCAGGAAGTGCAGATTGGGGGGGATGTTTTTTCGATGCGATATTTATGGGAAAACTTACAGAGCCCGATACGGAGGCGCACTATTATGTTGGTTTCCTTTCTGCAGCAGGTTTTGGGGTATGCTGGTTTGGTTCCCATAGGATTGTTAGTTTTGTAGTTATGTTGATATAAACTCCATTTATGTGCATTCGTCGATTCTATATAAGCGTAGATAGTATTTAATATTTAGTATTTATTATGTAAGTTGGATATTTTATTAGTGGTTTTCGTTTTGCTTTCACGGCTTCAGAATCTGCATGTTCATTGCCAGGGATTCCAACGTGGGATGGGACCCACATTATTTTAATTTTGTTTGAATATTTAATAAGAATATTTCGGATATGATTTATTAACGGAGAGTCATACAACGAATTTTGTATCGCACGGATACACGATAGACTATCAGTGCAGATGATGTAATTTGTTTGGTGAGTAGAAGCGAATTCAATAGTTACACATAATGCTGAGGCTTCAGCTGTGAAAATGGAACAATAGTTATCGATATATCCAGTTTTAATGAGTTTACCTTCGCGATCCACTAATGCAAATGTAGTGAAATCTTCTGATTTAGATCCATCTGTAAATAAAAGGTTCCAATTGTGCCGAACAAAGTAATCAGTTATGTTGTAAAAGATCTGTGTGTAAACGGTAGAAGGTGTAGTTGATTTTGGTAGATCTATCATAGATAGAATAAAAGAGAATTTTTGCTGATGCCAGGGGGCTCAGATTCTTGATTTAGAAGTTTAGGATGTTGATCAAGTCCAAGTTTGGCGAGAAAAAAGGATACATCGATTAATAGTAGATAAGAGCTTAGGTGTCCTTATACTATTGATTGCTTTATTTGTTTCGTTGAACAATATTTTATTACGACATATAAGAATTTTGGTTATTAATTTGAGTGTTGGATGTGATATTCGTTCTTCGATTGATGGTAGTCCAGCTTCGGCCAGAATTGTAGTAATTGGACTTGTACGAAAAGCTCCAATGCTGCGACGCACTGCCGCATGATAAGGGCTTTGGATTAATTTAATAGTTGAGGGAGCACCCCAACCGTATATTGGCAGAGCATAATCAATTTTTGATAGGAGAATTGCACGGGTAATGTTGATCATTGTCGATATATGGATCATAAAATTTTTCGATGTTAGGAATTTAGTAATGTTTACTCTGGAGAATAAGCTTTTTCGTAATTGTAAACAATGATTCTTAAAAGTAAAATTTTTGTCGAAAATAACTCCCAATATACGTAGTTGTTCAACTCTTTTAATTAATGTATTGTTATACACAATGTTAAATATATTACAATTGTATTTTCTACAGATGTGTAATAAATTGCATTTGTCTACTGAGAGTTTTGCACCTGATAACTTACACCAGTCATCAATATCTTAAGAGTGTTTGAAAAAATCTCTTTTACTTTGTTGTTGTCATTATTTTTTGTGAAACTGATCGCATCATCATTGCTTAGTTGATTGAATGCTATAACAAACAAAACTACGGATAGTGGTGATCCTTGTGGGATACCGTTGTACAATGGAACATTTTTTGAAGATTGGTCGTTGATTTTAACTTTAAATTTCCTGTTCGTTAGAAAATGTTTTATTATATAGATAATTTTTTTTCCTATTTTCCATTTAGTAAATTGTTCATGAATCACGTGAATACCAATCCTATCGAAAGCTCTTTCGAAATCTGTGGACAGAATGTTTATGCGGTTTTTGCTGGATAGTGCTTTTGAGATGAAGTGTTGCAATATAGAAGGGCGTCGTCAGTACCTTGTTTTTTCATAAAAGCCACTTGATTATGTGTGAGTAGGTTGTTAGTTTTTAAAAACCACATTAATCGTCTAGCAATAATTTTTTCCAGGGTTTTGCTTATGCAAGGCAGTAGGGATATAGGCCTATACCCAGATATATTATAGGGGTCTTTATTTGGTTTGAGAATTGGAACAATAACTGCGGTTTTCCAAGCTTGGGGATAAACACCGGATGTAAAGATGTTGTTGTAAAGTTTTAGGACGTGTTTTTTAGTTGCTGTAGAAAGGTCTTTTATCATTGGGTAAGATATGCGGTCGTCGCCAGGAGTTTTGCCTTTAGCTGAGTGCAATGCGTTTTCAAATTCTGTAATACCGATTTGATTTTCCATTTTATGGCATAGCTATTACAACTTTGTGGATTGTAGGCATGATCTGTTACTTTAGCTTTGTTTAGTTGAAAGTTCGGACTGAAACTTTTATCCTCTGATTGTTCTGACCAGTGTGTAGCGAAGCAGTTTGCAATATCAACAGCAGAAGAAAGCATAGCTGAGCCAGACTGTAAATATTTTATATGGTATGAACTTTTTGCTCCCGTTATACCCTTTATATCATTTCAGATACGCTGGCTGGTAGAATTTGGGTTAATATTTGACGTGAACTTTTGTAAGCAAGCAGCTTTGCTTTCCTTAACGGTTTTTCGAAACTTGGCATTGCATTTTTTGTATGAAATCAAGTTTGTGTCAGTTCTAACGTTTTTAAAAATGTGCCATAGGTTTTGTTTTTGATTTCTTAAAGACTCTAAGTTAGCGTTCCACAACACAACACGTTGTTTGTAGGCTTTACAGTTTGTTTGAGGAAAACTGACATTTGCAGCAGTTCTGATGCTTTTTACTAAACAGGCCGCCTGTTGATTAATGTTGGATGTAGCTTTAACTTGTGAAATATTCTCATCGCACTTCTTTTGATATAAAATCCAGTTGGCATAATCAGTTCTAAATTTTGGTTTAATATTATTTTTGGAGTGAACGATTGGTTTTTCAATTTCTATTAATATTGGGTAGTGGTCGCTGCCGTGTAGGTTCGGTAGAGTTTTCCATGAGCAGAAGGGTGTAAGTGAAGAGGAAGATAGCGAAATATCAATGTTTGTAAATGTATTATGGGTACTGAAATGAGTGGGGGAGCCATTATTTAGAATTATAAGGTCTTCATTTAGGATAAAATTTTCAATGATTTTTCCTCGGGAATTACTTTCTGCAGAGCCCCATAGTGTGATCCAAGAATTAAAATCTCCTGTAATTAGTAAAGGGGTGCTTATATTGTTTATTAATGTTTGCGAACTGCGGTCAGAAAAACTTTGTTGAGGGGGGATATATGAGCATATAAAAGTGAATTCAATGCCGATGTTTATATATAAAGCAATAGAAGCAATATCTGGATTTGTATAAATTAATTTGTGTGGGATGGTTTTTTTTGATTAGTATAGCTATACCCTGTTTGGCTGTAACATTGTTAGATAGGTTATGAAAAAAACCTATGGATATATTATATTATTATAGTTAAAAGGAATATGGGTTTCTTGAAGGGATATGATGTCTGGATTTATGTCTTTTATAATAATTTGTAGTTTCCAGTTTGTCTGGAATTGAGTAACGATCAAAGGTTAGGAGTAAAACACCACAGGGTATTTTTTGCCGTCGGTAAGTTTTTCATACTTGTAAACATCAATTACACCTTGAGATCTTAATTCACTTATGATTTCTTCTTAAGTACTGAATTTAGATATGGAGCGTAAATTGTTTCTTTGGAGTAGTTTAAGTTCTTATGGTACTCACAACTGATGTCGCAAATTCCTGGCAGATTCTTAGCCATTATTAGTTTGTCTGCATTGGTTTTATTTCCTATGAGGAGTAGAAGACTACCGTCTCTTAGTTCAGAAACAGATTGTATGTAGGGACAAATCAATTTTAACGATCGGTGAACTGCAAAGCGTGAATAATCTTGTAATTTTTTTTCGTCCGATGAAGCACTAATTACTACATACTTAGGATCTGGTCTGTTTACAACAGGTAGTTCTGGGAAAATATCAAGTGTAATTTGGTTTGAACGTTTCTTTTTTGTCTGGGGGGCGTCCGCTAGTAAAGAAAATCGGTTATCCCCCAGATTTGGCGGTCCAGGGGGCATGACCGAGGATATATACGCGTATACCGAGGGTTAGGTGTATATGTAATAACTTGTTGAAGTAAGATAAACAATTAGTATTAAACCAACACTTAGGGATCGATAGAAAACAAATCAACCATACCGAGTAAGAGTTAGTCGATGACTGTTTGTTGAGTTATTTTTAAATTATTTTCTATAAATTTAAAAATATTTAATGCTGTCTACTGTTAATTTTATGTGAAATAAAATAACATTCTAGATGACCGAACATTGCATTTTAATTCCAATTTAGAGCATCAATTACAATTATTTTCAAATTAATTTATATGTTTTCAAATACTAAACAATACTGGTACCATCAACTAAAAAAATGCATAAATACACAGCCGAAAAACTTGAATTAAATTCTTGGAATATTTATAATAAAAGTTTTATTTTTTAAAGTAACTAAATTGCGTCAAACTTATATAAAAAGAAATTATTTCTTCTCTAGCTCTTGTTTATTTGTAGATGTAGCCATTACTGACCAAGTAGTCATGGCTGATATAAATTCCAAGCGATTCTAGATTTGCTGATATTATATACACTACACATTTTTTTGAGTGCTGGTTTAGGTTTTGTAAGGCAAAAACTTTTTAGTGAGTCACAGTAAAGTTTATACATTTGTTGATTTAAATACATTACAAAAAAAAAAAAAAAAATATGTTAAATTATAATAAACGTTTTTCTCACAGACAATTTTATGCATTTTGACACAGCAGACTCTGTTTTTGTATGCATAGTAAAGGGTGTTTTATTAAGACTGTCTTGGAATTCCAAAAACACTTCAATCCCATAAGTACCTAGCAAAAACAGGGATTTAATTAATTAACTGACTATTTACTCGCAACTTTGCTTTTGTTCGCGTTGGCCCAAAAGCAAGGACATAATAGTTATAGGTTGTATGTGATATTTCTTAAAAATAATAATTGCAGTTTTTTCTCTTAGCCATCATATTTTTTTTGTCCGCAATTTATATTTTTTTCTCTAGTCTGGTAATAGTTATAGCCAACGAAAAAAGTTTTGCTTATTCATAATTATTAAAGTCCAATATATTTTTATTAATTAATAATCATATAATTACAAATTATATACTATTATCCTAACCGAGCACTAGCTACTATGGCCTTCGGCGCGTTGTAGCGAAAACAGACCAGTGCCTCTGGTGGGAATCGAACCCACGACCCCCCACAGATAAGCCAGCACGCTACCAACTAGCCTACCGGGGCGCACGAGTCCAATATATATTTGATTCCTCTGTATAAGACACTGTTACCTATAAGTAAGTTTTTTTTTATTTTCCGGGCGATGGATTTCCCGCCGAATTAAAATAAATTAAATTTAACATAATTTGCGCTTGAAAATTCGAATTTTATTTCAAAAGTATATTTATTTACCGAAACACGTCATATGACAACAAGAGAACTATCCATATATATAATTCAATAAATCAAATATTTTGAATACTTGAGGAATATTATTTTAATTCTTTTAAATTACGAAAATATCTCATAATCCATATTTTCGTACAGTCTTTAAATCGCCTTTTTGTCTTGTTTCATCTAGAATTTTTCATCTTTTAACAATTGATGTGGAAAAATCACACTATGGGGTCCCGGTTAAATCAAACTTTTAAGAAAATTCAGAACTTTGTTCTTTATCCCAATATCCAAACAATTAGTAATGCAATGCAATTTAGAACTGCCATTTACAAACGTTTCGATTAAAATTTTGTTATTTAAATTCTTTTTTAAATCATTAATAATTCATGTCAAATTTTCTTTTTTTTTGCCATCAATTGCTATGTTAGATATCTCATTCTTATGTCTTATTATTTTTTTTTTTTTTTTTTTTTTTTTTTAATTATTATATAATTTTATTATTTATATGTTATCTAAATTAGTTTTATAAGTTTAATATAATTTTTATTAAAAATAAAAATTATGTTTTTTCGACCCCTAATTTTGCAATGAAAATGAAAATTATTCAAGTTCTATATTTCTTTATTAGGATATTGTCCTAACAAATAATGTATAGAGATTTTTTTTTAATAAAAATTATATTAAACTTATAAAACTAATTTAGATAACATATAAATAATAAAATTATATAATAATTAAAAAAAAAAAAAAAAAAAATAATAAGACATAAGAATGAGATATCTAACATAGCAATTGATGGCAAAAAAAAGAAAAGACAGAGTATGGTCTTGTTTACTACTTCCCCTGTACATTTTGTTTTTAACAAATGTGCATATCAAAGGAAAAGAAACAAAAACGTGTATTGAATATTTCCCAAAAGTAGAGATACACACAAACAAGTTTTCAATCTATTTTTTGATCAAGGGTAATAATCTTTTTTACTTCGAGCTCATATAATATATATTAGTTCTCATGTAGTGAGTAAACTAGTTTATATGAATGTTTGATGTTTGGCATTGGATTGTTACCGCTTTCAAAACGTGTTCTGATGATGGGAACCTAGAACTTTCATTTTCAATTAGTTTTATTTTACTTTTTAACCAAATTTTATAATAACATTAATTATCTCAGTGCTGTAATATAAGTTTTATTCTTGTTGTACTGGGTTGTTACAAATGTTTAATAAATAAAAATAAAAATAAAAAATAAAATATTTTTTCGTTATAATTTTCATACAAGTTTGAAGTTTTAATTTTTAAGATTTTTATTTTTTCGAACACATTTCATAAGATTTTAAGTTAACAATTTATTTAATGTATTTAATACATACAAAAAAGATTAATGGAAGTTAAAAATTTTTATTTTCAATTCAAGATATAAATTTGAACTGCGAAATCTATAAATTTATATTTCTAGGTTCACTAGTACTATGCAGAAATCAAAAAAATTCGTCTAGAAATTTTCAATAAAAAAAATTTCTAAAGAGAGTGTTTTTCACATAAATTTTAGGCGAATTCGTCTTTATCTTTTTATAAAACCAAGCACAAACAAATTTTATTAAACGGAATTGCTGTTTTAAGTACACTTAGAGTATTATGTAGGTAAAGAACACTGTAAATGTAGTTTAAAACAAATGAAATTTAACTTGAAAAAAAGACGACTTAAATGTTATTAAATTCGACTAACATTGTCATTTGTTTTCAACTGTTGATAAAATAGTCAATACTAATCAACAATGACTGTTTTTTCCCTTAGGAATAAAGATACGGTATTTTATCTCTCCACTATACCCTTTCCAAAGAAAGCAACACACTAATTAATAGGAAGAATTTCCTGAGTGTTGCTTCTCTTTTAAAAAAAAAAAAAAAAAAAACTTAAAGATACTAATTAAAAATAAGAAAATATTTATTGTTTTTGAATTCAAAATAATTTTTTTTTTAAAAGTCTCACTACCGACTTTTTGTTTGTGAATTTATTACTACTTTGACTTTAGATTTTTTTTAAAGGGTCCTCAAATTAAAAAGTAAAAGGTTTAGATTTATGACGCATCGCTCTCCAACCTCCAAGAAATGGGTCCGAAAAAGGAATTTTTGAAACTTCTCTGCACATTTTCCCTACAAAAATATTCGAAAAACCAAAAATGATTTAACTGACATTGTTCTGTCCAATATTAAAACTGTAGCTTTGTTAATTCAGGAGACATCCCTTTTTTCGGAGATAAATGGTGATTAAAAAAATAGGACTTTGTTTGCAAATACTGCGAGCATATTGTCTTGATGAACAGTTTATGAATAAACCCAGTAAAATAGTAAAATCCAAATAACTGGTTGCAAAACAGCTTATACTGTATTATATATAACAGGTTATAATTTCTGTTCTACACCTGGTTCTTTTTATATGGAGTTTGTCCTATTTGCAATAGGTTCTTTACCTCCAAACTAGAACAGGTTGCTTTAGAACCGGTTCTAGAACCAGTTATAGAACTCGCTCTGGGACAGTGACACCCTAACATTTCGACTCCCAGGAACCTGTTATAGAACCGGTGGTAAAAGAAGTTGTTCTAGAACAGGTTCTGAGGTAATCTATTTTATAAAATTTTACTGGGAAATTATTGTTTTCTAGTGACCAATATCCTAATAAACATATGTGAACAAAAATATCAATTTTTATTGCATTATCAAATTTTTAATATTTTTTTAAAAATATGTACACTGTAGTGTACAAGGGTAGTGAAAGGGTTTAAACATTTTTTTTTTTGTTATTTTGAAAATTTTTTTCTAATTTTCAAAATTTTTTCTTTAATATTAAATATTTCTTAAATTTACAATAATTTAAAAACTCAAATAATGATGTTTTAGTTTCGAACTAAACATCCAATATTTTTAATCGTTGCTGCAAAACAAAACCCGGGAAATCCCGCACAAAATTCTCGCTATTGCGGGATTGAAAAGGGAACGGGATTCCGGGATCGGGAAAATCCTCCTTATAGGTAAAAAAATATAAGTTGGTTATAATTATTAGGGTTTAAGAAATATTTATAATTTGTTAAAAATGGTGCTGTTTTTTAATAACAAACAAAAAATGAAAGTCTTGTTTATTAGTGATTTTTACAAAAAAAACAACAGCTCACAGGACAAGTCAATATAATCTACATGAAACATTTTTATTTCAATATTTTCGATAGAGCATTTCCCAAATCGAAAATATTTTAAAATTTATTTCGTGTTCACTAAAAAACATAAATATTAGCATTTTTTAAAATCTGACTGATTTGTCCACAAATTTTTCATATACATAATATCGAAAATATTTCAAAAATTATTCCGTGTTCACCTAAAACATAAATAATCGAAATTCTAATACACTTATAAAAAATATTATATTAGGGTTGCGATATGACAATTTTTCAAAAAAGTTGAAAAATATGTTAACTTAAAAAAGTTTAAAATTTGAAGAGTACAGCCGCAAACTGTTCAGGAGACTTGATATTTTCAAATATTTTTTCAGCATATCTATGGAATTAGAATAAATCTATCAGTATGCTAAATTTTTTATATAAAAATAAGGTCGAAGTTGTAAAAATTTAAACTTGAAAATTCACAAATAATCGAAAAAGGTTATACAGACCAATTTATATTTGAAAGCATATTGAAAAAATTATGAAATGGTGCGGTATTTATTATCTGATTTTGATAAAATTGCAGAAATATAGCAAAATTTTCTCCAAAGTGTGTTCAAATATGCTAGTTTTATTATATTTTGTAAAGAAATGCGATTTCTAAAATGTGGTCTGTATAGCCTTATCGCGTCCACTCTTCATTTTTCAAAAATTATAAAAAATTAAATTTTTTAAACATCTAAGATTTATATTCGATAAAAATTTCAAATTAAGGTGCTACTATTTTCAATACACTGAGAGAATTAGATCTAAGACTCACTGAAATTCGTCCATTGAGACTTTTCATTAAATTAATGCAGTTTTTCATAAATTTTAATTAAAATTTTCTTTTTAATTATTTAAAAATTCATTAAAAATGGTTTCACAACAAAACTACAAGATTTGTTGAAGCATTAGTGTATGAAAAGTGTGCTTAGAACATGTCAATCGGCTTCAATGGGGTGTTCTTAATGACTTTAGTTATTACACACAGAAAAAAATTTAGCTATTTGCTAACTGAAATTCGTTTAGTTCGACTCAAATTCGGTTACAACGAACATTAGTTTTCACAACAAAGTTCGGTTACTTCATCTGAATTTTAGTTGGAATACCCAAAATATTCAGAAATATAATGTAAATATCGTTGTACTAACTAAATTTATAAGTTGTTACCATTAATATACAATTTTTAATTCGGTTGGCACTTTATTTCTCTGTGTGTAGCAACAAAAAAAAAAAACCAAATCAATACTAACATTTTTAAAATTTCCTAGAAATTTAACTTTTTAATTATCGTATTAAAACGAGTGTTCATAACTATTATTTTTAGCATAAAAAATATTATTTTTATCATAATAATTATGCATAAAAAAAATAGTTCTTGTGCATTGTTGGCGGAAATCCCAACCCAACATCCTGAATAGCTAAACATTTGAAATTTGGTGTTATTTTTAAGTATACAAAATATTACAATATTTATTGCATTTATTTGTATAAAAGTCCATAATAATAACTCTAATGATTATAATAATAACAACTTTATTGTTATTATTATCAATAATATAATTACACTGTTCAACAAAATCATTTTATTTTAGGTGGAGGTAAAGTTTCCCCCAAATGCAAATTTTGTATTGTCAATCGGCATAGAAAATCGAGTAAAGCTTACGTTTAAAGTATATGGTGTGTTAAGCAAATTTATGTAAAATATTGCGGAGAACATTTATGTAGAATATGTTAACCCTCTAACTCCTCAAGGTAAGTGTCTTTTTAGTCCTTCTTTTAAAAAAGATCAAAAAACACCATTAAAACAGGGGATTTAAGGGGTTAAAATGTTCCGGCCCTGAATATACTAACAACTGAATACACTCAAATCACAAAACAAATTATGTACACAATATATGCACCTCAAATTGACACGTTTTCAGTACAATTAGAATTATAGCACTTGATTATTGTTTTGATTTTTTTTTTTTGTTGTATTGTAACGGATCTAATCAGATAAAGAACAGCTGGCAATTTAACAAAATTTATAGGTAGGACCTTGTAATTTGTTTTTGTGTTGTACAGTGTAGTGAAGTGGAATTGCGTAGAGCTGAAAAAAATGTATGCTGAAAATGCAAATTACCAAACATTGAAAAAGTTTCTGCAAAGACAACAGCCCTACAAACAGACTACATGTGTGTGTGTCTACAATTTGTAGAAAAAAACAAAGAAAAACAAGAACAAATCTGAAATAATTTCAAATAACTGACAGGAACATTTATTTTTACTGATGTGTAGTTAAAACTTGAACAAATATTTTTAACTTACTATTGATTTATTCGTACGTAGTTGTTAGTTATTTAATCAATATTTAAAAATAATTATCAACGAACATTTGATTTAAAGGAAAATTAAGTAGACCGGATTTCAAGTGATTTATCATTTATGTTAAATTACATTTTAAATTAATTTAAACTACAAACTATTTTGAGTGTACACTCAAAAAAAAAAGTTTGTATAGTCAGCAAAAAATTTTGCTGAGTCAGCAAAATTTTTTGCAAGCATCATGAGGATGCTTGCAAAAAAGTTGCTAATGTCAGCAAAATCAGCTCGCTGATTTTCAGCAACAAAATTTGTAGATTCAGCAAAAGTTTTGCTAACACTTAGTAGATTAGAAATAAAAAAGCCTTGCTAAAAATTAATAAATTTTTTGCTGAATTTTAGTAGACTGAAAAAAATGCAAAAAATTTGTAGAAAAATTGTAATTTAGTTAATTTATTTGCTGAAAATCATAAAACATATTTTTGTGATTCTTTTAAAAATAATTTACTATAATAACGAAATATAAAAATTTTCATTTTCCCACATTGACGACATGAATTAATTTAATATCTGAAAATATATAGTAATAAATATATATAACATAACAAAAATTTTCTTTCAACTACTTACATCAATGGTAGTCTAAATGATGCTTTCTTTTAAAGAACGCAACTGCCGAAGAAAATTATAGAAACGAAACGAAAACATAAACAAAAACAAACGAAACGAAAAAAAACAACCCTTTTTTGCAATAAGAAAAAGGAACCATAAAAATCTACCTAAGATGTGTGCCTTTGTCTTTCGCTTTACTCTGTCTACATGTCTGTATATGTTTGTTTGCAATTTGACCACACTAGATTATTAATGTATTAACATTTATTATAGAAATACATATTAAATTTAAATATTTTCTTTTGTCTTTTATTTTATTAATAAACAATTATTTTCACAAGCCGGTGACAACGAAAAATTTAAGTTGTTTTAATCCCCAATTTTGTTTTATGTATGAAAAAGAGATACAAAAGTCTTCCATGGTTGATTTTTTTATATGTCTTATTAGAGTTGTACTTTTTAATATAATTTTCCTCTTCTCTATTACATTTTGACATGCCGCGACATCTGCTTCATTCAGCGTATATCTTTCAATCTGGTTGTCGTCCACACTATTAATGTGCTTATCAGCACAATTTTTTTTTAGCAAAATTAATTAGTAAAACATTAGTATATTAGTAAAGCATTAGTATAAAACAGTTAAGTGCTGAATAAGTATAACAAAAATTCTAGCTGAAAACACGATTTTAGCAAAAAATGTTGCTAAACAATAGTATACCTGATTTACAAGACGTTATACTAACTTTTCTACTAACTTATTTTTTTGAGTGTAGGGCAGGAAAAGAGCTGTTCGTAACAAATCGCAAAATTATGAAAATAAATCTATGCATTCTTTACTGCTTCAAAAGAGTTAGAAAGCACAACAAACTGCCTTCCTTAGTATAAAGGACTATGTACACACAAATAAAAAGTTTGTTATTTGCCAACTGAAATTTGGTTACTACGACTAAAATTCGGTTATTTCAGTCGGCTGGTACAATTCAACATTAGTTTTAACACCAAAGCTTGGTTATTTCAAATAATTTTTTTTTGCAACACCCAAAATATTCTGAAATCTAATGTAAATATAACTGAATTTATAAGTTGTTATCATTAAAATACACTTTTTAATTCGATTGGTACTTTATTTCTCTGTATGTACAGCCATGTTTACATGTGGTATGAGCAATAAATAATACATACATTAAAATTCCTCATACGCCATATATATTTTTGTTAGACTATTTAAAAGGCACCCTTTAAAATAGGCTTAAATATTCACCCAAAATCACATATAAAACTGTATATGGGCTAATATCAAAAATTTTAAATCCTTTGAAGCTGATATTATTTTTAAATAACTTTAGCAATTCTTATATTTTAGAAAAGCGGGTTATACGTTTGTATTAACAACACTTCAACTCGTAGGAGTGAAACATTTTAGGGATGTAGGTCCATATTTCTGTTATCGTTAAGCAAAGTTGACAAAATTCAACAAATCGTTTGAAACAACCTCACTTTTTTCTCATTTTTTTGTGTTTGGGGCTTTGAACTTTTGTATTTCATTTGGTATTGCATATACAGGCGCTTATCCAGCTTTTCTATTTGGGGTGGGAACTTTTTTGGTCAAAAAATCTTGAGAGTGTGTGGCCTTTATTCGGTATTCTGCACAATAGGCATGTTTCTTCTACTTGTCAAGCATCTGCTATTAAATAAGCCTATTACCCAATAAAAACATTATATGCCCATAACTATTGGTTAAAGGATAACTGTACAAAAAACTATATTTTTGCCAAAAAAAAATCGAGAAATTTATTTTACATTGAAATGTTTTGCAGAATAATTTCGGGGAAACTCAAAAAAGTACGATGATGAAGACAATTTCCACAAAGAAAGTTTTAGTGAACGTGAAATAATGCAAATGCTGTGTGAAATAAGGTAACGTTTCTTCATAAATTATTATTATTATTAACGAAAATAGATTTTAATGCAAAAATTTTATTGAGTGATTGAAGCTATTAATTAAAAATATATATTTTGCACACAAATTTTATGAAATTTTATTAAGGACGAGTTCCAGCTGCTTCTATGCAAAAATTCATTAATATTTTGCAGAAAATTCTCTCAGTGTATATAGTTTGGCCAAAAAGATATATTTTATCGTTTTTTGTTTGCATTTTACTGCGTTTTAGACAGTCTTCGATATTGCATTAAATCAAAGAAATTGCACTGAAATTCTTCTATTGGAACTTTTTATTTACTTAATGTTAGTTTTCACAAAATTGTATGAAGAAATATAATTTTATTTATAAAAATTTTCTTTCACTCACTGAAAAGTTTTCATTAAAAAACTGGTCTCATAAAACATATGTAGCTTTCCATACATTTTCGCTTTTTAGTGCAGGAAAGTTTAATAGATTTACTGAACAGTTTTATTATGTTTTGTCCAACAAAATTTCCTCATTGAGATTTTGAATATTAAATTTATGGAAAAGTGTGCTGACTACTATGTAAGTAAAGACCACTGCAAATGTAGTTAAAAACAAATGAAATTTCACTTGAAGAAAGGACAACTGTCTTTTGTTTTTTTAATGTTCAAAAAATTAACCACAATTGTAGTAAAAATTACCCACATATCGCTCATTTACTGCAAGAACGCCAAGTTAATGGCGCAGAATTATTCGTTATATCACGTATCATATCGTGTTTAAAAGTCGTATTGGTATCTTGCATACTCACCCCTTGAGAGAAATTATGTCGTTATTTTTTTCTTTAAGGTAGGAGTAAATTGAAAACTATAGACTCGTTTTCTACAAAATCAAAATTTTTGAGTTGTGACGTTATTGCAGTAAATGAGACATATGTTAGTAAAAAATAAAGAAAAATTTATTTTTTATTTGTTTATTTTTTTAAATAACAAAAAACGACTGTAAAAAATGAATGTAAAATTATAAAACAGTCATTTGATGTGGTTTGTTTTTTTAAATGAACTACAGGGCTAGTAATAAATGTAATTTGTTCTATACATGACTGCCATTTGCATTAAAAATAATGAAACTGTCTTACAACTTAAACAACTACATATTTTTAAAGCAGAAGTTCCCTGAGTGCATGAAATCTATAAAACAAACTGAATTGAAAACTTTTTTCTATTTTGCAAAAAGTTTGTCTACCAAAAAGTGGATTCGTGGCGTAACTGTGGACCTTTAATTAAATGTTAATTTCAAATTTTCTCCATTCGGCCCAACAAATATTTTTCCATTAGCAAAATTTATTTTTTCCAACATTTTCGTACCGAAATGTTTTGTCAGACACTAAAAACACTGCCTGACGTAAAACAAATTAACTTAATTTTTTTAATTTTTTCATAAAATTTCATATCTCATTAATTTTCATAAATTTTAAACTTTAGTTTTAAACTTTGATTCTCAAGTGTTAAAAATATTTTATAAAGTTCTTTATTATTTCATTTATGCCTTTTCTTAATTTTAGACTTCTATGAAATTGTTTAAAAACTCATATGGAGCGATTCATTGGCTTTGTTCTAATGCATTTTTCAAAACAATCATGAAGAGTTTTATTAATTCAAAAAACTTCTCAATATTTAAAAAATTTATGAAATTGTTTAACTGTCGGAATGATTCATTAGTTTCATGATGATTATCATTAATTCCACAAACATTTCATAAACTTTGACTTTAATTAAACGTATTTCATAGATTCTATGAAAAGTTTCAATGGGCGAGGGCCAGTGGCAGTTTTTTATTAAAGCTATGAAAAAATGCATTACTGAAGTGAAGATAACTCTCTCAGTGTATGGTACAGTTTTTCCGAAAATGACTTTAAAGTTTGGCACATCTTCTCGCTGTTTTTTATATACAAAAATTTGCAATTGCAATAAATTTGATTTCTTTCTATCGAAATCCAAGCACAAGACCAGTACTAATATTAATGGTAATTACTTGATTCCCAAAATCAAATTCGCTCTTAAGCTTTCTTTTCTATTTTTTTCGATTTTTGCTTATTTTATCGCTAAATAATTAATTGAGCTAAGCAAATGTTCGCACAGTGGACAAAGTCATATAAAAGGAGTTATATTAGTAAGAAAAAAGTTACTTTATCAAAGCGACGCCGATTTGTCAAAAATTTTACATTTCACCATTGCTTCCCAGGATGACCCCAAGATATATACTTTTCAAAAGTATTCACAAATTACACTAAAAGTTAGAAAAGAAAGCACTGCCTACAAATCGCGCGTTTGGCATATAAGGCACTATATTAAAATAATTATTTTTTTTTCTTAAACACCTGTTTCCAATAGGTTTAATCTACCGTGATTGAATTTTTATATGTAACAGACTGCATGTACATGCGCCAAATTTTATAGTAATTTTGTGGAAAAACTGTAACATAAATCGAAAGATTAATTAATAAATTGATTCATTTTTGACAACTGAAGATTTGCGTGATGCCAATGAAACAATTGTATTATCTATCATGAAAATGATCAAACTTTTTGAAAAGCACCAAATAAAATCCAATATGACAATATCATATCAGATTTTTGGACTTGATGTAGAATAATATTTTGTCTAAATATATGAATATATAAAAAGTCCGAAGAAAACAATTTTTGAATTTAATGAAAATGAAAATTATTCAAGTTCGAGACCATACTCTATATTTCTTTATTAGGAAATTGTCCTAACAAATAATCTATAGAGTTTTTGTTTTCAAATTTATTAATTGTACACTTTCAGGAATGTGTTGATAGATCTATTTCGGGAATATTTTAGGTTCAAATCATCAGAACACATTTTGAAAGAAATGACAATTCCATGCAAAACATCAAAAATTCATATTAACTAGTTTTCCCACTAAATGAGAACTAATATATGAGCTAGAAGTTAAAGATTATCACCATTGATCAAAAATAAATTGAAAACTTGTTCATTGGTAGATATATAATACACGATTTTTGTTTTTTTCCTCCTTTTAATTTCACACTTGTTTTCCTTTATTTAAAAACAAGAAGTAAAGGGGGAGTAAACAAGACCGTACTTTGTCTTTTATTATTATTTTATTTTATTATTTATTATTATTATACATATTAGTATTTTTTTAATACATGCTGTAAACTTTTTTGAAATCAATAAACAAAATGTAATTTTAAGAAATTTTAGAAATTTAAAACTTAAAACCGCCATAACTTTTGCACCCCTTCCTGAAAGTCTTTCATGCAAATGGTGCCTAAATGTGGGTTATAATTGTGTAAAATGCTATTGATGTGCTAAAAACTTAATTTTTTAAATAATTCTGAGAATAGCCCATATAACGTTTTTGATGTAACCACATTTTACTAATTATACACAAGTGTTTGTTGTAATTAGTTTTCAATTAAATTTAGATTATACTGCTTTTGTTTTGTTACTTTACAAAATTGTTTGATAAAAAATAAAATTTATTTAAAATTCCATAACGTGGTCACATTAGAATTTTAAGTAATTGGTCACTTTTTATTAATCATACAAATTTTATAAGATTATACATTATTGTAAAAATAAACCATAATCCTCTAATAGCCATACAGTTGTTCGAATATTCAATCAAGTCCAATGAGCGCATTTGCCACTGTTTATAAATATTACATTTTAGTTGTTGTAATTATTGTGGTTGTCAGATATGTTTGTGTAAAAGTGTTTGTATTGGTGGTCAATTTAATGTTAAAACACAGTTTTTTCATGTAAAGTCAATCAAATGACAAATCAACAACAATTTTTAAATATTTGTTTTAATTAAACTTAATTTGATACTACAAAAAAAATCAATTGAACAGAATTAGATGTTATATTTAAAATTTTGAAGAATAATATTTTTTATATCTGTGACATTAAAGTTGCATTTTAAATATTAACTGTACTTATATGTAGTTATGAATTTAAAAAATCGTTAGATTTTGCAAAACAATTAATATATTTTAATTTCTTTGAAAGTACGAAACTTAAGTTTTAAAATTTTTTGCTCAATGCAAAATCCGATAAATTGTCAATGACTGAGTTAACTCACTAATTGAAGGTTATGACTGGTTTAGACAAACCTTAACATAAGCTTTATGTAAAGCCCAGATTTGTACGAATTAACATATTTTTGCGAAAGTTATAATAAATTCAAAATTAAACATAAGAATACTTGTTACCCGAACGAAATTGAAGTTGTTAGGGTAGTACATCAAACGAGTTCTGATTTTTTAATTAAGATATAGTTTTGTTTGCTCGGGTATAAATAGATTCATTAAAGCACAATTTCTAAAATTCAATTCCACTCTATGAGCATTTGCATTAAATTCTGTCTAACAAATTTTCATCAATACTGATACAATATGAATGCGTAGTAATAGTGAGTAGCATTTGCAATTCGCTACTTTTCTATTAAGGATAAAATGAATGAGTTGGAATATAAAACCACATAACTGAAGTAAAATCAAAATCAAAATGAAAATGAAAAATATTTCATGCGTTAACTACACTTTCATTAATTTTCGTTTAAATATACTCAATTTAATGTAGGAGTTTACTACCTTAAGTTGGATACATTTTCTACTAGTGCACAGAAAAACTGTTTTTTTTTTTTGTCAAAAAGTCGTTTATGGAATTGGCAAAAATCAATAATACCAGTGTGTTTTGTAGTTATTGACTACTGTTCGTCAAAAGTAAAAAAATCTATTAAAATATTATGTTAATTTTTCAAAGATTCAAAAAAGCCGATTTTTTTTTATTATTTACCTCTTGCCGACTAGCTGCTTCACGTTTCAACTCACGATATGACCAACATATAAATAAAAATATATAAATAAGGATACCATATGAAAGGTTTTTCTCAGGCGCGTCCAGCGGTGTATAATACATGCCAAAGTATTTCAAGACATATCCTTTTAAAGGATATTCTGTAAAAAAAAAATGATTTTTATATTTTTGTACGGAAATTTTTGTGATATAAATACCACATTGACATTTTTTATTCTATAGTCGATATACGGTAGTGGTTAACGAAATAATTTATACTAACAAATGCTAGGTTATAACGGTAATCGCATTCCTTTTGATTATGAGATTCAGGCCGTTACATTTTTTAAACAAATTTATTATAATTATTATTCTTTAATAGTTGTAATAAGATGTTGGAAGCATAAACATCGTACAAATAATTTTTGTAAAAAATGGCAGGAAATAAATACAATTCTGATTTTAAATCAAAAGTTTTAAATGATTTTCAAAATGGACTTTCCCAAAAAGAAATTTCCATAAAGTACTCCGTTCCAAAATCAACGATTTGGCGAATTGTTAATAGTGGTAACATTCACACAACTAATAAAGGTGGAAGACTCCGTATTACAACTGTAAGAGAAGATCGGAAAATCAAGAATTTTTTTACGAAATATCCCAAAGCAGTTCCCAGAGAAGCTAAAACTGAACTTTTAATAGATGCCAGTCTTCCCACAATTAAAAGAATAGCCCGAGAAAATGGTCTTACAAGTTATAGATGTACAAAAAAAACCGTTTGTGTCAGAAAAAACCCGAAAAGCTCGGCTTGAATTTGCACGCACCCATTTGAAATGGACTCAACAGCAATGGAAAAATGTATTGTGGTCAGATGAGTCTAAATTCAACCTCCGGGGATCAGATGGAAGAGCCAATGTTCGAGGATCACGAGGCGAAAAGTTTAATCCCAGATACACAACCGCCACAGTGAAGCACGGAGGTGGAAACATTATGGTGTGGGGGTGTTTTTCAGGAAATGGGATTGGCCCATTTCACCACATTACTAGCACAATGACGGCCACAATCTATAGAGATCTTTTAAGTTCAGTTATGCTTCCGTATGCTAAATGGGAAATGCCACCCTCATGGACCTTCCAGCACAACAACGACCCAAAACACGGCGTGGTTTGTAAAAGTTTGGCTGCAAGAAAATTAAATTAATAGCATTTCGTGGCCGGCTCAATCTCCCGATCTCAACGCGATTGAGAACATGAGGATGATTGTAAAACGGAATATCGGCAAAAAAGTATTCCGAAATGGTGATGAACTTTTCGTCGAGTTGGAGAAGCAGTGGAATGAAATTTCTGACGATTATATTAAAAAGCTCATTGCCTCAATTCCTAAGAGGTGTTCAGAAGTTATAAAAAATAATGGCTACGCTACAAAGTACTGAGCGTTAAAACCATTGTTTATAATTCCTGTTAATTACTTTAAGAGTTGCAAATGTTTTAAACACTGCACTATCGACTTATTTTGTTAAAATTACTTTTTTTTTATTTTTGAGAAGTTATGAAAACAAAAACTTATTCCACAAATCTATTTGATCAAAAAAATTATAATTACACTGTGCTCGAATCGGACACTTTTTTTTTGTAACAAACGGGGCACCCGGTGGGTAAACCTAATTCGAGTACGCTGAATCATGTGGTGCTAACCGTTTTTTTAGGTTAGCTCTTGTTTAAAAGATAATTAAGATTGAAAATTATGGTTCCCTCCCATACAAAGTAAATATTTAATATCATATATCTACAGTACTATAATAGTCTTAGTCTTAGAAATTTGTGCACGTTGATTATTTGATAGTGTTAATAGTCATGGGAAAAATGGACGTGATCGGACCAGTGGGCGTGTCAGCTCCCATACAAAGTAAATATTTAATATCATATATCTACAGTTCTATAATAGCCAGAGTCTTAGAAATTTGTGCACGTTGATTATATTATGAATAGTCATGGGAAAATTGGGCGGGATCATACCAGTGGGCGTGGCAGCTCCCATACAAAGTGAATATTAAGCTCATATACAAAATTAATATTAATATTAAATATCTAGGGTTCTATATTAGCTATATAGCCTTCAAATTTTGTACGAGTCCATCAATTACAAATATTGGTAGTCGAACTGAAAATGGGCGGAATGCGATAAATGGGCGTGGTACCAAAAGCAATATATATATATATATATGCTGAATGCATTTTACCGATTAAACGTTCGAATGTCATTAAAAATTCATTTTTTGCATTACCATATAGAAAAATTCGCCGAACAATCACCAGCTGAATCCGATGAACATGGCGAACGTTTTCATCAAGTGACTGCAAGGCTCGAACATTGGTATAGTGGCAAAAAGCTACATTCACTTTTAGGTGACATTTGTTGGAATTTGCAAGAGGAAGATAATGATATAGAAGAATCAGGAAATGAAAATTGAAAAAATCATGAAAAATTTATTTATTAAAAAAAAAAAATTATAAATCACTTTAAAATTGTTGTAGTCAATTAAATTTTGTTGCAAATAGTTTATTGTTGATGTTGTTTCATAAAATGTTCTCAATTTCATACATTTAAAATCAATAAATGGTAAAAAAAACTTAAAAAAATTGTTTTTTTTAGGTACTTGGAACCATAATTTTCAATCTTAATTATTTTTTAAACGAGAGCTAACCTAAAAAAACGGTTAGCACCACTGGATTCAGCGTACTCGAATTAGCTTTACCCGCCGGGTGCCCCGCTTGTTACGTTTTTGAACTAGCACAGTGTTATCTAAACGATGACTTCAGTTGCAAATGTTTTGAACACCACTGTAAGTAAACACGTGTTTCAGATTTTTTCGAAATTTTGCACTTAGGATGAGATAACTATGTTCTAATCAGTTCAATTTCGTTATTAATATTTTTCTTTAGTCAAGTGCATCATCTATGTTTTTTTGCTAATTGAAAGCATTTTCCACGGTTGTCCAAAATAAATTTTGAAAAATTTTTAAATTAATGCAATCTGGAAGCCGACTGAGTTTCTAGTTGTTGTATATACAGAGAAAAATTTAGCTTTTGCCAACAGAAATTCGGTAACTACGATTTAAATTCGGTTATTAAGAATTAGTTTTCATAACGAAGTTCGGGGTTTTCAACTAAATTTTAGTTACAAACCAAAATATTCAGAAATGTAATGTAAATATCGTTGTAAAGGGTGTTTTTTTTTTATAGAGGTATATAATTTTGAAATGGAATAAAGCAAAGATGAATTTTTTAAATTGACATGAAATTTACTTTATTTTAAAGATAATCTTCTGGTATTATAATTTAAATATCACTTCTGGCATGCGACCACCACTGCTGGCTCAGACTTAGTCTAATCTGGAGGACCAATTTTCGATGACTTTTTCCAACATTTGTGGCCGTATATTGGCTATAACGCGGCGAGTGTTGTCCTGCAAGTGGTCAATCGTTTCGGGCTTATCGGCGTAGGCCGATAGTCCCCACAGAAAATAGTATAGCTGCGTTAAATCGCGACTTCATATATCCCCACAGAAAATAGTCCAGAGGCGTTAAATCGCACGATCTTGGAAGCCAATTCACGGGTCCGAAACGTGAAACTATGCGGTTACCAACTGTTTCCTTCAATAAACCAATTGTGGTACGAGCTGTGACATGTTGCGCCTTCTTGTTGAAACCACAGCTCCTGCACATCATTGTTGCTCAATTGATGAACGAAAAAGTCAGTAATCATGGCTCTATAGCGGTCACCGTTGACTGTAATGTTCTGACCAGCATCGTTTTTAAAGAAGTGCGGACCAATGATTCCACCAGCCCATAAAGCACACCAGTCAGTTTTTCTGGATGTAACGGTGTCTCAACATATACATGAGGATTTTAATCACTCTAAATACGGCAGTTTTGTATATTGAGGTATCCATTTAACCAAATTGAGTTTCATCGTTAAAAAAAATTCGCTTATGAAAATCAGAATCAAGGTAATCTTGTATTGATCCCATTCACCGAATCTACGCCTTGCTTGGTGATCGTGTGGCTTTTGGACGAGTTGGATTTTGTAAGCACGCAAACCAAGATCTTTCCGCAAAATCTTTTAAAAAGTGGATTGACATATATCCAGTTCATGTGCACGAAGGCCGATAGACTGATTGGGGTCTTCCTCTACGGTACGCTCTACAGCAGCAACGACTTCTTCTGTACGCACTGTACGACGTCTCTGTGGATGGATATTATCATTTCGAGTACACGTGATGCAAAAACTTTCCATAGTTAATCGAATTAATTGCTCTGATGGACGATTATGTTGACCGTAAATATAAAAAACACCTTTTATTAATTGAATTTATAAGTTGTTACCATTAATATACACTTTTTAATTCGGTTGGCACTTTATTTCTCTGAGTGTAAGTTTGAAAATTCCGCTTAAAGAAAAACATTAAACCACGCGAATTTTTTTGCGGCTTAATTTTTTTCTTCGAACTCAAAACTTAAGAAAGTATTTTGTTTTAAAAATGCAAAACAAAACACTACGTTCATTTTTTAATTCGCAAAAATAGTTATGCAGGGAAAAGAACGTGTATCGGATTTTTTTTCCTAAGCTATATTTTCCGCATTACATCAACAAGAAACCGAATACATTTACAGATTGCATTATTTAAAAATTTTTCTCAAAATTTTTTCCAGAGCACCGAGGAAAATGCACTAAATTTTGAAAAAACTTAAAATATTGCCATACATAGATGATGTACTTGACTAAAGGAAAATTTTGATACCACTGCGGTTTTATTGAAACGCGAAGTAGTGCGAATTTAAAGAAAAGCACGTATAGACTTAAATCGACTAAGGAATAAAATATGTCAATATGACATTTAAATGACAAAAATCTCCGTAAAAAAACCTAAAATATTCGCATTTTTTATAGAATATCCTCGGGAAAAGGATATGCGTTGAAATGTTTTATATATCGTTGAACACGTATATAAAACATGTGATAGCAACATTGTATACATTGTCCTTAAATAAAGTTCAAAATTCTTTAAAAAACTAAAAAAATTACTTTTTTGAAAACGGTCCAGATCACAGGATCTTAATGACCTAGATACGAAATATTTTGGGGATCATCATAAAACAAAACAAAGTACATTTTGAGGGTTGGACAAAATAAAATTTGTGTTCGTGAGTCGGTCTAATATATGTATAAGCAAAGTAGAAAACTAAATGGCAGTTTAACTATGACGACTAAAATTTTTATCTGATTCAAATTATGCCATAGTCCTTGTAAGTCCTAAATACAAATTTTTCGACAATATTACGAAAATTCTTACTCAGTTGTTTGAAGAATCTTTGAAGCTAAATTTGCGGTCAAATTATTAAACTTTATGTGTAGTATACTCTTGGCTCAATATTTAACACTTTTAGCGACTTTGGGTCGAATTAATCAAATTAAATATTCGATTAATTTTGGGACAAATTGATGCACTTTTGAAAAATGTTGCTTCCATATCCAATATGAAAAAAATATTTTTTATAATTATATATAAAGGGTCCGCCAAATAACTTTTTTTTTAACTCCTGAACCAATTGGACTTTGTATGGCGTCATACCAAGGTCTTTATGCAAAATTCGTCTCAATGATGTCTCCGAAATGTTCAATTGTTGAGAACGACGGTGAATTGATGTTGATGGCTCTTCACGCACACTTTCTGCCACAGCAGCAATATTCTCGGGTGCACGCACTGTTTTTGGCTTTTCACGCTTTGGTTTATCGATGAGGATGCCAGTTTCTTTCACTTTTTTACAAGATAACGAACATACGGACCATATTCGTTCAGCGGAAGGAAAAAACTAATTATCTGTCAAATCAGACATGAGCTAAGTGTTACCATTCACGAAATAAGCACTAGTTGAAAAAAAAAAACGTTAGATGGCGGACCCTTTATTATATCTTAAATTATATAGCCCAAGTATAAAGCATATTTTTTAATCTGAATGTATCATATTAGATCTAATCTGATACAATTATACATTATTTTATAATTTTATGTAATAAGATATAATATGATACAATTGTATCCAAATTTTGTCCTTGCCAAATCTATCAAATTATACATAATTTAATACAATTATATCCAATTAGATACAATTATATATAAATATATACAATTACATGTGCCATATGTAATCAAATATATATCCATATGTAATTGTATATTTTTACATATTGTATTATATGAAGTGTAATATAAAGAAAGATATAATTATATATATGAGATATAATTTTATATGATTTTGTGTGAATATATATTTTGCAATATATAATTACAAATAATTGCATAAATTTATATATAACTTTATTGAAACTGTTTTACTTGGGAGCTTATATGTCGTCATAAATACTTGAAATATTACTCGAAGATATTTGGAAGATAAATGATCAAGAAGATATTGAGGAAATATCATCATTATGAAACAATTTTCAAAGAAAAATTTTGAATTTATCGTATTTTAATCAGCTGGAAGATATGTTAGCGATGTTGAAAAATAAACTGCCATTTTGGAATTATTTGTTGCGAGTGTATAATTTTTTTTATCTTCCCGAAAGTATACAAAATTAAAATTATTTGTCATAAAGAAATTTCTTCAAACAACCATTTTGTATCTATGGTCAGTATTGTCAAATTTTATACTTACCTACAAGTTTCTTATTAATATCAGTTGGGGATTTATGCCTTGTAATCTAAAATCTTCATAATATAGTTGGCATTTGTTAGGTTTAATGTAAAAATCCTCGAAATGTGCTGCATATATGACATCGACGTTTTACGTAATTGATGTCAATAAAACTAATCGATTAAACAATGACGTTATATTATCAAAAACTAATCGAATAAACATTATTTAATTGTTTTCAGATTTTTTCAAACTTTTTACTTTTTATGATTCTTTTTAACATAATGCTGAGCCCATGGGAATTTCGTTTCGTAAGTTTGCAATTATTTTTACAGTGTACAGAATGTTTATTGATGACCATGTCTACGATAATAATGTGAAAGGTTTATGACAAAACAATACTTTTTGACCCCTCATAATCGAAAATGAGATTTTACATGAATGAACACAAATCGCTTCGACTTAACATCAAACCCGGCTGCATTAAACGATAGCGAATGACATTTTAGGCATTTTAGTTGCAAGTTTTAAAATTATGTATATCTAAATGTTCATCCTTTTTATATTCAAATATGATAGCAAAAAATCAGTAATGATTAAATTTCTCTAATATGAGGTTACCACTAAAATTTTTATTTTTACGTTTCTTTCTACATATAATATTTTTGCATTGATATAGAAACGAATACACTACACATATAATGAGCACAAGTATTTAAAAAATTTGTTTAAAAAATTTACTTTAATAGTCCCTTTGAAATGATAACGTCATTTTAAAAGTGATAACGAAAATCTGAGTACGCAGTTTAACTATATGTGATCTCCTGTTTAACCCTCATTGAACATTATTTTTTGCGAAAAACAAACCGTCAATCAAACCAAGGAAAAGCTTGACTCTGCACCATCGATTTCAATCGTAAAAAAATGGTTTACTGACTTTCGTTGTGGTCGCACAAGTACAAATGACGCTAAACGTTCTGGACGGCCAATTGAGGTCAATACACCTGAAAATGTCCCAAAAAATCCACGATATGGTGTTGGCCGATTGAAGAGTAAAAGTGAGTGAGATTGTTGATGCCATTGGCAATTCATATAGCAGTGTGGTTTCGATTTTAAATGATCAGTTGGGGTTAAGAAAGCTGTCTGCAAGATGGGGGCCGCGTTTGCTCACAATTGACCATAAACGTAATCATGTGACAACTTCAAAGGATTGTTTGGAGTTGTTTAACCGCAATTCGAATGAGTTTTTGCGGCGTTTTGTAACTGTGGATTAAACATGGATCCAATACAACACTCAGGAGACCAAGCAGCAGTCTAAACAATGGGTTTCTCCGGGTGAACCGGTTCCGAAGAAGGCCAAAGTAAGTTTGTCGGCCAATAAGGTGATGGTAACAGTTTTTTGGCATGCACGCGGGATAATCCACATTGATTACCTTCACAATGGAAAAACAATAAACGACGAATATTGTGCCAACTTCTTGGACCGATTTACCGAGAATTTAAACGACCCCATATGGCCAGGAAAAAAGTTATTTTTCATCAAGATAATGCACGGGTGCACACGTGTGCTGTCTCAATGGCAAAATTCCATGAATTAGGCTACGAGTTGGTACCTCAACCGCCATATTCTCCTGATTTAGCCCCCAGGGACTAATTCCTATTTCCAAACCTAAAGAAATGGCTCGGTGGAAAGAGATTTAGCTTCAACGATGACATTATTGATCAAACAAATGTCTATTTTATGGACCTCGAAAAATCCTATTTTTTGGAAAGGATACAAAAATTGGAGAAACGTTGGACTAAGCTAAAAGGAGTATATGTTGAAAAATAATTTTTTTTTGGAAAAAAACTGTGTTTCATTCAAAAAGTCACGGACTTATTGATACGCCCTCGTAAAGTCTTATCCGATTATCATAAGATTTGGCATGTTATTATTATTTAGTTGCTATTTTCATATCTGATTTCAGAGTTATTAAATTTAGAACTTCTGCTGAAATACAGCGTTTTTTATACTAAAAATTTCAACAAAAAAATACATAATTAAACATTTGCTTTTATTAAATATCAATTAAACTTATATTTGAATAACCTTTAAGTATGTTAGAAAAATCTCGTATATTCAAATAAATATAATTCATTAAAAAAGAAAAGATTTTCTTTACAAAACAATAAAATCATACAATGCAAATACCTGTGTTTTTAGTTCAAAAATGATTTAAAGATGTACCACATTATTATATAGTGTCCGACCGAACAGTTCGGCCAAAAAACTATATTTAATACAGACCAAATGCATTTCCTGGCCGAACTGTTCGGTCGGACTCTATTATTATATACCAGTACCAGTCAATCAATTGCAATTAAACTTGAAACTAGAAATGGCTCGTGAGCAGAAGTTTTCGTGATCACTTGAATCACGCTTGAGAGTGAAACACGAGAACAAACTGAAGATCTATTTACAACAAAGATGTTATAAATTTAAATATATGTTCAATATTTCCTGTATACAAATTCAATATTTAAATGTTGGCAATTTTTTATATTTCGTCTGCTTCCATTTCATTCTTCCATTTTAGAGGGATATTTTTCGTTAGAAATTAAAAAAAATATTAAATATTTAAAATAAGCAGCTTTTAAAATGTTACTGCTTCAAGTTTTGTTGCAATTGGATCAATAATAAATAATAATAATAGTTGGTAATAATTTTGGTGTAATCACACAGTTATTAGGATTGGATTTTATTTTATTGTTTTGTAATGAAAACCTATTTTTTTAATGAATCATATTTCGCTGGATATTCTTGGTATTTCAAACATTTTTAAAGGATATTAAAAAATAATTTTAAGAGCGAGTACATTTTCTAAAAATAACTAGAAATTAATTTTAACAACAGAAATGTTCCTATAAATTTGACATTCATAACTATGGTCAAGCCTCAGACTTTGGTTATGCCGTGACAAGTTAACAGACCTAATTGTTATTTACTAAAATAATGTTAAATTTAAATTTTTTTGTTTAATTTTTAGTATTCAGAACTCTGTATTTTACCAGTAGTTTCGAATTTAATAAATCTGAAATCGGATATGGAAAGAGCAATTAAGACTACAATAAATTAAAACTACAATTTTATGAAAATCGGACAAGTATTTAATACAAAACAAAGATACATATATCTTAAGTATAACTTAAGTATGCTAAATTAATATAATAAAATAAGTTAAGTATACTTTCAAAAAAACAGATAGCTATCCCATTGAACAAAAATTTGTAACTTTGAGCGCCTATAACTCAAAAATTATAACTCGGCTCAATTGAAATTTTTCACACGATAAATGCCTCTTGTCATTTGATGATACCAAAATCGATATGAATTCCGAGTGACCTTAAAAGGGGCACAACTTTCGGTCCCTCTTTATTCAACAGATTTAGATGAGTTTATGAATATGGTAATAAAAAATAAAAAATATTTATGATACAGCTAGAAAAAAACGTGCCTATTTGTTAAAATATCCTGGTTTATATTAAAGGAAATCGCATAGTATATTAAAATACGTGAGTGGTTTACCAAAAATGGTTGGTTGGGATTGGGGATTTTTTATTTTGTTACTAAAAATTCTTCTTGTTTATTTGAGTTAATTCACATGATGATGATGAAGAAGAATATGAGAGAAAACAATTTACTTGATAACATAGAACAATGAACGCATTTGTAAACAAATAAGTTGCTTAAACATGCATGAACATGTGCGAACATGTGTGGTCAGTTAGTCACATATTTTAACCACATATCACATTCATATGAAAGCAATCTTATGCAGGAAGTTATCACAAATATAAAAAAAAAAAACTATATGCTAGTACAAGTACTTTTGTATGGTAAAATATATTATATTTTGTTTTCTGTTTGTTTTAAATTTATTTTAAATACATTCTATTATTTATTGAGATAAGAATTTAAATTACATGCATAGAAAAAATTACGCATATTATATATAAGTTTCAGAAATTGCCCGGTTCTTTATAAGAAAAAAATTTATCTTTCAGATTATTGTAGTACCCCCGATGAAAAAAGTTTCTATATACCCATATACAACTTGATATCATTATATATGCTTATATGTGTGGCAATATAACACGATATATGTTCAATACTTAGTTTATGAAATTTTTTTAATATGGTGTAATATGTCATCATATATCATTGTATCTTATGTTATATATTAGCGTATATTGTATATCATATGAAATATATATAGATCTATATAAGTTATATATTAGCATATCTTGTATAACATATGAAATAGATATATATATATGACCATATACAACTTGATATCGTTATATATGCTTATATGTGTGGCAATATATCACGATATATGTTCAATACTTAGTTTATGAAATTTTTTTAATATGGTGTAATATGTCATCATATATCATTGTATCGTATTTTGTATATCATATGAAATACATATAGATCTATATATGTTATATATTAACATATCTTGTATACCATATGAAATATATATATATATGACCATATATTCTACTATATATGATCATATGTAAGTGAACTATTAATCAGAAATAATTCTATCACTTTTATATATAATTATATATAACAAAACATATCATTATATATAAATATATATTGTAAATTTAATGAAAAAAATTATAACACTTTTATATAGTTTTTAGCACCGTTTATAATTAGAATATAAATGAGTTTCAAAATTTACTGCAAAAACATTAAAACTACGTTTTTTTTTTTTTGTTTTCTAATGACTGCCAACATTTTTTATTTAATTACTTAGTTTTAAGCCAACTAATGTATAGACTAAAGGATAACGTTGGTTCTTAAGATCTGTTAAAATTTATATGCCAGTTTAAGAGAAACAGTTTTTTAGAGGTTTTTATTGCAAATATTTTAGTATATATAAACAAAATTTTGTGCTATTTATACAAAACTAGTGCAGAGAATACATTAACCACAAATTAACTTTAAAATGTAATTAAATTGCTTAAAAGCATGAAATCGAGATATTAGAAGTCACTACTAGAATCTGACGTCGAAATCAACAATTAACAAAGTATGAAATACAGCTGTTGTCAAACTAAAAACAATGATAAGTCCACATGTTACGATCGGACTATGTATTAGGGACGCTGGAAATAAAAAGAAAAAGGGCGGCTTCTATAGGCATGGCAACATAATAATAAATATTTTTGAAATCGTCTTCAACTACTCTTTAATTCTAGGGGGTGACTGACACAACTTTTTTTGTATGAGGAGCGTTCGTTTTTTGTTTCTCCATTCTACAACTTTTTTAAAAATTATCGTACATTTTTTTATTTTTATATATTTCATACATTTTTTATTAGCAATGTACATGATTTTTGCACTAGCATTTTACATGAAGAAAAACAGAAAATTTACGTCGTAAAATTTGTTATGCTTTTCAATTTTTTACACATGATTATTGAAGGAATATTAACATTAACTTCTGATATTCATTAATTAATGTTTTGATTGCTCTAGCACTCGGTTCAATTAAGAAAACCCTTGTCAATCTGCGCACAAATCCTCCTATATATGGAAAAACAATAAAAAATAATTTTAAAAAATATAGTGTGTGATACATCATCTCTAATTTCAGACATTACTATGATCAAATGAAAGCATGTTTTGTGTAGTATTTGCGTGAAAAAAACAAAAAAAAGTTTAAGATGATTTTTAAAGAGCTTCTAGAATGGAGAAATATGACTTCATTTTTGTGAAAATCACTTCGAAATATCTCAAAAACCGTTAGTCCGTTTTCAAAATTTTTAAAATATTCGTGTTCAGCATGCCAGAGTTAATAAACAACTTATTTGTCGTAAGACATATTTTTATTAAAGCAATTTAGGAAACATTTTCAAAAATCACAAACTTTAGAAGCGGGGCTCCCCGGGTTAAAGAAATCCGATTTTATTCAAATTTTGCATTTTTAGACCTAATACTATAATATTCTGAACAATAAATTGAAATTTTAAAAAAAAGCTTATCTTCATTCAAAAATATGCTGCTCTAATGATTACATATGAAGTCCTATAAGCATATATGAAGCCTATATGGTGGTATATGGGCATGTATGACCTCGAATGACTTCATGTTCATAAAATAAATACTATAAAAGTGTTTTTACTCGTGCTATATTTGAGTTCAAATATGAGAGCCTTTGTAAAGGGTCCGCCATCTAACTTTTTTTTTCAACTAGTGCTTATTTCGTGAATGGTAATACTTAGCTCATGTCTGATTTGACAGATAATTAGTTTTATCCTTCCGCTGAACGAATATGGTTGTGTATACGCTTGAACAACGCTGGGAAATATTGCGACATTACTTTGAAAATCATGGTAATGTTGCAGAATGTGTGCCGATACACCCAAAACGAGTCACTGTTTGGTGCGGATTTTGGTCCAGAGGCATAATTGTGCCATTTTTCTTCGAAAATGAGCAAGTAGTGGCCATTACAGTTAATGGCGATCGTTATCGGGCCATGTTGAACGAATTTTTGTTCACAAAAATTGAAGAGAAGGAAATACAGCTGCACACAATCGATAATGTGCTTAAAAATTGGACCGATCGTGTAGGCTACTGCATGGCCAGCCGAGGCAGCCATTTGAATGAAATTATTTTCCATTATTAACCGGAAGGATTGTACTTTCAAATGAAAAAAGAAATTTGAGAAAATATTCAGTAGTTTTTTTTATAGCATTTTCAAAAAAAAAAAGTTATTTGGCGTTATTTACAAATAAAATTGTTGGTGCCCACTATTTTTCTGTGTATTAAACCAATGATGACAACTTGGCGCTTCTGGCAATATTTATGGCACAAAACACCAAAATTTTACTCATAGTGCGAAAACATAAAAAAAGCACTAAATTGGCGCTTATGTAATTTATCATTAGGGCTTTTGGTGCTTTTTAACCAATTTCGTTTTAAAGACCATTTCTTTGTTCAAAAGCCCTAAAACTTCAATAAAACCTATCGAAATCTCCAATTTTGTACAGTCTTTCGGAAATTATAATCAATTTTGACCTTTTCCCTATATTTTCATGGTCTTGTCTGTTAAATTGATTGGAGAAACTTATTTTTGTATATCGAGTTTGACAGGTATTATCGCAAAAGTACAAACAAAATAAATACTGGACTAAACACCGAAATTATCGGTGAAGAAATGTGGTTTCTTTATTGTAGCACGAAATCCAATTACTATAAAACTGTTTTGTTTTCAATTTGAGTTCGTTTCTATAACTTTGTAAGCAAATTAAAAAAAAAAAACTGTCTGGTACTTTTTACGCCTTTTTAATAAATAAATACCATTTTTTTACGCTTTTTAAATTTTTTTCTGCGCATTTGGTCTCAAAAAGTTGGAAACACTATATAAAATATGATCAAAACATGAACAAATTGTCATTTAAGCTTATTTACTAACTCTCTTAATTCAGAGAATACACATAGAGACAATTTCTGGGAGAGTTTTAATGAAACTTTTTCGATAAACTAATGAAGTTTTCTTCACAATGTGAATGAAAAATTTCTTAAACTGTATGAAATAGCTTCATAGTTTTAATGAAACTTTTTCGTCAGTTGTATGGAACTTTTAATAAATAATATAAATTATTTCATTATATTTTAGTTTGCATTAATTTAATGAAAAGTTGCAATGTACGAGTTCCAGTGATAATTCATAGAACTAATGCAAAAATTAATTGATGGCATGCAGATAATTCTCTCAGTGTAGGGGATGCCTTTTGTGGCCCACTGGCAAAAGCTACCCATTCCACATTATATACTTTTATTTGATGCAAAAACTACTGAAAATAAAAGTTTGTTCAAGTGTATACAGTTTAGAGATAAAAATATATATACTTACAACTAAAAATATCAAAAAAACTTTAATACTTTTTTTTCGTTAGTTATAAGGAATACTGGAAAATGCTCGTTAATGTGTGATTGTGATAATTTACTTTACGAACTTTTATATGAGTTTTGAATGCATTTCGCTGCATATTAGTTATTTCGTAATTTAAATTCGAAATAAATGAATAACAAAAAGTTTAATATTATTTAAATTTAAATAAGTTTTGAATTTTCTTTCCAGTATCAGAGAAAAGAAGTTCGCTGGTAGTGGAGTGATATTTTTTAAATAGTTCTTCCTTAAGTTAGTATTTTTACAGGAAGAAGAAGAAGAAAACATTTTTATTGAAAAAAAAATTTTACGGACACAAAAAAATTTTCCTGGGACTCGTCAGTGGTTAATTTATGTGTCAATTGAACAAAGTATTTTATATTGTTAATTTGCTCTATATGAAAAACTTTTTTTTTATTATTTTTTGGTGTCGTACTGGTATTTGAACTCACTGCCTTAGCATCAAGCTATGTATCGTAATCTCACCTCTTAACGAGTTGAGCCACGGTCGACACAGCGATGACTGTAGCTAAAGTGGAGTTTTGTCACACTACGTACACACAAGTATTGTTTCGATCAGAAGAGACAGAATTAACTAATACCAATGCACAATTCATTTCTCAACTAGAATGCTTCTTCTTCTTAATCCTATCTCTTTTTTCACAAGTAATTATCACGTTTTATGATGCGCTTTATTCACATACAATAGTTGGATACCAAGTGTAGGTTAGAGATTGAGTCGCCGTTAAGCAAGTTTCTTCAAATTTCATGTTAGAGAGTGTTTTGCAATCGTCAGATAATGACAATCGTAATTAATTTTTTTATTTAATTACTGTAGAATATTACTTTAGTAGTCTCTTTACAGGAAGAAATTTACTTTATTTATTTATTTATTTATTTATTTCCTTAAATTTACTTTATTTATGTTGTATATAGTTATTAGACATTATGTCGATTTACATGATTTTTCAGACAAATTTCTTTATTTTGAATTTGATTTACTCGCTTTTTTTAGGAAAGTGTCTTTTGTATAAATCGAGGGATAGGTGCATATCCAAACAAAAGATTTTAACACAACTCGCTTTAAGGTGAAAATACCTTGCAGCATGGTATGCATACTTTATATGTTTAAAAAGAAAATATTTATCTGGAGGTAAAAACTGTTGGTGCTTTTTGGGGAAAATTGCAAAAATTTGATTTTTTTTAACGTATTTTTTGTGTTTTTCGAGTGGAACAAGATATTGCATTAAGTTTTTTTTTTATTTAATTAAGAAGGAAAAATGACCAACCCCAAAAAATGTAGATGTTATATTAAAAATTCCTTGCAGTTTCCAAATGTGGAACGGATTATGGTGAAATAAGGATGTTGGCAGTATGTTTCACTCTGATTTGGTATATGATAGACGGTACAAAAAAAAGTGGATAAAAATTAAGGTTAAATTTTACTTCGTAAAAAAAACTTGGCATCGCGATACTAGGTTTTGCATAATTTCTGGGAAAAAATGATATTAGTCGAATTGGCAACCATTGAACAAACTTTGACGATTAATCTTATAGAACTAATAATTAAAAAATTTTTTCGAAGAAATAACTAAAATTTTAAAACTTTTATTAGCCCTTTTTCAAGATATGGACTCTTTAATTTAACTTTGAAGCAAACATCATGTATTCACAGATAAATTGCTATCGTTGAAATATCAAATGATTTTAAAATTTTGATATAATTTTTATTAAAAATAAATATTATGTTTTTTCGACCTTTCATTGTGCAATGAAAATGAAAATTATTCAATTTTTTTTGATCAATGGTGATAATCTTTAACTTCGAGCTCATATATTAGTACTCATTTAGTGGGAAAACTAGTTTATATGAATGTTTGATGTTTTGCATGGGATTGTCACTTCTTTCAAAACGTGTTCTGATGATGGGAACCTAGAAAATGCATGAAATAGATCTATCATTACATTCCTCATTACATTAATAAATTTGAAAACAAAAACTCTATAGATTATTTGTTTGAACAATATCCTAATAAAGAAATATAGAGTATGGCCTCGAGCTTAAATAATTTTAATTTTCATGATTTTTAAAGTTGAAACTACACAAAACTATTGCATTTTACAACGGTAGCATGTTAGCTCTTATGTTGTGAATTCTATTTATGGTAACTAAACTAATATTTTAACAGCTCAATAAATAAAACTAAAATATTGTCGAAAATATTTAAATCATTTGAAACTGATTTTGTTTTTTAATAACTTTCGCAATTTATATACTTTAGAAAACTCGGTAATATATTTGGATAAACATCACTTTAACTTGTAGAAGTGGAAAATTTTAGGGCCATAGGTCTATATTTCTAATTGTTTTCGTTACGCAAAGATAAAAAATTAAAAAAAGTAGTTTAAAACAAGCTCACTTTTTTGTTCATTTTATTTTTTTTTGTTCGGGGCTCTCAGCTTTTTGATTCCATTTGTTAATACGAAAATCTCCCAACACTTGACAGCTAATTTAAAAAGGTACCTTATTGTCGCGCTATCACCAAGAAAATAAATACATGCTATTTACTTTCTTGGTGATAGTTTTTAAGTTGTTGGTGTTTTTGGTGTTTTTGTACCGGGCACTGAAACCCCTTCATCGAATACAATGTAAGCGCAGCCCTGTACATAAGGTTTGAGTTAAAAAAAATTTGAAAGTTTTTTTTTTGCAATAAATTTATAAATTTTCGAAAAGCGTTAATGAAATACTTCCTAAATACTTATATCACATTTCAAATCAACCCTTTACAAAATTCTGTATTGTGGTTCTATAAATTTAAAATTCATTTGTGGTTAAATCTACCAAAAATCAATAAAAGTGTAAAACACTTTGTAATTGAAACAAATTTGTGGTAAAAACTTTTGATTTTTTTTTTGTCTAACATACATAAATAAATTTAAAATATGATTGAAAATATAAATGTGTGTGACTTCTAAGTGGCAAACCCAGTGTAGAAAAGTATTACCATATAATCGGTTATATAAGTATATATTTGGTAATGGCGAGTACTTAAAAATTTCATTACAAAAAATGCATTACGAAAAATCAAACAATATTGCGGTTACCTACAGTGATTAAAAAAATAATAAGAACGATAAATTAAATTTTTTTTATTTTGTTCTAATCCCGTTTCCCCAAATTAACGAGAATTAGAAAATAGTAAAATGCTATGCACATTTTTCCTCTTATCTACAATGTCCGACCGAAAAAATTGGCGTTATAATAATTACACATTCTCCATTGCTATTTAAGGCATTTTTAAATTACTAAATGTCATATTCTTCGGTTTTTTGGCTAAGTTAAGCGATTTGCTGTCATTTATATAGAAATATATCTTTATTTAACTTAACGTATCATATTTTTTTAAATTTTTATCACGAATTTGCGGTGCAAATGCTGTCCAAAATCTATATTTACCCCATTTAAGAATTTTAAATTTCATAGGATTTTGAACTTGGCATTACAATTATAGAATCTGTTTCTAACTTAATAACTACACTCAGGGAACTTCTGCTTTATAAATATGTTGTTGTTTGGTTTGTAATACAGTTTCTTTATGTTTAATGTAAATGTCAGTCATTTGTAGAACAAATTTAATTTTTTATGAACCTTGAAAAAAAGCAAACCACATCAAATGACTGTTTTATGATTTAACATTAATTTTTTACATTATTGTTTTGTTATTTAAAAAAATAAAAATCACTGATGACGCCTGTCCAAAAAAAGGCAGAAACTAGTCTATTCAGATTTAAAAATTAATTGTCTTTATAATTTTAAGAGAAAAGCGTTTTTTCTTCTTCTTAACCTCAACCTTTCTAAATTAAATTTGTCAAATGCATATTAATTAACAATTAATTGCGACTGTCTATATGACGTTAAACTATAAAATTAGCCTTGTGGTGATGTCTCAACATAAACGCAAAGTTGTCTACACTGAACGTAAAAACCATACGTCAATATGGTAACGTTGTAAAATAGACGGAGGAGATTAGAAAAATAAACAAAAAAAAAATATAAAAATAGAACATTTGTGTACGTTAGTACACAATGTTCGTATACAATAACAGAAAAGCTAATAGGAAAGAAATCTGCAATATAGCTGCATTACATTCGAGGCCGAACTTGGGTGTCATCGCTAAACGTTCATGACTTGGTATTGTTCCATTTGTAATGCAAGAAGAAGCGCAGGTTTGATTCTTACAGACATAGGTTGTTGAAAAATTTATCATAAAGAGTGCTTATAATTTTTTAAGAAAAACGTTTATTCTTCTTCTTAACCTCAACCTTTCTAAAATAAAAAAAAATATAAATATTTGTTTAATTTTTACTAACATATCGCACATCTAGTTCAAAAGTGACTCAACTCAAAATGTTTCCTTTTCAGAAATCGAAAAAAATATTTGCAAGTTTATATAGATAGACAAGTGTATTGTGGATAGTTTAAGCATATAAACCCGAAAAATTAAAATTTTGAGTTAAGTCACTTTTGAACTAGGTGTGCGATATGTGGTTCAAGTGAAATTTCATTTGGTTTTTGACTACAATTGCTGTACTTACATACATAATATCCTTAGTGTAAAATTAGAACAGATAAAGTACTTTTGAGGCACTCTTAATAATAATAGTAATAATATTAATATTACTCACTGCAATAAATTTTTTCTCACACTTCGAAAATTTTTTATTTAATTTTTTTTTTTTTTTTTATTAATTAATAATCATATAATTACAAATTATATACTATTACCCTAACCGAGCAGTAGCTACTATCGCCTTCGGCGCGTTGTAGCGAAAACAGACCAGTGCCTCTGGTGGGAATCGAACCCACGACCCCGCACTGATAAGCCAGCACGCTACCAACTAGCCTACCGGGGCGCACACTTGGATAATAAATATATACGAGAAATTGGATACTATAATCAGAGAAAAAAGTTTCATCATATTGATGATATTTGTTTCATAAATCGTTTGTTATAAATTATTCATCATATTTATGAAGTTTTCATAAACATGATGAAAAGTTTCATAAAAATTTATAACAAATGTTTCATAAACCTTCACCATTTCATTAAAAAATTTCTTAACCTTTGTGAAAAAATTTTATGTTTTTATTGAAAATTTTATTTTAAATTTAGAAAATATAATTTGTGACTTAAGTAATGCGTTGGAAGGAAACGAGATTTGGAAATACAATTATTTAAATTCAAAAAAATATTCATATTCATTTCATACCAGCAACTGACTTACCAATCAGTGACTTAACTTTATCCATTTAGGCTTGGCATGTATACTTTTTAAAATTCAACAACTACCAGAAATTATTTGAAATTCTGAAATACCAATTAAAAACACACACTAAAAATGCATCGGACTTGCGGCTTATCAATTCTGATAGTTTTTAGGGCGTAGATCACGAATGTGAACACTAAATTTTAATATTAGCTCTGGTTTTTGAAATTTAACGTTTACCAATCTTATCTTATCTGGAATTTGGTTGGCATTAATAAAAAAAAAAATGTGTTTAACATAACTGAATTTTTTTATCTGAATTTTATTAGTTAGGATTTGTCACAGACTCCATATTTTTAAGGCATAGATATATATCAAATATTTTACTTTAAGCTACTTTTTTTCTTAAACTAAAAGTACGCGATTTTTTTTCATAAATTAAGTAAGTTGTTGTAGATTTTTTTTTAGCGAAATCATGAAAAATTTTAAATTTAAATACATGAATAGGGAATATTGTCTCATTTTTCGAAAGATGTAATATATCAAATTAAAAGCCATAGTTCATACTATTTGAATGTTGCAAAAAAGTAGCATTATTATTTTCAATTTTGTATTTTTTGCAAAAGTTTTGCCAAAAAATTTAAATTTTCTACAAAAAAAGTTGTTTTGCAAATATTTCTTTAACTATATCTAACTTTGAAATTTTAAGGCCATAATCGTGAGCTGCGTCCTAAAGTCATTTGGAAATGATAGGTCGCAAAGCCAATGCATCAAATGTTTCTGATTTTGTAGAACAGTGATATTATTTGGTGTGTTCATAATTTGAAACAGAATTTGTTGAATATAATATGAAACTTTTATGAAAAGTTTCTTAATATTTATCTCATACAAATTTATAAAACTTTAAAAAAGTATTATAAAACTGCTTCTTCCCATATTTATGACACATTTCGTAAATGTGAAGAAGAGTGTCATCAATTTGACCTAGAATGAAACAGCTTCATCATATTTATGAAGTGTTTCATTGGACTAAAATCTATAATATTTCACAAATATGAGGAAGCTTTATCCATGCGAGAATATATAGTTTAACTGCGTTTTCAGTTTTTCGTCATCGCGTCAAAATATCTTTTAAAAAGACTTCAATGTTTACATTTTTTCAAAAAGTATTTATCTAAGTAGCTCTTTCTGAGAATACTTTCATCTGGAATTAGTTGCCCTGTGTATTTAAAAAAAAAAAAATTTGCACATAAATCCATTTTAAATTCATTGTTGGAATTGTCCGAAAAGTTGCTGGACGTGTTGCTAGAAGTATGCGCAATTTCGTCGTTGATATTGGATGCTTTTGACCTTCTGTGAAGTGAAGTAGTCAAATGCTGCTGCAATTGATTTTTTTTTTTCGCAAGGAACCTAAAATATTAAAAACATTAGAGCGTACTTTTAATTTAACAATCAGGCTTAATGCAAACAAATATTTCGATGAACAATAATATTAAAACTTTGCCATGAATATAAAAAATTTTACCATTTTGTTGTACACATTATATTGTTTTCATCAATTTTAAAGCACTTTTCGGGAAGGCTGTAAAACCATTTCGCTATAAAATTTTCATTATACGAGTATTTGTTGATTTTTGGAATTTCACTACACTGCATTCCACTTAAATTTATTTGTGTGATAATTTTGCGATTCATCGTTTTGAGGGTACACATGACAATTGTACTATTAATTATAAACATAATAGATTGTTCAATAAAATAACGGCAAATATCAAACAGTTAACAATTTACACTAACAAATATGTTGCAGAGAGTCTTCAAATAAAGAACCTGCACCTGTTTTTGGCTACACCTTGTCTGTGCATAGCAACAAGCACGGCTTTGTTGTTGTCATAATTTAAAACCATTTTTGTTTTTAAACCAAGAAAAATATTCTTCTGTATTGCTCGTACTTTAATATTTAGCGAGTGGAATTCAATTTTTCGATGACATTAGTTTGCATATATTTTGCATATGTTGCATATATTTTCGCACCTTTCATATGATACCAATATTTTTTGTAAAAATGTAAACTTTAAAGTCCTTTTGAAAAAAAAGTTTACGTGATGTCGAAAAACTGACGTGATGTCGAAAAACTGATTTCTAGTTTCACGCGTACATTGAATTATCCATGTGTGCAAAATACTGTCGCACAGTGTTATAAATCGATTATTTATGAAGCAACTTACAAAAAATGAACAGCATATGATTCTGGATTTGTGCTTTGTTTTGTTAAGGATGGATATATTGTTAGTCAAATAACATAAAAATCATATCTTTTCAAAACCACAGCTTAATAATAAGTTCCAGGACTATTTATACACTTAAATATGAAAGATGTAAATTCCAAAACATATTTAAAACAAATGCAGTACGAAAACGCAATAAAACATTATTAAATTAATTTTGCCAGTCTACACACGTTTTAGTAAGAGTTGTTTATTTACACTCAGTGAAAAGTGCATAATATTATAGTGGTTTAAGAGCATCATGTTATGATTACAATGTCAAACAACCATAATATGATCGTATCAATCATATTATGTTTCTAAACGATGATGAAATCGCCTTCCGTAGTCATAATATGATCAGCCAGAATCATATGTATAATAATTTGGATCATAATGTGATAACTTCGTGTCCGTAATCATACTCAATCATATTTTTTATCATATTTTTTTATTTTTTTATTTTTTTTTTATTTGACTATCGTTCTTATTATTTTTTCCAAGCAAATGTCGAATTTGTATGACTGTTTTGTAATTTTCGTTAAATCAGTGAAACAAGCAACGGAAAAATATTTGTTTAATGAAAGATCGCTAAATTGTGCACAATCTAATAGTTTTTAAAAATCATGTATTTTATTAGACAAACCAATTATTAAAATAAAAGCAATCGTTATTATTATGTTTTCCACCACTATATATGCTTACTATATGTACAAAAATAATGAGTCTAAACCTAAATTTTCAATATAAATAAAATTACTAAACAATATTTATTTTATTGAAAACCCTTTTTTAATAAAACGTGCCCACACGGGATTTGAACCTGGTTCTCCAGGTTCAGCCGCTCTACCATCGTATCTATCTCGGCATATTATACTTGATAGATAAAAACATAAATGAAGCGCTTGCACAAAATTACAATACTTGTCAGCTTACAAAAATTCAAAAATAAGTACTTATATACATACTAAAGTTAAAAAAATGAGTCTAAAAATAGATTTTTAAAAAATCTTTAGATCATTACTTTATGTTTAAAATAATGATACAAAATAAGTATTAATGATTAACGAGTTATTTTTTCTATTGAAATAATGAAAAAATTAACCACACTCAAATAAAAAAATTTGGTAAAGTCAGCAAAAAATTTAGCTGAGTCAGCAAAATTTTAGTCAGGAGGGTGCTTGCAAAAAAATTGCTAATGTCAGCAAAATCTTTAGCAACAAAATTAATAGATTCAGCAAAAGTTTTGCTAAAACTTACACCCAAAAAAATAAGTTAGTAGAAAAGTTAGTAAAACGTATTGTAAATCAGGTATACTATTTTTTAGCAAAATTTTTTGCTAAAATCGTGTTTTCAGCTAAAATTTTTGTTATACTTATTCAGCACTTAACTGTTTTATACTAATGCTTTACTAATATACTAATGTTTTACTACTTAATTTTGCTAAAAAAAAAATTGTGCTGATAAGCACATTAATAGTGTTGACGACAACCAGATTGAAAGATATACGCAGAATGAAGTAGATGTCGCGGCATGTCAAGATGTAGTAGAGAAGAGGAAAATGATATTAAAAAGTACAACTCTAGTAAGACATATAAAAAAATCAACCATGGAAGTTTTGTATCTCTTTTTCATACATAAAACAAAGTAGAAGATTAAAATAATTTAAATTTTGTGTTGTCACCGGCTTGTGAAAACAATTGTCTATTAATTAAATAAAAGACAAAATAAAATATTTATTTATTTAAATTAATTGTTAATATGTGACCACACATATTAATTGCAAACAAACATATACAGAAATGTAGACAGAGTAAAGTGAAAGACAAAGACACACATCTTAGGTAGATTTTTATGGTTCCTTTTTCTTATTGCAAAAAGGGTTGTTTTTTTCGTTTCGTATAATTATCTTCGGCAGTTGCGATAGCATAATTTAGACAACCATTGATGTAAGTAATTGAAAGACAATTTTTGTTATGTTATATATATTTATTTCTATATTTATTTTAAAAGAATCACAAAAATATGTTTTATGATTTTCAGCAAATAAATTAACTAAATTATAATTTTTCTACAAATTTTTTGCGTTTTTTTCAGTCTACTAAAATTCAGCAAAAAATTTATTAATTTTTAGCAAGGCTTTTGTATTTCTAATCTACTAAGTGTTAGCAAAACTTTTGCTGAATCTACAAATTTTGTTGCTAAAAATCAGCTCGCTGATTTTCAGCAAAAGATTTTGCTGACATTAGCAACTTTTTTGCAAGCATCCTCCTGACTAAAATTTAGCTGACTCACCAAAATTTTTTGCTGACTTTACAAACTTTTTTTTTTGAGTGTAGTGTATTAGAAATTAAAAAACCCTTGCTAAACATTAATAAAATTTTTGCTAAATATTAGTAGACTGAAAAAAATTCAAAAAATTTGTAGAAAATTTTTACGATAGTTAATTTATTTTGCTGAAAATCATAAAACATACTTTTGTGTGGGCGTTGTGGTGTAATGGTTAGCGCGTTGGACTTTTACACAGAAGGTCCCGGGTTCGATCCCCGGTGCCGGCAACATCAAAATAATATGTATGAGTTTTTTCTATCCCTCATACGTATCGCAATGTCCACCTTCGGTGTTCCCATAGCAATTAACCCCACCGAAGTAAAATAATGATTCAGGGCTATGAACCAAAAAGCTTCAATAAGTTCGCCAACTCTCCATCAGGTGGCGAGCAACAACTGTTGTAAGACTTATTATCTCGCGCAATTACAGTGTTGCCATGTCTGAAGCCCTTCATCTTTCCCCACCTTTCATCTCTATACTATCCCTTTCCAAAGAAAGCAACACACTAAATATATAGGAAGTATTTCCTGAATGTTGCCTCTCTTTGAAAAAAAAAATAACATAAGCGAAATTATCTTTGAACTACTTACATCAATTATTGTCTAAATGATGCTATCTTTTAAAGTAACGCAAATGCCGCAGAGAATTATAGAAACGAAACGAAAAAATAACAAAAAGTACCATATGGGTTGTATATGGGCAACTTCAAAAATTTACGGCACCTAGACATTTTTTTTTTATTTTTTTTTGTCTGACATCAATGTCGATTTGTGTGTGTGTAAGCCGATATTTGAGCATGTGAAATCCGTTCGCGTTAATCATTTTTATTAATCGGCTCAAATTTTACGGTGGTTTCAAGTTAAAAATTAAAAAAAAAAAATATTAAAATTACAGCTTTTGTTAAAATTGAAAAAGGATAACGCGTATGGATAATACCCCTTAAGGGCTTTCTTAGCACACTAAAATATTTGTAAAAGCTTCAATACTTTTTAAAATACACTGAAAAAAAAAATAATGAAAAAAAAATTTTGATCGTGTATGGATATAAAAATTTATTTAATATTGTTAAACATTTTACAAAATTACGGCTAGTATAAGACATAATTTGTAATATTTTGGGAAAAAACTATTTGCCTATCGCTAAATGTAACCATTTAAATTTTACCACTCATGATTTTTTGCTATTTTGCAAATTGGAAGCTGTAACTAACGTTTCGTTAGTTAAATCTTGGGTTCCAGTGATAAATTCTAAGCCGTTTTCAATTTTTTTTAATCCGCAATATTTTGTTTTGATGACATTGTTTTTATTATTATTATTATTATTAAAATAAACTGAATTGAAACTCAAATATTTATTCTTAGAAGCATTCAGAAAAGGCTACTATGATCATAGAGTTTTTATAATAAAGCAAGTTCTTTAAGATGTCATTGCATCGGCGGTAATTTGGCAGTTTTCGCGGTAGTATGTTTTAATTGTTTTGTTGAAATTTGTTAAGGTGGCCCTCGTGAATATTATTTAAAAATATAGTCTCACTTTCTAGGGGTTCAAAAAAACGCGTTTTTTTTTGCAAATATTAATATTGCACCGATTATAAAATACTTGTTGGGATTCTGGGTTACTTATTAACCCGAATTCAAGAATAGTTCATTTAAATTTTCAAAATCAAATATTTCATACAAGGATGCTTTTTGTTTCCTCCATAAAATTTTAAATCCTTAAAATTTTTTGGTGCGTTCAAAATGTTCAAAATTCGGAAAATTTTGGTTTCACTTGTAAACCACTATGCAACTTTTCACCCAGCAGCGATATCAAAATTTTTTGTTTTGTGGATATATCCTCTAAATCTAGTGACTATATTTTGTGTTGGTTTGGATCTGAAAGCTAAAAACTATTACAGAGAAAACAGAATGAATGAGAAAACTCTTGCAAGTTTCAAGTCGTTTTTTTAATTTTTCGAATTTTAGATGACCACCAATTCTTAAGGTGAAGACTTTTCAATGTACGTCATATCCTTCAAGTATAGTCATCCAAACCCTGTACAACGTTTTTTTCAATTCATAAAACTTAACGAAATATGAGCCATAGTATGTCGGTTTCAGCAGGTGCTCAAAAAATTTGAAATAGCCCATATGCAATAACAAAAAGTAGACATAAAAATCTACCTAATATGTATGACTTTGCCTTTCGCTTTATTCTCTCTACCTGCTGTATATGCAACTTAACCACTCTATTTGACTACAAATACACATTTAATATTTTTTAAATTTAAATATTTCATTTTGTTTTTTTTTTTAATTAATAGACAATTACTTTCACAAGCCTGTGAAAACACAAAATTTAAGTTGTTTCAATCCACAATTTTGTTTTATGTATGAAAAACAGATACAAAATCTTTCATGGTTGATTTTTTTATGTGTCTTACTAGAGTTGTACTTTTTAGCATAATTTTCCTCGTCACCACTACATCTTGACATCTAATTCATTCTGCATATAACTTTTAATCTGGTTGTCGTTCACACTATTGATGTGCTAACCTGCACAATTTTTTAGCAAAATAAATTAGTAAAACATTAGTAAAATATTAGTAAAACATTAGTTCAAAACAGTTAAGTGCTGACAAAGTATAACTAAAATTTTAGTTTAAAACATAATTTTAGTAAAAAATTTGCTGAAAAATAGTATACCTGATTTACAAGATGTTTTACTAACTTTTCTATTAACTTATTTTTTTGAGTGTAGTTATTAGTAAGCTATTATTATTTGCATATATTTAGTTAGAATATTGTTCTACCTCAAGTCCAAAAATCTAATATGATATTGTCATATTTGATTTTATTTGTTGCTTTTCAAATTTATTATTTGTTTTAAAGTAATTAATAGCGTAAGCTGATTTCATGAGAGGTAGTCCAAAAAATAACAATAATATGTCATTACCATTTCTACAATGTGAATATCAGTCTCTATGTTGCCAATTACATTATTTAATTTTAAAATCTGCGTATTTACAGAACTTGGATATGTTGTTGAGGACTACAAAATATTAGACACATATCTTTGTTTTGGTGCGTAATCACTCGTTAAGGGATGTTGAAATTTACAATATTCCTGCATGAAAACATTTAAAAAATTTAAGAAATTCAGATTGTTGTACGCCTTATTATAGTACTCGAGAAAACAAATATTCTGATAACGATATTGCTTACGTTGTGGATCCAGTGTTAATACTTATTTTAAATAACTAAAATGTGGGTTATAAAAGCTCTTCGGGAAAAGTCGTGATAAAGCCGACCGATTACGAGAATTAAAAGAAGCCCGATTAAATTAAATAAGCATTATTATAAATATGTAAATTTGAACTCAATCTAACAACAACTTCATACACAAATGTGGTATTCACAAAATGTTTTTTGAATAACATACATTTTAGAACATGCACGGGAGTAATTACTTACTTAATTTTACTTCAATATTCGTAGCCCCATAAGGAAGCTAACATTAATGTATTTACAATATTTTCATCATTTCATTTTACCATTTTTAATTAAACTTTGTACAAAATCTCTGTTATTGTTGTACATATCTATGTATCCAAAAAGTTATAAATTTCTTGAACAATCTCTATTATTAAAACACGTTATCACAATCATCAAATCAGAAAAGAAACAATGATGTTAACAACAACTAAAGAAAATCCTTAACAAAATCCTTTAAAATCTTTTAAGGTAAGTTTTACAACTACCACTATATGTGCTAAAAAATATCACTCATTAAGCCATACATACCAGCTCTATAGAAAGACAAATAAAAATATACAAACAGAGAAGAAGAATAAAACTCATGCACATTGATATGCTTTCAGTGTTCACAATTGCAATCAAACATGAAGTATAATGTTGACAATACTCGGTAAAATGCTAACAAAAGCAATAAGCAATCAACCCATATTATGAAATACACTAATGGAAAAATACCAGTAAAAAAGCAAAAAAAATGTACTATAAATTAGAGTAAAATTACATCGCAAAAAATGCTAATATTAGGAATTATTTTTTTTTTTGCATAATAAAATAAAAACTTTCAAAATTATATCTGTTGACTTTACAAAATTTTATTTAAATTCCAGTTGAATTTTAATTAATTTAAAAACGTAATTTATCTGTTGAAATTAGCAAAACACTTTTACTAAATATCTGTAGACAAAAAACAACAAACAAAAACTGTAATATCAGCAACTGTTTTGCCATATTTATCTACAATTTAGTACAATAAAAATAACACTATATATTGATAAAATCAAAAAAAAAAAATGTGATTTCAGAAGGGGCAGATTTTTATTCGCATTAAAAAAAATCTAAAAAAAAACTTTAAAAATTTCACATATTTTTATGATTTTTACTAGAGGGCGAATCAATAGGAAATACATGATTTTTAGTATAAAAAAATAGTCTCCAGTTAGCTCAATACATATATTCTCCCTTTAGCACAATGCAACATAGTCTCCCTTTCGCTCAATACATTTAGTCCAACGTTTCTAAAAATTTTTTGATCATTCTAAAAAATAGGACTCCTCGAGGTCCCCAAAATATGCATTTGTTTGAGCAATAATTTAATCGTTAGAGCTAAATCTCTTTCCACTGAGACATTTCTTTAGGTTTTGAAATAGAAAATAGTCACCCGTGCATTGTCTTGATGAAAAAAAAAATGTGTTTTTGCCAAATGGGCTCGGTTTAAAAGTCGTTGAATCTGTTTAATAAGGTGGTAAAATACTCGTTGTTCTTGTTTTTCCCTTTTGAAGGTGATTGATGCGGATTATGCAGCGTGCATGCCAAAAAAAAACTAGCCATGACCTTGTTGGCCGACAAACTCAGCTTGTCCTTACTTGGAGCCGGTTCATCAGGGTAAACCAATTGTTTTGCTTACTGCTTGGTCTCAGGTATGTCGTAATGGATATATGTTTTATCCGCAATTCCAAAAAGCCGGAAAATTAATTGAAGTTTTGGTTAAATAACTCTAAACAATCGTTGGAAACTGTCACACGATTGTGTATGAATAGCTTTCTAAAACAATACTGATCATGTAAAATCAAAACCTCAGTGATATATGTAATGCGTATATGCCATGAACAATCTCACGCACTTTCACTCTCCAATCGGCTAACTCCATATCGTGTATTCGACATTGTCGGGTGTATTGACATCATGTGTCCATATAGAACGTCCAGCGACACTAGTACTTGTGCGTTCGCAACGAGATAGAATTTGATGGTGCGGAGTCTCCATATTACTTATCAAGCTTTACTTGGTTTGAGTGACGGTTTTTTTTCGCAAAAACAATTTATTATGAGCACTCGAAATTCAGTATATTTCCATTTTTATAAAAATGCACAACGTTGGGCACTTTGAACACCTGCTAAACGCAAGGACGGAACTTATTAAACAATATGACTGTAGTCTATTAACAGATGGTACCTGACGGCAGCAGTTTTGCTTTTCAAGTAACTACGAGGGATTAATTTGTTACGAGGGCGGATCAATGAGACCGCGACTTTTCGAACTTCCCTCGTTTTTATGTGAAATGCAATACTGCATAAAGTAACACCTGTTAATAGACTACTGTCAAATTTTGAGCAAGTTCCGTCATTTACTTTGCGTTTAACAGCTGTTCAAAGTATACAACCTCGTGGATTTGAAAAAAAATCGATTTCAATGGCAAAAATGTGGTTTACTGACTTTTGTTGAAAAAATCCACGATATGGTGTTGACCGATGAAGAGTAAAAGTGCGTGAGAATGTTAATGGCATAGGCATTTCATATGGCAGTGTGGTTTCGATTTTAAATGATCAGTAATAAACTGAATCGTGTGGTAACTTTAAAGGAATTTTTGGAGTTGTTTAACCTCAATTCGAATGAGTTTTTTCGGCGTTTTGTAACTGTGAATGAAACATGGATCCATTACAACACTTTGGAGACCAAGCCGCAGTCTAAACAATGGGTTTCTCCGGGTGAACCGGATCCGAAGAAGGCCAAGATAAGTTTGTCGGCCAATAAGGTGATGGCAACAGTTTTTTGGGATAATCAACATCGATTACCTTCAAAACGTAAAAGCAATAAACGGCGAATATTATGCCAACTTATTGGACCGATTTAACGAGGATTTAGAAAAAAAAAAATAACCCATTTGTTCAAGAAAAAAGATCTTTTTCATCAAGATAATGCACGGATGTAAACGTGTGCAGTCAGGTGGGGCGATTTGAACATCTTAATGGGCGCTTCGCGTTTCTGAATCTTGGGATACAATCCCAAAAAAGTCCACAATACCATACGTCTACGTTGAAAATCGAGCTTCCAGATTTTGACTTTTTAGCCGTATTTTGTGAAAGTAACAATGTGTAGGATGGACATATCTCAGGAAGTAGGAGGAGCTTATCCAAGATTATGGTATCAATCTCTTCTTTGGAAGATTCTCTAGCAGATTAATGCATCAATCATATTTGCGGGTGGGGTTTAAGGTGTTAATTTTTATTTTCAAAATAGGGCTTTTTTGCCGTAAAGTCAAAATCTGGAAGCTCGATTTTCACCGTAGACGTATGGTCTAGTGGACGTTTTTGCTCAGTACAATCCCAAGAATCAGAAACGCGAAGCGCCCATTAAGATTTGTTTCCTTCCATACTAATCGCCCTACCCTAGTGTGCAGTCTCAATGGCAAAATTTCATGAATTGGGGATTAATTTGTTACGAGGGCGGATCAATGAGACCGCGACTTTTCGAACTTCCCTCGTTTTTATGTGAAATGCAATACTGCATAAAGTAACACCTGTTAATAGACTACTGTCAAATTTTGAGCAAGTTCCGTCATTTACTTTGCGTTTAACAGCTGTTCAAAGTATACAACCTCGTGGATTTGAAAAAAATCGATTTCAATGGCAAAAATGTGGTTTACTGACTTTTGTTGAAAAAATCCACGATATGGTGTTGACCGATGAAGAGTAAAAGTGCGTGAGAATGTTAATGGCATAGGCATTTCATATGGCAGTGTGGTTTCGATTTTAAATGATCAGTAATAAACTGAATCGTGTGGTAACTTTAAAGGAATTTTTGGAGTTGTTTAACCTCAATTCGAATGAGTTTTTTCGGCGTTTTGTAACTGTGAATGAAACATGGATCCATTACAACACTTTGGAGACCAAGCCGCAGTCTAAACAATGGGTTTCTCCGGGTGAACCGGATCCGAAGAAGGCCAAGATAAGTTTGTCGGCCAATAAGGTGATGGCAACAGTTTTTTGGGATAATCAACATCGATTACCTTCAAAAGGTAAAAGCAATAAACGGCGAATATTATGCCAACTTATTGGACCGATTTAACGAGGATTTAGAAAAAAAAAAATAACCCATTTGTTCAAGAAAAAAGATCTTTTTCATCAAGATAATGCACGGATGTAAACGTGTGCAGTCAGGTGGGGCGATTTGAACATCTTAATGGGCGCTTCGCGTTTCTGAATCTTGGGATACAATCCCAAAAAAGTCCACAATACCATACGTCTACGTTGAAAATCGAGCTTCCAGATTTTGACTTTTTAGCCGTATTTTGTGAAAGTAACAATGTGTAGGATGGACATATCTCAGGAAGTAGGAGGAGCTTATCCAAGATTATGGTATCAATCTCTTCTTTGGAAGATTCTCTAGCAGATTAATGCATCAATCATATTTGCGGGTGGGGTTTAAGGTGTTAATTTTTATTTTCAAAATAGGGCTTTTTTGCCGTAAAGTCAAAATCTGGAAGCTCGATTTTCACCGTAGACGTATGGTCTAGTGGACGTTTTTGCTCAGTACAATCCCAAGAATCAGAAACGCGAAGCGCCCATTAAGATTTGTTTCCTTCCATACTAATCGCCCTACCCTAGTGTGCAGTCTCAATGGCAAAATTTCATGAATTGGGCTATGAATTGGTACCTCATCCGCCATATTCTCCGGATTTAGCTCCCAGGGACTATTCCCTATTTCCAAACCTAAAGAAATGTCTCGATGGAAAGAGATTTAGCTCCAACGATGAAATTATTGATCAAACAAATGCATATTTTAGGACCTCGAAAAATACTATTTATTGGAATGGTTACAAAAATTGGAAAAAATGTGTTTCCTTCAAAAAGTCACGGACTTGTTGATCCGCCCTCGTACTTTCAATTAACTCGTAGGTAGCTTATATATGACTAACTATTTGAAAATTCAACAGATTTATTTCAGCTAATATTTAGGAAAAATATCTGCAAATTTTAGCTGTTTTATTTGTAGCGTAATTTTTAACTCATTTTTTGTAGTTTTATCAAAAATATTTACTAATTTGTTTCTATTGGTGTAGATAAACTGTGTTTAGAAATAATATAGAGCATGAGGGATTTTGCTGATAACATTTACTTATGAATAGTCAAATAATTATGGTCAACTTAATCCGGACAGCAACCTCATAAATTTCGTAAATTTTTTTAAAAGTTACCGATTTGTTAGACTAGGCAAATGATCCATAGTACGAAATTTTGATCCTTGATATTTTCCCTCTAAAGTCCATTTTATTTTTAACCATAGTTTACAAGCTATTTCAACGGTATATATGTGGCAATGTATATTGGAATCCCCTAAAGAAAATGATAATGCATCATCCGAATTGCATATATATCTGCGAGTGTGTGCACACGTTTATAAGAACTCAAACAACACACGTATAGATAAAAGTTGTTGTTTGAGGATGCTGATGTTGATGATGGTCTCAGTTGTACAATTACAAAATGGCTTGCCACTTACGACATTTTCTATCCAACTACGATAGTTACTACCAACAGCTTGTTGCTGTTGCTACTTCGTTTGTGGTTTATTTTATCCAAATAGATGTTACATTACACTAATAGCATGAAAATGTACTTTAAGCAGATATACACCACAATAGTATCTACCTATAGTAATTTGTTAGTTGAAATATTCAAGGCAGTCATGATTGTTCGATTGTTTAAGAGATTTTCTTCATCAAATGTCATCTTTAAGTCAAAGATCATTATAGGGTTTTGTGTGTGATTTTATTAAAATTAATGGAAATTCCATAACGATATTACACAACATGAATGAACTAGAGATATCCTGATAAAGATAACATTTACCAGTTTAACCTATGGATACACCCAAAAAACAAATTTAAACTTCTTTTCAAATTTTCTAAAAAAACCCCTAGCGACAAAGTCAAATTTCTAGCATTTTGAAAAACTACATTAACTCATTAAAGGCACGTCATAGACATTTTTAACCAAATTTATATGGAATACAGATAAAAACTATTTATTTTTAAATTGGTATTAGTCCCTGGTTTTAAAAATGAGATATAAAGGGTTTTGAATTTCAATGTTTTTGAAGCTGTAAAAGACAACTTTTGTATAATGTTTCTATACACATCTTATCAGGGGACTTTCAACTTATTTATTCTTTAAAGAAAATTACATGAAGTTACAATATCATGTAGTTAAAGACCGTTGCAAATATAGTTAAACACAAATGAAATTTTATTTGAAGAAAGGACGACTTACATTTCATTGAATTCAACCAACATTGTCATTTGTTTTTTACTGTTGATAAAATAAGAAACAAATGTAGTAAAAACTAACCACAAATGTAGTAAAAAATCATTTATTTGTTTTTTTTTAAATAAAAAAAAACAAAAAAAACTAAAAAAGTTAATGTAAATTCATAATACAGTCATTCAATGTGGTTTGTTTTTTTAATTGAACTACAAATGTAGTCAAAACTGAAATTTCTTCTGCAAATGAGTGCAAACCACTTAAAAATTAAGATACTGTATTACTACTCAACCAACTACAAATATTTGCACCAGAAGTTCCCTAAATGCGAAAACCAACGTTTTTTCACCACACTAATACTACTTTTGCAAAACTGTTGTTCATAAACATATTAAGTCAGTTCGATTGTAAATTTTTAAAGAAATTTAAAAATTATACAGTTAAACACTAAAAATGCAGCGGACATGCGACTTATTCATTCTGGTCGATTTTAAGACGTAGATCACGAATGCGAACACAAATTTTCTTTAAAATTTCTTTTAATACCTATACCTGAATAAACTACGAATAACTTTTAATATGGTTTTAACGTAATTCATATGTTGAGTATTTAAAACAATTTCAAATAATTGGGATTGGGTGAAGGATGTAGGATATCCTTGTAATTAAAATTAAAACTTCTCTTATTTTAATTTTTTGTGAATGTTATAAAATCCCTTAATCGAATTTGCAAAATATTATCACATGATGTTAATCTATATTCCACTTAATACATTTCATCAAAAACCCCATCAATTGTACCTCAACATTTTCAGAAAATGCAGTCTGAAATACAATTTTTATAAATTTTTTACTGAATTTAATTGTGTATGAAATTAATATGGGGAAAATACAAAAAGTACAAATTTAACTTGAATATTTTCAAGTCACTTCAATTAGCTTAAACTTGATTGGCATTAATTAGTAAACAGGTTTTAAACATACTTGAATGTTTTTATCTGAATTTTATCAATTAATATTAGTCATTAAGAAACGATTGAAAGTTTTACAGGAATTTAAATATTTGGAGATATTTTAAAAATTTGAATTTTGTAGAATTCTGTTAATAAATCTTTATTAAAAAATAAATAAATTTTTTTAATGAAATTGCAATGAGAATGAAAATTATTCAAGTTCGAGGCCATACTCTACACTCAAAAAAAAAAAGTTTGTAAAGTCAGCAAAATTTTAGTCAGGAGGGTGCTAGCAAAAAAATTGCTAATGTCAGCAAAATCTTTTGCTGAAAATCAGCGAGCTGATTTTTAGCAATAAAATTAGTAGATTCAGCAAAAGTTTTGCTAACACTTAGTAGATTAGAAATAAAAAAGCCTTGCTAAAAATTAATAAATTTTTTGCTGAATTTTAGTAGACTGAAAAAAACGCAAAAAAAATGGTAAAAAAAAAATTGTAATTTAGTTAATGATAGCGATTCCTGTTCTCACCTTCACCATTCACCTCAATTTTCGAATCGCATTATATTCCGTGTATTAATTATATGTCCCATTTTGATTTCTGATTTTTCAGTATTTGTTTATTGTAAAGACGATTGGACAATAAAAAATTTATAATTTTGTATTATTTGAGAGAAAATGAGGTTCGAAAACTGAGGTGAATGGTGAAAGTGAGAATAGGAATCGCTACCAATATATTTGCTGAAATCATAAAACATATTTTTGTGATTCTTTTACAAATAATTTACGAAATATAAAAAATTTCATTTTCGCACATTGACCACATGAATTAATTTAATATCTGAAAATATATAGAAATAAATATATATAACATAACAAAAATTTTCTTTCAACTACTTACATCAATGGTTGTCTAAATGATGCTATCTTTTAAAGAACGCAACTGCTGAAGATAATTATAGAAACAAAACGAAAAAATAAACAAACACAAACGAAACGAAAAAAACAACCCTTTTTTTTGCAATAAGAAAAAGGAACCATAAAAAAATCTACCTAAGATGTGTGTCTTTGTCTTTCACTTTACTCTGTCTACATTTCTGTATATGTTTGTTTGCAATTTGACCACACATATAAACATTTAGTTTAAATAAATAAATATTTTATTTTGTCTTTTATTTAATTAATAGACAATTATTTTCACAAGCCGGTGACAACGCAAAATTTAAGTTATTTTAATCTTCAATTTTGTTTTATGTATGAAAAACAGATACAAAAGTCTTCCATGGTTGATTTTTGTATATGTCTTATTAGAGTTGTACTTTTTAGTATCATTTTCCTCTTCTCTACTACATCTTGACATGCCGCGACATCTACTTCATTCTGCGTATATCTTTCAATCTGGTTGCCGTCCACACTATTAATGTGCTTATCAGCACAATTTTTTTTTAGCAAAATTAATTAGTAAAACATTAGTATATTAGTAAAGCATTAGTATAAAACAGTTAAGTGCTGAATAAGTATAACAAAAATTTTAGCTGAAAACACGATTTTGGCAAAAAATTTTGCTAAAAAATAGTATACCTGATTTACAAGACTTTTTACTAACTTTTCTACTAACTTATTTTTTTGAGTGTACATCATGTTCCCGAATAAATGACTAATACCGTTTTTCAAACCCTCTCTTATATACAAATCGTTGTATATATTGCCTGTTATTATGTAAAAAGTAGTAATTTTGCCCTAAGTGCAACTTGTTTGCTAAACTGAAAATTTGATTGTAAAATTTGTTTTTTTTTTTGGCCAAATTATTTCCTTAACATTTTCATTTGCATCCACGATATAAAATGTCTGCCCTTGATGGTGGAAAAAGTCACCAAGGACGTGGGTTTCTTAATTCATTATACAACAATCATATTTTGTTACGACACATTTTTTGGCTCATGCTTCCTGGAATTTCTTCTCGACACTTTTTTCCCTTTATATATTTTTAATCATTCACCTTTTGACTTTTTCTGACCAAACAGGTCAGGTACAGGTAACCTGATTTTCTGTTTGACAGGCCAGGATTTTTCGTCAAAAGTCCCATTTTTTTATCTTACAAATTCCTTAAAGCAGCAAAAACAATATTTATTAATGCTCAAAAAGTATTTGAAATATCCTGTGTATTCGATAGATACATCCTTTTTTAAACAAGAGATAAATGAGACATTTTTTTAATAAAGTTCTATATAAATTTAGTTTTTTTTTAATATATTCATATCATTATATAAGTAAAATCATACACGTACATTTAATATCTATATTACACAAACTACAGACAATAATTCCTTAAATTAACACATATGGTCTATAAAAATGTCAGTAAAATACATCTTTATTGATTAATCACCTTTTGAATTGTATCTCATTTTTTTAAACATTAGGGGGTTCACCATTATATGAGTATAAATGATTATGATGTAAAAGAATTTTTTAGATTTTCTATTGAAAGCACTGATGGGGTCGCTGAAATTAATTTTATCCTTACAATAATGTTATGAAACATACATTTTTTTTTCTTATTTTGATCTTGTGCTTTGTTTTCACAAAGCCGGATAAAGCACTACAGAACAATTCCGGATAACTTAAAAAAATATTCAGGGTACATATTATAAGTTTAGGTGTCACTCTAATAACCATAACCCTAGAAAGTTCATCTTGGTCTTTAAGACGTATATGCTTTATATTTTTCAGTTTCCCTGCTAAGCTTGTAACGATTATATTTTCCGAACTCTATGAGGCAGGAAACTTTGCTACCTATATTTCCGGCCGTGCTCAAGGAGATTTGGGATGGAGATCTTGTTACCTGCCTATAGATAAAAATCATTTCACAAAAAAATATTGATATTAGGTAGCTTCTATATTGAATTCAATTACCCAAATAAATTTTATGTCTAGATAGAATAAAAAAAAAAAAAAATTAAAGACATCGATGTAAAGTAAAGTTGAGAAGAGGAGTTAGATGTTTCATACCTCTTCAGTCTCTACCCACCCGACCATTGCTATCCTTTAAAATTCATATTAAATAGCCCATTACTTTCCTAATTCTAACCTCCTAAATGTTTCGTGGAATTTTTAAACAAAGAAATTTAAAACCCCATATTGGGTATGATATTTATTAAAATTCTGTGTTTTTATTATTAAAATTTAAATTCATGATCTTTTATAAACAAAGTTAAATTATATATTCAATTAGTAATAAAAAAAATGTATTAGTTAATTAATTATTTGGTTTGAAAGAGTATTTTATAGTTCAGTAATATCGTATGATTATTTGTTATTAATATTTATAAATTTCATTTAATTATTTCTTCTTTTCTTTAAAAAAACATATTAGTAAACGTTTTGGAATTGAAACAAAATTTAAATAAAAATTATTTTTGCAAACTAATCGTTATTAACACAAAATGATAATAATTTCTTAAAATAAAATTATATATGTATGTTTAATAAAAAAAAATTTAAATTAAAGTTATTCCACAACGTTTCACTCTATTCAAAAAAAAAAATATCTTGTTCAAAATTTGAGTGTAACCAAAAAAAAAAATTAAATTAACAAAACAAAAATAAAACAAACTCACCAGATAAAATCCTTCGTTGACGCCAGGCCTGTTGTCAGCTGAAGATGGTGTTTTAACGTATAAATTATAGCTCAAATTATGATTTTGTTATAGTTTTAAAAAGAGTGAAGTATAATATTATTACAATGTGTATTTGATAGTGTATGAATGTATTTGTGTTAATGATTAATAAATTGAGAGTTTAGATTTTGAAAATTTATGATGAAAAATGAGAGTAGTTTTAAATGAGAATGAACAATAATAAATAAAATTTTTAAGAATTTAACTCTAATTTAACGTGTGTTCTGTATATTATTTGACTGATTAATATCCGTTGTTTAAGTCCATATATCGATAAATATTATTTGCAAATTTATTAGAATCCTGTTGATAACTTTTCCATCTTCAAGGGAATATTAATAATTTAGTTAACTGTCAACTCCTGCGTTGACCAATAGAAATGTTATGCGGTCGTCAAAATATAATTTTATTATTATTAAGATGAAAATTATTGTTGCTGTTGAAAATCTTGACATCCGTAATTTAATTTCCGTATCAGAAATTAATTTTTTCCAACTACAAATGAATCCGCAATTTCTTTGTACAATAGATGAAATTAGATTACACGATCGTTTCTTCTCTCAGACTTTCTTCCCTTAAACAGCCGATTAAATCTTTACTAATCAATCCGTGTATAGAAAATTGTTAGTTTCCAATGTTATTTTAATTTTCGTCTGATACTCAATATTTTAATATTCTTCTGATACTCAAAATAAAAATTATTTCATGAAAATTTTAAATTATTTTTGACAACAATTTTCCTTATGTTACTATTATTTAAAATTATTTTCAATAAATTCCAAAATTCTAAAGTATAAACAGTCTATACAAAAATATTAAGATCAGCACTCACAAGCTCTTAAAGATAGCTTACTTTTTATTTCGGAATATTCATAATTTTTTACATAAAATATAATTAAGAATGTTACTGCAGCATGAGGTTAAAGTATATTTTTTTAGTTAAAAAAAATGATATGTGGGCGCTTTGGTGTAATGGTTAGCGCGTTGTCCGATTCCCGGCGACGCAATATCAATTTAGAAAAATAATATGTATGGGTTGTTCTATCACTCATATTTATCGCTGAGCATATCTTTGGTATTGCCATAGCACTTAATACCACCGAAATAAAATAATGAATCAAGGCTATGAACAAGACTTTAATAAGTTCGCCAACTATCCATCAGGTGGCGACAACAACCGTTCCAATACTTGTCATCTCGCGCAATTAATACAGAGTTAAAAGCACGTATATTTTGTTAGATTTTATTTTTTTATATTTTTTATATTTTTTTTTTTTTTCATTAACGACTTCTTTTTGCGTGAGTACATTACATTTAAAAAAAAAATCACTTACCCTCTTTTTATTTAATTTGTAATATGGAATAACTTTATTTAGCGGTCCATTCGAATATTCATCGGATTTTTCGTTTTTTCGGTTTATTTCGTATTGTTTTAAAAGAATTTTAGAACAGTGAGGTACCAAATTAAAGAGTTTTGGAAGACGCATTAACTGATATATTAAAAAAAAAAATGTTTTCAATTGTGTAAAAAATGGTTCTTGCGGATCTCAACGTAAACAAGTCACCGGGACCGGATGGCATACCAGCACTGGTACTGAAACAGTGCTCTTCGACGCTAGCTCGTCCATTGGCTAACCTGTTCAGCTCTTCATACCGTGCAGGTGTCTTCCCTTCGTGCTGGAAGGTAGCCAATGTTCAACCAATCCCCAAAAAGGGTGCGGCTAATAATCCTGAAAATTACCGCCCAATTGCAATATGTTCTCCGCTCTCGATGGTGATGGAGAGCATGGTAAACTACCATCTTGTAAATTATCTGGAGACCAACTCACTTATTAGTGATCGACAGTATGGCTCTAGTAGAACTCGTTCTACGGGAGATCTGTTGGCGTTCCTTTCTGAATGTTGGAGTCGGTCCATTCACATGTTTGGTGAGAACAAGGTAGTTGCTCTAGATCAGGGGTGCCCAAGGCCTATGCGCTTGGTGCTCATTTGTTTTTGTAAAAACACTTAGCTATAGGCTGTGTGTTTTAATACACATATAGAGCGCTCAGCACTAGCAATACGAAATACACAAACAACTTTGTCGTATTAGTTTTTTTGTCGTTCTTCACTGTATACACGCAAGCGCAAAGCAACAACACTTTCGTATGCTTTGCTGGTAAACGTTGAAATATTTTTTTCTTTTTTCTTTGTATGTATTGGTTTTTACAACAAAAAATATTGAATAAAAATTAGTTTTTCTTTAAATATATTGGTTTTGGCTCTTCCATAAGGAACTTTTGGGCACTCCTGCTCTAGATATTTCCAAGGCGTTCGATCGTGTGTGGCACGGCGCACTGTTATCAAAACTAATTGCCTTTGGTATAGGTTATGATTTCTCTCGATTTATCTCGAGTTTTCTCAGAGATCGTACTATACGTGTTGTTATAGATGGGGTCTCATCCGACGAGTTTCAGTTATGTTCAGGGGTACCACAGGGCTCTGTTCTTTCTCCATTTCTTTTTCTCATCTTTCTTAATGACCTCCTTGGTCGAACTATCAATCCTATTTACTCCTGTGCAGATGACAGCAACATTTGTCATTCTTTTTCCTTCGATCGTAGGCCAAGCCTTGTGGAGGTCGAGGGCAAAAGACAGATTATGAATGACACACTCAATCATGACTTTTCGACAATCTCAGAGTGGGGTCGTGCGAACAGGGTCGATTTTAATGCTCGTAAGACTCAATGTTGTATGTTGACCCATAGGTCTGTGGACTCAACTACATCATCTGTGTATATGGATGAGATCGTTATTGAGGATTCAGATACTTTTGATGTTCTGGGCATGAGAATACAGTGTGATGTCCGTTGGACAGATCACATTATTCAAGTATCGAAGGAAGCTTTCAAGTGTCTTGGTTTTCTAAACCGTTGTAAGAAATACTTCACCCCATCTGATCTCCTTAATATTTATACCACCTACATCCGGCCGAAGATGGAATATAACTCCCATATATGGGCAGGTGCTTCAAAGTCTATTTTGGGGCTTCTGGATTGTGTGCAACGGAAAGAGTTGATGCTTATAACGACAGTAGGGTTTCGAACTCTATTGACTCGTTGGAGCATCGTCGGAATGTGGGTTGTGTGACTTTGTTCTATAGATATTACCATGGGAAGTGTTCTGCTGAGATAAGCCGACTCATCCCGAGGGACCGGGTCTCTGTTCGTACTACCCGCTTGTCAAGTAGATATCATCCGTTTGTTGTCTATAGCCCGGCAAATCGCACAACGCATTACAGAGAAAATTCATTTTTCAGTAGCACTAGCCGTATGTGGAACTGTCTCCCTGCGGAAGTCTTCGCTGCAAATTACAATTTAGAAAAATTCAAGTCAAATGTCCACAAACACTACTCCCTCTTTCCTCCTCCCCATAACCTACTTTCCTGATATCAACACAATGCAATGCATTAGTAGGGGATCCCCTGAGTGTTGGTTCAACATAAAAAAAAAAAAAAATGTATATTTAATTTAATTGAGTGGGGATCTGTGCTTTTTCCGACATTTTTAACTGTTTGTCTTTTATGCGACTTTTCGCGAAAAGCTCGCTTCTCTTATATAAGAAATATGGGTTAGAATTATTTTTGTTTTTTCAAGTACTTCAAAGATGCGTACAGATAAATATGACTTAACTTCATTGCCGCTAAAAATAATACATGTCCCTTATTTCTTTCTCCCCCCCTTTCTTTCTCACATATCCGGTAAATCAACTTGAATTCCAGCCTGGAATTTTAATGTAAATCCAGCAATGAACATTGTAAAAAGCCTTGAATTTCAAGCTCATATTTTAATCTAAAATAATGGGCAAATCAAAACCATAATTACTTTAATTTTTTTATTTTATTGATCAGAAAACTTGTATAACAATGAAATGATTTTATATTCCATCAGGGAACATTCAAATACGATGATTTGCATTTATCACATTTATTCCTTTATTTATAACATCGGAAAACAAGTATTTTTCTAGAAAAGCGATTTTAAATAGTTTAGATGGATGGGTGAAGAGAAAAATAACAAATTCTTGAAATATAATTATCCGCAGATTTCTGCTTTTGAATAACTGCAAGATAACAATATCAAATTCTTCTCAATATTTTTATTAACTTTTCATTCTTTTAATCTTTAAAGATGAAAGACGATATATATTTCTTCTTTTTTATCAATAGTATTTTTCATTGTGAAAAACATATTGACAATTTTTCCAAATATTATCAAACACAACTGAACTTGATTTAGACTTTAAAAAACGGCAATAATTCCACTTTAATTCAAGCTATATTTAAATTACTTTAATTTTTAGTTTTTTAATGTTTATTGGGAATTTGAAATATAAAAGCAATAAACAATTGTAAAAAATATTGTGAACTTTTTTAAAATTAGTTTTAGCCATTCATTTTATCGGAAGCCTTCGCGGGAATACCCCTACGAGAACCTCTGGGTCCTCGGACCCCCATTGGGGATCCGATGAGACAGATAAATTTATTTTAGCTTTAAATTGACTGTTACTTACAATGTTTATAGAGCAATTCCATATGAAAGCGATCACCTTTTGGACGACCCCTCTCCGATTTTAAAATAAATAGTCTCAATCGATTGCCCAGCAAAAAATAATGTACCTACATATTTTTTTTTTTTTTTTATAGTGACTGGTTTAGTGGTGGTGTGCACCACTGTCATGTGACAAAATTGAAGAATTCTTCATAAGGGACCCCCTTTTGGACGTCCCCTCTCCGATTTTAAAATAAATAGTCTCAATCGATTGCCCAGCAAAAAATAATGTACCTACATATTTTTTTTTTTTTTATAGTGACTGGTTTAGTGGTGGTGTGCACCACTGTCATGTGACAAAATTGAAAAAAAAAACTACTAAAGCGATCGCAACGAGTGATAGCTCGTTGGAAAGGTAATTGAATCAGGCTTTAATTGAAAAATAAAATTTTCCTAATTTTTCTCAGAAATTTACGTTTTTTCCCATGAAAATTAAATTTTCCGATTTTCCACAGAAGCTCCTAAATTTTCCGGCTAATTTTATTTTTTTTGGATTCCTCATAATTTTTGCTTTAAGAATCAGCAATAAAAAAATGGGCCCCGACTCCTTGTTTGGACAGGAGAAGAGCATTTAAGAGACCACCTTGTTCTCATTGTTTTTATATTTTTTATAATTGAATTATTTTTAATTATTTAACAAGAAAAAAAAGGAAAATTTTATTTTTCAATTAAAGCCTGATTCAATACCTTTCCAACGAGCTATCACTCGTTGCGATCGCTTTAGTAGTTTTTTTTTAAAACAACTTTCAATGAGGTCCCTTATGAAGAATTCTTCAATTTTGTCACATGACAGTGGTGCACACCACCACTAAACCAGTCACATTAAAAAAATAAAAAATATGTAGGTACATTATTTTTTGCTGGGCAATCGATTGAGACTATTTATTTTAAAATCGGAGAGGGGTCGTCCAAAAATTTGCCAATTTTGATCGTTTTCATATGGAATTGCTCTATAGCCATTTCATAAGAAATAGTCTGAAGGTGAACATAAAAATCGTAGACACAAAAAATTACTTTTTCGGAGTCATCTCTCCCGATTTTCAAAAAATTTAGTTTATGTATAATCTAGGACCTGACAAAGTTTTTAATTTCTTTCTCTGTGACTTTTTAGTGAAATACATGATGTTCAATATACGTATCGTATTTCTTCAATGCCTCATCGAATTGTTATAAATTTAGTGGCATATTAAAGCTTATATAACCTTTTCGAAACGGTTTTGAGGATAAATAAATTATTTTTTAAAAAGGATAAAAAAAAAAATTATAAAAATTTCCTTGATTTGCAAATATCTCAAAATGCGTATCCTTTTTTTTATTTATTTTTTTTGTTAAGAGTTAACTTGACATGTTATCTACATCATATAAAAATTTCGAAATATGTTTTGTGGAAATCTTAATTTTTATAAAATATTTTTTTTTAAATAATTAATATTTGTTTTATACTAATTTTGCATTATAGTTTAGAATTAAATATGTTTTATGATTTTGCAAGAAGGATTATAGAGTTTTGGAATGTCCTTGATGTTTAAATAGTGCAAATTTGACACGCTTTTAGAATTACACTTTAAAATTTGACAAATTTTAAGAGGTTTTACATTTTTCTGAAAATTATTTTATTATGCGTATTTTATTACAGCACAGGATGAAATCCAATCCTGCCATTACACTTATGGACAGACTAATTGGTGTTTATTACCGGACTGAAGACAGGAATCAGGTGTACAAATTGAGCAGCACAATTCAGTAACTGTGAACATTTTTATTAAAGCTTTTGCAAACTTCATAACAAAATATTTAAGAAGACCTATTTTTCTGATGGATCTGCGGCTAAATATTTACTTAGTATTTGGGCTCGGAACTTCATGTTGTTGTCGTTAGCTGTAGAACAAAGTTAACCAAATATATTTGAGAATTACCAAATTTGCAACAAATTGTCATCTATTTGTTAATGCATATTTTGCTATATATGCGAATTTTAACGCCATTTGTTGTTACATATTTTGCATCAAAATGCATATTTTTAAAAAAAAATACCTATAAAATTTTACTAAAATCTACGTTTTTGCAAAATATAAACATTTTTTTATTTTTTTTTTATAAATATATTTCTGATGCATATTTTTTAATCACGAAGTCAAAAATATATCGAAAAATACAATTAATAACTTTTAACGATGATTAAGGCTAATTTTAAAATTGTTAAGCCCTTTTAAGGCAAAAATTACTTAAATTGTGTAAATAATGTTGAAAAATTTGTAAAAATCAATAATAAATTTTTATAATTTAAATGCATATTTTACGATTTTTAATGCACCCAGAAAACAGACTTAGTAGTAGCTGTTGCCAATCGCATACTTCAGTTGCGGCGACCGAATTTATCGGTTGTGATAACAATCATTTTTGACAAGACAATAGAATATCTGTTGAATGAACATAAATTCGTTAATTCTCCAAAATCTTTTGACCCATAAGCCTACTTATTCCGTTTTTATAGTCGCAAAAATAAGAAAAGAAATGTTGAACGGCCTTAATTTGCATGCAGATATTGTTGCTCTACATACAATTATGAAAACATTCACATATTTTTCTATCAACACAACGCAATACAAGAATGTCTTATCTATCTATAACCCAAAAAAAAAAACATTCTAAAAGATATTCCCTAAGTTCGTTATTTGCTTCGAATACCGAGAGAATCATTTTAAACAGGATTTTAAAGAATTTACAGGTAATCATTGTAATTAATATAATGTCGTCTAGACATGATTGTGAATTGTTGGCGATTAAATATTTGTATTTACAAAGTACTGAATAGTTTTACTGATATTGCAATAAATAAATAAATTGAATTCAAATGGAATTAGCAAATGGTTTGTGGGATAATATTTCAAAAGTACACTCAAAAAAAATGTTTGTAAAGTCAGCAAAAAATTTTGCTGAGTCAGCAAAATTTTAGTCAGGAGGGTGCTAGCAAAAAAATTGCTAATGTCTCGCTGATTTTCAGCAACAAAATTAGTAGATTCAGCAAAAAGTTTTGCTATCACTTAATAGATTAGAAATAAAAAAGCGTTGGTAAAAATTAATAATGTTTTTGCTGAATTTTAGTAGACTGAAAAAAACGCAAAAAAATTGTAATTTAGTTAATATATTTGCTGAAAATCATAAAACATATTTTTGTGATTCTTTTAAAAATAATTTACAATAATTACAAAATATAAAAATTTTCATTTTCCCACATTGATGTCATGAATTAATTTAATATCTGAAAATATATAGAAATAAATATATATAACATAAAAAAAGTTTTCTTTCAACTACTTACATCAATGGTAGTCTAAATGATGCTTTCTTTTAAAGGACGCAACTGCCGAAGATAATTATAGAAACGAAACGAAAAAATAAACAAAAACAAACGAAACGAAAAAACAACCCTTTTTTGCAATAAGAAAAAGGAACCATACAAATCTACCTAAAATGTGTGTCTTTGTCTTTCGCTTTACTCTGTCTACATGTCTGTATATGTTTGTTTGCAATTTGACCACACTAGATTATTAATCTATTAACATTTATTATAGAAATACATATTAAACTTAAATATTTTATTTTGTCTTTTATTTAATTAATAGACAATTATTTTCACAAGCCGGTGACAACGCAAAATTTAAGTTATTTTAATCCTCAATTTTGTTTTATGTATGAAAAAGAGATACAAAAACTTCCATGGTTGATTTTTTTATATGTCTTATTAGAGTTGTACTTTTTAGTATCATTTTCCTCTTCTCTACTACATCTTGACATGCCGCGACATCTGCTTCATTCTGCGTATATCTTTCAATCTGGTTGTCGTCCACAGTATTAATGTGCTTATCAGCACAATTTTTTTTAGCAAAATTAATTAGTAAAACATTAGTATATTAGTAAAGCATTGGTATAAAACAGTTAAGTGCTGAATAAGTATAACATAAATTTTAGCTGAAAACAGGATTTTAGCAAAAAAATTTGCTAAAAAATAGTATACCTACTTTACAAGACGTTTTACTAACTTTTGTACTAACTTATTTTTTTGAGTGTAGCACAATAAATAAAATAACCATTACTCCCATTTAATCTAAATCAATTCTCAGAAATTTTTATATAAAACACATCTGTTAATACGAACTCGCTTAAGAGGATTCCTCGGTTAATATTAACTGTTTCTGATAGCTAAAACGTAACTAACTAAAAGTTGATGCTACGAGTCATATCCTGAGGGTAACCGGTTCGATTCACTGTCACGACACATACTTTCTTAAAAAAAAAATTATATAAAGAAAATTTAAATAGAATTTAATATAATTTGAGTAATTGACACATAAACTAATTACTGATGAGCCTTTGGATGTTTCGGAATTGCGAAAGTCCGGTACTTCTTTGGTAATTTCTTGTGTCTGTTTAGTTTTTAAATAAAACGTGTTTTTTTATTCTTCCTGTGAATTTATTTTTTATTTTATTAATTAATAATCATATAATTACAAATTATAAACTATTTCCCTAACCGAGCACTAGCTACTATGGCTTTCGGCGCGTTGTAGCGAAATCGAACCCATGACCCCCGGACTGATAACACAGCACGCTACCAACTAGCCTACCGGGGCGCACGATACCTGTAAATAAATTTTACAAATAGCATATTTATTTAAAATTTTTTCCGATAGCTACAAATGTTCAATGTATGTTTCTTCGGTTAAAACAAACCAAACTTAGAACGAATTAATTTTTCTATACCCTCGGAGATTATATCAACTACAAATGTTAGTAATATTTTTTTCGTAATCTGAATTTATAAATTACAAAATTTGTTCCTAATTTTCGTTGCTGATTTTAGCAAATTATATTATTTTTTAAACCTGAGTTGCTGATGTTGTCTATAATTTTCACTGATTATTTTTTATAATTGAATCTTTTTTGAATCTAAAGTAATAAAATAAAAATAAAACTAAATTTCAATAAAAAAAAACATAAAAAAAATTAATACGAAAAATTGGCTGAATTTTTTAAATATATTTCCAACTAAAGGTTAACTACATTTTGAGTAACGTTTACAAATTTTTATTAATACATACACGATTTACTAAAATTAGATAAACGGTCTGCTGACATAACAACAGCGTATTTTTCCACAATATTACAGTTTTTTTCAGTTACTTTTACTGACTTTTTTATTTGAGTGCACGTTGAGGCATTTCTAATTTTGTTAATTTTAAAAACCAACAATAATTTGTTTTGTTTTTATAAATTTTTTAAACTTAACCTTGTAACATTTTTATGCAAAAGAAGAATAAAAAAAATTCTGCTGCTTTGGGAACTAACAATGAAGGGCATTTGATTGGTTCCCTTCGATTGCCATTAATTTTATATATGTGATAAAGGAGATAAAATAAATAACAATGTGTTCCTTTTATTTTATTTGCGTTTTTTGAAGCTACTATTCAAGCAATATACAAATTTTGTATCAAATGAAAGGTATTTTATGACCTTTCTATTAGTGTACAAAAATAGTAAACACTTTAAAAAAAAATAAAGTTTCGAACAACTTTGAAACCCGTTTTTACCCACTAAACGTGCGATTGGACAGGTATGTTTCTTACTAATTTTTTTATAACTTCCGTCTCCTCTATCTCATATTCGAATTTTTTAGATATCTGGAGGAACCACCCCACCGGACTTCCCTTGTAAGTAATGTATTCGTCTATTCAAAAAATAAACACATTGAAATACGTCTTTTTTAATAGACCTATATAAACTAAATCCATATTTGGCAAATTTTTTTCTTATTAACAGGATTTAAAATATCGCGGTTTTAATTGTACATCATTCACCCGATTTTTAAGCATTTTTTTTATAAATTTTTATGATTTTTTTTAAATATAAATCTACACAAATCAGTCTTTAATTTGAGTATAATTATGTAGGCTTTTGTGACAGGACATCGCACTGGTATTGCAAGCAAATTGAAAATTTTCCTTTTTTAGGTTTTTCCCTATAAATGCTACACACAGAGAATAAATTGGTTGGAATTCCATTGTAACCAACAAAATGTAATCATTATTCAATAATTTTTATTGTAAGTATATAAAATTCATAATCAGAATAATGAAACTATATTTTAAACAGAAAATATACAAAATTAACCAACACACAGTCACATCATTCAAACTATTGGTTTTCCTTATCAATATTAGAAAAATATTATCTTCTACATTACCTTTAATACCAACAACCAACCACTTTTCGGAGATTTTATCCCTTGAATAAAATATTTGCAGTTAAAATCGAATATTAGTTTGGCCTGCAAAAAAACAATCACTCTATCTAAAATATAAGTTTTCGTTACCAATTTTAAAACAATATAAAATTTTTTTAGTAGTGTTGGTAACTTTAACAAAATATTAAGATAAGCAACCCAGTTTTTGTTGTACATACAAATATATTTTTAGACATTAATATTTAAACTTGAAAGAACAAAAAAATTCAAGGTAGAAATTTTAAAATACAAATTCAAATTTAGTTTAGGCTAGAGATAAAGTAATTGCCTGACAAGCAGAAGGTCGCCGGTTCGAGCCCAGTTCGTGGAGAAGATTTTTGTATTAATAACATAATTTTAAAATAATATAAATTTTTTTTATAGTTTTGGTAACTCTAATAAAGTATTGAGATTAGCAACCGAATTTATATTGTACATACAAATCTATTTTTAAACAAATATTTAAATTTGAAACTAGAAAATATTCAAGATTGTAATTTAAAAAAACATATTTAAATTGTGTTTAGGCTAGAGGTGAAGTTCTTGCTTGACAAACGGAAGATCGCCGGTTCGGGCCTAGTTCGAGGCATATAATTTTTTTATTAATAATATAAATTTTGTTGAACGCATGTGAATCTATTTATAGAATATTATAGTCAATAAACATAAAATATCCATTTGTTACAATAAAAATTCGAAATTTGTAAATAAATGTTAGTTGTAACAATAGTATTAAAAGTTAATAATGCTGATAGTACATGGAAACACACAAATTCGGTTGGCAAAAAATTCGGTTGCAACTACAAAACTGTTTTCTGTGTGTATGCATATTAAAAAATTTGAAAATTTTATCATAGTGCATAATGACAATCCAATGTACACATTTTAGTATTAAAATTGCAAATCCATTGAAAAACTCCCAAAACTTTTTACAAAAGAACTGCAAGTTGTAACTAAATTTATATATGCTTCAAATAAAAATCATAAAAATCAATCTTCATATAAAAATATGTTATTAACATTATTATAAAAGAATTTGCATCTTTTTGCAGAACCTGTCTTTAAAATACATATTTTATAAAATATTTAGGTACGCTGAGTGAGTCTAAATCTGGCATTTGTAGGTTTTGAAATATCGCGGTTTTTATATTTACGTTCCAAAGAACATTTTGTTCTATATATTTTAGGATATTTTTTTTAAATTTTATTACAAAAACGATTTGATTGGAATGTTGAGTTTACTCACAGTGATAAAATAATTTTTTTTTGCATACATAAAATTTATAAGGATACAACTGAACATGCAAAATTTTCAATTTCCTTGCAATACCGGTAAGATATTCTGAAACAACCAATGACATGATTAAATTCAAATGAAAGACAATTTATATTCTTAAATTGAAAAATTAAGCAAAACATACGAAAAAATTAGGTGAACGATGTAAGTGTATAAACCGAGATTTTCAAACACTACAAATGAGCAAAGCAAGTTTTTGACAGAATTGGACTCAGCGTAGCTAACCAGTCAGAAACTGCCACTTTGTAAATAAATTACTGGCAGAACACTTGTTAGAGATGCTTTTCCAGTGTTTCCAAAAACCGTTTTGCCACTATTTGGTTTACAATAATTTCAGTAGTCTACACAAAAACACCTGCAAAGAATTGGTTGAGACCACTATGACAACATTGGCAAATGTGTTTTCCCAGTGCTATCTAGTCAGAAATGGCCAATGGCTCAAAATTATAACCACTGCCAGAGCGTTTATTTTATAAAAATGCTAATGCTTTGTTTGTGATTGTTTTTTATTTGTTTGTTTCTAGAAATGTTCTTTTAAGACCAACATTTTTTTTTGGTTTTACAACTTCGACAAGTTATTTCCAGCAAACCTTATATCAGTGCTAGAATATTTGAGCCACCGACAGTTAGCCAGCCTTATCATTCACTTACGTTTTAAGCTATCAATTATTATACGAGGGGAAAATTGGACTTTTTTGACCAGCTTCGACCACGCCCCACAGTTTTAACCGAATTTGAAATTTTTAAAAATAGCTAACTAAATTCCAGACCGATTTCCTCATTGTCCATTTTTAAAAGTAATTTTTTTAATTCAAGTCAAAATTAGCGAAATTTATGTGTATTTTGATATTTCTGATATAAAAAAAAATAAAAATTGTGGTATATAAGCGAAATGTATCTCAACTTTTAGGTAATTTTAAAAATCAGCGAAATTTCCATTTTTTTAGACATTTCTACTATTACAAATTGTGAGATATAAGCCAAATGTGTCTCAACTTTTAGGTAATTTTATTCTCTATTAATAATCGTTATCAAATATTCGCTCACTTTTTGATTTTATTTGATAAAAACAAATTTAATTTTAATTTGAAAATAGAACCTTTTTATTTCGCATACAATATCTTAAAAAAAATTACCAATCGTGGTAGACTTTTTTGAAGATGAATGTGGATATTCTGCTTTATCGACATGCATCTTTAGAATTTTCTAGAAAAACAATTAAAATGAAGTTAAGCAAAAAAAATTTTACATAATTTTATATAAAAATTTATTAATTTGTTAACTAAAAAACACAAGTAAAGTAGTATTAAATTTATTAGAAATACAGGTTTGATATAATTTTTATTAACAAATAAAAATTATGTTTTTTTCGACCTTTAATTGTGAAATGAAAATGAAAATTATTCAAGTTCAAGGCCATACTCTATATTTCTTTATTAGGATATTGTCCTCACAAATAATCTATAGAGTTTTTTGTCTTCAAATTTATTATTTGACCCTTTCAGGAATGTGTTGATAGATCTATTTCGGGAATTTTCTAGGTTTCCATCATCAGAACACGTTTTTAAAGCGGTTATAATCCCGTGCCAAACATCAAACATTCATATAAGATGAATTTCATATCAAAACCTATAAAAAAAGGCACATTTTGAACCCGACCCTCTCAGAATTTGATCAAATTTTGCAAACCGCTACATTTTACCTATACAAACATAACCTCATATTTAGAAATTGCATTTTTGAAAATACGTGGGCGTGGCAAGGTATCGAAGTTTTTGAAAAATGACGATAATATGTACTTTCAAGCTGTGATTACTAAGGAATGGCTGAACCGCAAAATTTCATCAAATTCTGAGAGGGTCGGGTTCAACGCATATCGGTTTTGATATGAAATTCATCATAAACTGGTTTACTCGCTACATGAAATATAGAGTATGGCCTCGAACTTGAATAATTTTCATTTTCATTTATTAGAAATATTAGGTATTTTACAAAAAATGTGTATGTGTATGTTCTTATGAAAAATACAAAAAAAAATTTTAAAACTTTTTTAATGAAGGGCATTTGTATGTATAGCAGAAAATTGGTTTTTAACTAAGAAAATTTGAATCGTTTTGGTGAGATGGTAAAGATACTGTAGAGAAAGCAAAAAGTGAATATTTTATATTTGGCTGTTATTGTGACCGCGGATCCAAATTTGAGATAAAATTTGTTTCTATTACACAATTTTTAATTTTTTTAGAGCAGAAATATAAAAAAATAGAAATTTCGCTGATTTTGACGATTTATTAAGGATATAAAGTAAATGACTCTTAAAAATTCGGCCATTAAGAATCCATCTAAAATTTAAATCGTTTTTTTTTTAAATTAATTTTTTTTTAAAAAATTCAAATTTTTCCTTTCCTTCGGGGTTCCAATCCCGGCAGGAGCAACAAAATTATAAATTAACTTTTTTGTAACAATATTTTGGAAAATCTATTTTTAGACCACCTATTTTATGTTTTACCAACATTTTGCCAACGTGGGAAATTTTGCTGGTGAAGAAACTGAGCATAAAAGATTATAAATAAAGACATGTATAACTTTTCTGAGATTTACTTATTATTAAAAAAAAGCAATTGTCATGCAGATATTTCAAATTAAAGTTTTTGGACTAATGCCTTTTTCGAAATGACCTCTTAGATGTTAACACAAATCAAAAGATTTTCAGAAGAAGTGATGGTTAGTTATCATGATTTTCTTCATATTCTTTGTTAGCTGAAGTTGTTGGCTATGAAAAAATCTCTGTATAAAAATTTGGGTACTCTTCTGGAATGTATTTTTCTGCTTTTTTTTCAAATCTGACATTTTACTTTTATTGACTGATACTTTACCTGAATAAGCAGGAGTATTACTTTATGATGAAAACGACCTGGTGCCCATTCTCTCTAAGCGCTTTAATTCATAACTGATTAAACAATCTATGGATTAACGTGTTTTCATGACGATTAAGATATTTTTAATTTCCATTGTGGAGAAAACTTCAATAGTTTAATGAAAAAATTTCTTTAAAACTCGTCCAAGAAATTCTCTCTGAGCAGGATTCGCGCCATTTTCACAAGACCTTGTAGACCTGTAAATATGAAATGTGATACTTGGAAATTAGAAAAAGTATTTTTTTTGTTCTTTGGTACTCCTTTGTCATAGGAATCAACAGATAGCTCCAGTTTTTGTTATAGTTCGACCACAGTTTTTTGTGTCTACACAAATAGAATTTCTTGGACGAGTTTTAATGAAATTGTTTCATTAAGCTGATGCAGTTTTCTGCACAATGTAAATGAAAAATTTCTTAAATTTAATGAAGATAGTTTTAATGAAACTATTTTTAATGAAACTTTTTCATTAATAAATTGAAATTTTTAATAAATAAGATGAAATTTTAAATTAAATTTTATGAAAAACTGCATTAATTTAATGAAAAGTTTCAATGGACGAGTTTTAGTGACATTTCATAGAGCTAATGCAAAACGTCATGGATATCATGCAGAGAATTCTCTCAGTGTATAATTTATTTAGTTTTGGGCCTTCTTATTTCAAAATTTTCACTTGAAAGGGGCATAAGTGCACACAGAGAGAATTATCTGCATGATATCAATAATTTTTTTGCATTATATTTATGAATTGTCACTGGAACTCGTCCATTGCAACTTTTCATTAAATTAATGGAGTTTTTCATATAATTTAATGAAAGTAATCATATTATTTATTTAAAACTTTATTCGACTGATGAAAAAGTTTTATTAAAAATAGTTTCTTTGTTACAGTTTTATTAGTTTTTGTTTTTATATACCGTGAGATTATTTTAATGTTATTTTTAATTTATATACGTAGGTTGAAATCCGTATATTTACAAAAATAAAGCAAATCAAACATATTAGCCAGGTTGATACTAGTATTTCGAAATATCTCATCAGAACCCGAAGTTTTAGAAAAGCTAGAACCTCCAGAATAAGCAGGTCTTTAATAACAAACCTATTATTCTTTAATTTTTCTCAATTCTTGTCTTCTTACACAGAAAAAATTATCAACCTAAAATATTTAATAAAAGATTTGAATTAAATTTGTTTCTAAACAAATATTTAATTAAATCAATTAATATTTTAATTGACTTTTAAATATATAAATACATATTTTATTTTATACATAATTCTCAAATTATTTTGTCATATACTGTGTGTGAAATAGAAAAGTTTCAGTATAAAATACCAAATACATTTGTAGTTTACAAACAATACTAGCACACACACACAAATACACAAACGGACACAGTATTACTAAAAACACATATGAATACAAACGTGTCGTTTACACACTTTTTGTTGAGTATCATATATTTTTTTTTTTGTAGATAGTTATTTATAACTTTTTTTCTTTTTAATTATCAATAAAAGTTTCAATTAATATTATCATTGCCGTGATAGGTAAAACATCAATTAAAATATTAATTTATTCAATAAATTTTTTAATTGAAACCCGTTTTTAGTTTTTTCTGTGTAGTAATCAAACACGTGGCTAGGATCTTGACTAGGGTCATCATCTAGCATCATGACGTTACTAAACTTTGAAGACCAAAAATTGGTGTCATTTTTATACACTGAGAGAATTATCTGGATATCAATGAATTTTGCATTAGATCAATGAAATGTCGCTTGAACTTATCCATTGAAACTTTTCATTAACTTAATACAGTTTTTGAAAAAAATTTTATTTAAAATTTCGCATCATTTGTTAAAAATTTCATATATAGTTTCATTAATAACAGTTTCATTAAAATTATGAAGCTTTTTCATAAACTTTAAGAAAGTATACATTCACTCTGTGAAGAAAACTGCATTACTATTAGTGAACTCGTCCAAGAAAATTCTATCGGTGTATAGACTTTAATCTTCGATTGCTATGTAAGATGGTTTGGAATACCTAAACACGTTCCCTTTTCGAAATGGCGTTTTCAATTGTTTTAAATGGTTAAATTTGCATGAAATTTCTAAAAGTTAGTCTGTAAATAAATAAATTTATCAAAATATTGAATATTAAGGTATTGTTATTGCCTCTATTATTACAGAAATATATTTCTTGAATGAATCCAATTATTGAAAAAAACATTTATTATTTATAACAAGCAACACACATGTTGCTTGTACCATTTTTAACACATGTTGGACCTTTAAATAAAATACAACACCAAGAGCCATGGTTTTTGTTATAAAAAAGTAGATGGTAAGGTAGAATTTAAACTATCCTTTACATCTGCGAAAATTTGACAAAAGTAAAGAAATTTTAAAATGAGTTAAAAAATAACAGTTATGTTGATTTTTTAAAATTCCAGTCTTGTTAATGCTTTAAAATTGTAAATTGTTGTTGATATTTTTTACTTATGACCAGGGCAACCATAAATATGCTCTATCATGTTTTTTCTGTGAGTCGTATTGCCAAATGGATAGGATATTTATCCATATCAGAACAATTGATGAATAATGGCATCGATTTGTTGGAGCATATTTTTGAAAATGTTTCTCTTTATATCATATTTTTTCATATTTTGTTTAAAAGCCGAAGTTTTTAGCATATTTTTGTATATCTTAGAGCATATTATGCGTTCTTTTTTTTAGTTTCCCGTTATCGAACAATTTTATTTTTTATTAAAAAATTTTTTAAAATTTTGTTTAATGTTTCTGGAGTTTGCAACACAAATTTCGGAAATTCAAGCCATTTTCGAAAATTTAAATATCCTGTATTTAAATGTACCATTTTGGGTTATATTAAGCCATTAGAACCCAACCACATTTAAAACAAAAATATTTGGTTTCTTGTTATAATTTCTGTCTTAAAGGGACTTAATTAATAATAAAATAAAAAATAAAATAATAAAAAAAATTGGAAAAGGGTTTTTTGGGCTGTTTTTGGGCTGTACGAGTACAATGGGACAATATGGGGGCAAATGTTGCTACATTAAGCTTACTTTAAATAAATATGCATTTTAGTTGAAATTAAATTTTATTCACATTTTGAGATATTTTTGGATATTACATAAATAAAATAAAACAAAATTTAATTAATTATCATTAGGAGTATTTTTATATTCCGTATGAAATTTTTTAAAACCTTCTTTTTCTTTGCAACTTGACAAGTTGCAAAACTGGCAAATCCATTGAATTCTTTGGTAACATACTTTGTATCTTAGCTGATTTTGGATACGTTTCGCGAAGTGGTTGCCTGCTGATGTTGCTATTGACAATTTAGTGGACCGTCTTGATTGTATTGTGCGAATAGTATGGTTTCGTAGGTAGAAGCGTACTAATTCTCGTTGAAAATTCAAGAGTTCTATGTTGCTATTGTTGGCACTCTTACAAAGCTTCCAGGCGTTTACCACACACGAATTAATCATTGGCGTAAAAAGAGGCCAACACCATTTCTTGCCTCTGAACTTTATATTGTACGCATTCATCGCCTGATCGTGAAGGTCAACTCCACCTACTACAAAGTAATTCCAATTCACCTGGAATATCGTGTGGTAAATCATCACGCAATTAATTGCCGTCAACAATGTCTTCCTCATCTGTTTCATGGCCAGTATTTGGGGGAATTATAGCCAAATCAAAGTTTGTGTGATTTTCATGAATAGCATAGTCAGTAGCAACGGCAATACTTTCAAATCGCTTAGCATAAAACGTTCTAACATGCATCGCAAAAAAACCAAAATCTAAACGAAGTATATTACATACATTATCCCATTGTACTCAAGCGAGTACACCAATATTTATGCTCACCTTTTGGTGAGCATGTTAGGTATAGCATCACAAAGTTGACTTTTTTTTTGTACTCAAGCGAGTACAGTAGGATATCTCCTTTTTTCTTAGCATCTGTAATAAATTGCACAAAAGTTACCCCAACTAAACTGAAAAACAAGTTTTCAAATACAGGTTTTTAAAGAAAAATGTATGGATGTTAACCGATTCGATGCAGGTATCGGCAAGGGTAACGTGATTTTCTAATATTTTGTTAACGGCATTACGAAACGAAAGGTGACGGTATTTAAGCGGTAACCGTATTTTATTTAGTTTTTAAGTTATTTCGGTAACGGTATTTTATGGGTAAGGTTATGTTAGTTATTCAGGAAATGTCAATGCACACCGATGCCCTTATTCCAATGACTGGCTAGTTTATGAGCAAACTTTGGTAAAATTTATTTATTAAGAGCGATTTTTTCAGATCTTGCCAGATTATTTCGGTAACGGTATTTTAAGGATAACGATATTCCAATTATTTCGGTATCGGTATTTTAGCGATAATGTATTTTAATTGCTTCGATAACGGTATTTTTAGGACATTCATATTTTAGTTATATGGGTATGTTACGGATAACGATATTTCAATTATTTCGTAACGGTATTTTAGGGATGACGACAGCCAGTTAAAAGGGTTTTAAATCGATAACAGCATTTTAGCGGTATTGGCTGTCATCCCTGGAAAAATCTGGTGTTAAGAGCATATTTTTTAAGTGTTAAGAGCTTATTTTTCTTTTTTATGGCATTCTGTATGATCTTAAACAAGATTTTTTAGACCATGTTTTTAGTTGTCCTGCTTGAAACCAGTGCTAATATTTCCTTATTTAATAAAGGATTTTTAAATCAGTGTTTAAAGTGGATTTATAAAATAACAGTCATTTTATAGTAAAACTTAAAAAATTTCTGTGTTTTTAAATTTAAAAAACAATTTGAATTGTTAAAGTAGGTTTTTTAGATAAAAATGAAATAATAAATTTTAATAAGGAATCTTTTAGAATACATGTTTAGGAGTCTAAATGCATTTGTAACATCGTAACAAGATAGCATTAGTAAAGTTTTTTTTTTTATATACCAAAATTAACCCTTAAACGTTATTAAGGATCTCTGATTTATGTATTCGAAATATTTATTTAAAAAATATTTCCTCTTGAACATTTTTAATACTTAGTGTAGGGCATTTAAATTGATTTTTTATACAGACTAAAGTTAAGTCAATATTTTCTTATAAATATTGTAACAAATTTATTTGTTGTTTGTTATCTATTTATTAAAGAACAGCAGCTACAAATCCCTATCATAAATAATACCTAAAACATCAAACAAAAAAAAAACAAAAACTTTTAAACGATAACCGTGGAAAATTTTATATAATCGGAGGATGATGGATTAAGGTATGCATAAAGTTTCTATTTCAGTTTTATACTTTTTAGCTTACGAATGGTCCCTTTATTGACTTCATATTAAATATATAAAATGACTTAATTCTCAATGAAAAACAATATGGTACCACAAAAATAAAATAAACTCTTTTGTTATATTATTGTGGAAAGGCTAAATAAGAATCACATAAATCGTAACAAAACTGTATATATGAAGCTATTTATACCAAATGCCTAACAACAGGTAAATTTTATTGTATCAATTCAAAATTTGCAGTATTAGAAATAGAAACATTTTTTTACATTGTCGAAAAAGTCATGATTGGGTGCATGAAATAACCCCCACTGAAATAACCCCCACCGTCGAAATGAAATAAGCCCCACTGAATTTGTGCCCACCGAAAATGAAATAAGCCCCACCGAATTTGTGCCCACCAAAATGAATTAATCCCCACCAAAATGAATTATTCCCCACCAATGAAAATGAATTAGCCAACACCAAATTTGGTGGGCATTAAAATGAAATAATACCCACGTATTAAAATGAAACTTTGCCCACCGAAAATGAGATAAGCCCCACTTTACATTATTTAGATAAATAAATTATTTAAATAAAGAAGATATAAGGGGTCAACGTTGGCACATTTTGTCAATACGAGGCAAATAATGAAATATGGCTTCGCAAGCTTAAGTTTATCTGTTTGGCGGCCTACGGCCGTTTTTAGGGGTTTTTTCCTACAGTAGGACGCGGCAGGTGGCTTCGTTCAATAAAGTTTTCCTGCCCGCGAAACAAAACAATAAACATTTTTTTTTTAAATTTTTTTTTTCACGTTGAGATTAAATAAATGGAATATTGATTTTAATTGGATAACTCGATATTCTTTAAAAGGAAATATAGCCAACTTGGTTTTATTTCCATTTTTGTTGGAAATAAAGTCAACCTGTGAATTTAACTTCATTTCTATTTTTGTTTTATTTCAGTTGGTTTTATTGGACCCCACCGTTTCGTTCTAAAATATGGATACACCTTTATGTCAACATTCTGTAAAAGGGCAAATTATTAGTTTTTTACCAACTAAGGAACCTGGTGATATGGGCACGAATGGATTTAATTGAAATAACGTATTCTTTTTTCGTACTTTCTAATATCACCTTTACAAAATAAAACTAGTACTGTAAAAGTAGGAATTAATTCACCTTTACAAAATAAAACTAGTACTGTAAAAGTAGGAATTAATTCAAAAACCAAGAATTGATATTAGAATTAAAATGAATTAAACCCCACCAAAATGAATTAATCCCCACCAATGAAAATGAATTAACCCCCACCAAATGTGGTGGGTAATAAAATGAAATAATACCCACGTATTAAAATGAAACTTTGCCCACCAAAAATGAGATAAGCCCCACTTTAAATTTTTTATAAATTTGGTGGGGCTTATTTCAGTGGGGGTTATTGCATTCACCCGTCATGATTAAATATGTATTATGTACAATAAATAAAAAGTCTTTTGTTTTTGCTATTTATTGTCTTTGCATGGATGGGATAAAACGCTCCTTTTAACGTTAAGCAAAGAATTGTCTTTATTGGGTAAAATCGATCTTAATTTATAGTAGCAATGGCACTAAGCTTTCAGTTAGATTTGTAAAGTCTGAAAAAACGATCAGTGTATAATTCCAAAAGGGTTGACTGTTAACCCTCTAACGGGTAAAGCTGCCTCAGGGCAGTCTTCATAAAATTTACCACAACTGCGTCAAATGCGCGTTTTATACTCAGAAATTAATATATTCCGATAGAAAACTAAATTTGCTAAATATTTTGCGAAGAAATTTTTAATGTGCCGTCCACAGTTTGGAAGCGAGAAATCTTCAAAATTTTGTAAAATTTCAAAAACTAAGTATTTTTACAAAAATATATCAAAAATCTAAAAAAAGAATTTAAGTTGACTAAAAACTCTTTATAATAATATATAAGTAAGATTGAAGTTTTATATTTATTAATAAGTCCTTACTTTAGTTCAAGCACTCACAGGAATTTATCAGGATTGATCTAAAGAACATCGTCTTAAGTTGTAAACTAATAGACTGATTTTTATGAAGAACACATTAAATTTTAATAGCAAAGCGTTGAAGTTTGAAAAATAGAAATTGAAGTTTAGATACTTTTTCGCCTAATTTCGCTTTTTCCAAAGAGCGAAAGTCGCTATTTATTATAATTTTAATAGAATTTGGACATTTCTACAAATTTTACTATGGCAATAGAGTTTTATTGGCGCTTTAAAAAATACGGTAGAAAAATAAAACAAATATCTGAAAATTTATTTTAAAATCACCTACTTTGAGGTATTCCGCGAAACCGTTAACCAGTCATGGAGGCACAGAATGGATTGCAGGGTGTCTAGGGCGTTATGGTTGCAGGGTGTCTAGGGTAATTGTTCTGTCAGGGCTTTCACAAGCAGATGGGACAGCCCTGGTTGTGGGAGGCCGTTGAGGAACTGTAGACAGTAGAGCATATAATGTGCCCGTGTCCGAGGTTGCAGGGTCTCAGACAGAAACGGCTAGGAGATAGATTTCACGACGAACTTGGGTGTGTCGCTGGATGCAATCCAGTAGCTTTGCTGAGATTTGTCAGGGAAATAAGACGGCTGTTTCTAGTAAGGGGACGATAGGAGCTTGTTCTGGGGATTATCTATCCGTTTTTTCTAGATCTTTCTTTCTATCTATCTGTCAATCTATCTATCTGTATATTCCTATTTTTTCTTACCTTTTCACTGAAGGGATTCACAATGAACCGTATTGGTCTCCGAGTGGAGATGTGCCCTTGAGCACATAACCCTTCTTAACCTAACCTACCAAAAAAGTTTTTTTACTTCAAGTTCTTAAAAAAGTTTAAGATTTAGCAATTAAGCTTTATTTTTGAAAACATACCCTGTGTAGAAACGGCAACGACATGCCATTTTTTTTAGATTACCAGTAATGACACCAGCTTACGCTATGCATTACTTCAACACAAATAATAAGGACTTACTAATAAGTAGTTAATTTACCCATTATTTAAATATAAACAATAACGCGTTAATTATTTTAATAATTATTTTAAATATAAAGTAATGGAATCAAACATTTTTAAACATCAATTTTAAGACTCATTATTTTTTCAACTTTAGTAAGTACATATATAATTACTTATTTCTAATACTTTGTAAGCTGGAAAGTAATGCAATGTTTTATCTCTACATGGTTGTAATATCAATGGAAGAATTAAACAATTTCTTCCATTACTTATTTTTATCATACGGAACTATAAATTCTAAAAATTTGGCCTTGATGTGATATATCTGTTTTCGTTACACAGTTGTCCTGGATAGCCTCATATACAAACACATGATTGTATGCATGTGCTTTTCAATTTGTTTTTATTTAAAAAGTTTTTTGCATTAATAACAAATATAAAAAAATAAAACCTATTTTAAAAGAACTTTCGATTGATTTATAACTGTTACTAAAATGGTAAATAATAGAGAAAGAATTAAAATTTTCAATAAAAAAACTTGTACAAAAATATAAAATTAAAAAAATGCTCAAGCTCAAAGCTTTGACAAGGTTTAAGTATGAAAAATCCAAATGCGTTAATAATTTGTCTGTAACCCTGCATTACTATCGTTATTCAACTTACGCCATGATTAATAGGTATTTTGTTAAATTTGTGCCTATTATGGAGGCTGTAGCTTTTCTAAAACTTCGGGTTCTGATGAGATCTTTAGCCAGACCGAAATACTAGTATCAACCTAGCTAATATGTTGGATTTGCTTAATTTTTGCAAATACAATATATATAAAAGTAGTGGAATTTTTATATAAATGTTCCTACTCTTTCCATGCCTCTAGGCGGATAAAAACGCTGATTTTGAGTGCATCATTATGCACAATAGAATCAGCTATACATACTGAAGTTATACTATATCATTAAATATTTAGATATAAATTAATAAAATTAACTTTATAAACGATTTTACCATTAACCGGATTTAATAACACTGTTCATCAAAATTTTATATAAATTTATAAATTTTGATAGAAGAGAAAAAAAAGACACGTGTATCGGCGTTTTGAAAGTTTACATCTAAGTTTTATTTTAGGGGGAGGTAAAGTTTCCCCCAAATGCAAATTTTGTATTGTCAATCGGCATAGAAAATCGAGTAAAGCTTACGTTTAAAGTATATGGTGTGTTCAGCAAATTTATGTAAGATGTTACGGACAACATTTTTGTAGAATATGTTAACACTCTAACTCCTCAAGGTAAGGTTCTTTCTTGTCCTTCTTTTAAAGAAAAGCTAAAATCCACCATTAAAACTGGGATTTAAGGGGTTAAAATGTTAAAATTTTACTATAAGTCCCTGAATACACCAAAATCAAACATTTTTGTAAAATATGTTAACCCTCTAACTCCTCAAGGTAAGGATCTTTTTTGTCCTTCTTTTAAAAAAAGAGCTAAAAACACCTTTGAAACAGGAATTTAAGGGGTTAAAATGTTCCGCAAAAATATTCGCCGTGAAATTTTACTACAATAATAAAAAATAAAAAATAATAAAAAATAAAAAAATCGATTTTTTCCGACCACTCTAATGGTTATCCGGTGCATTGTAAAAGCGTAAAAAACTGCTTATAAGCCTAATTTTTCACGTAGAATTGGTTCGTGAAATCAGATTTTAAATATATTTAGCGGTTTTTGTTCTACAAAAGAAGGTACCCCAAAATTCGCGATTTTAGCCGCCGAGAGGGAATTAAAGGAGTTGGAATTTTTCAAAAATAAAAACGCCATTATTTTTATTGACGCAAAAACCTTCTAAAAAGTAATGATATCCCAAAATCTAAAATTCAAAAAAACACTCTAATAAATACGATAAATATGCCTTTAAAGAATATAAGATAATTATTAATAAAAAGGAAATATTTGGTAAATTGAAAACCATTTTAATAAAACAATAATTACAAATACAAATATAAATATAAAAGTTCATGAGAGAAGCATTAATTGCGGATTCCACATAAAATATGTAACTCGAGGTAACCATTTAAAAACTTTATGTGTGTAAATTTAAAATACTACTCACATTGTGTGTATTGATACTCACAATGTGTGTAGATGTGGCACATTTTTAATACAAAATGTGAGCATACAAAGTTTGAAAATACAGTCAAAAATGCTTACTGATGAAATGAAAACATTTACGTGTAAACAACGTTTAACATACGGATCTTTATTCAAAACTTTTCAACCGCTAGACCGATTTTCATAATTTTTAATACAAAGATGCTAAAAGAATAAAAATTAGTTTAAAAACAAATACAAAATTGCAGGTTTATATTTGAATCAGCGATTAAAATGCAATTTCTTACATTTAAAGGTTACACATTTTGATCAAAAAATTTTCATAAAGGTGCGAATATAAAAAAACGTGTATCTTGGGCATATGAAATATAGTTGGAAGGTATTCGCAATTAAAATAAATAAATGTTACTTACAACATGTCGCATTTCTATTAAGATTTGATGGTAAAATAAAAAAAAAAATAAATTGGTATGCAACCGATTGCAAATTTAGACAAAGTACCGATCGGTTTACCTGTCACTTGTATATATCACTTTCATAGGACTCTTTGTGACATTGCACATACCGAACCTGGGACATGTCACCGAAATATGTCTTGAGGGAAAGTTATGTGAATTGTGTTTTTGAGGAAAGTTCTGTGACCTACCCAAGTATATGCGACATGGGTCGATTTCCTCCTCCTATGACAACGCCATATAAAAGTCTATTCCATATAAAGCGATCGGTACCGGGTAATAACTGCACAAAATTTGTGTCCCAAATTCAGTACATTTTTTTTAAATTATAGGTAACTAATCTATTCACAACTTTGGTAGCCAGATTTGATTGTTGTTACTTACTTTAAGCTAATGCAGACAATTCTTCGATGATACATAAGTAATTTTACCGCCATTACTAGTCACCAGCACCGTGGTTAACACAACAACCATGCATAAGTTCTTCCACAAATTTTTTCTGTGGATAAGATTATTTAAACATTATTGATTGGTGAAGCTTGCGGCTTCTTAAATGTTCGCGGATATTTTAAATTTATTTAATGCCGTTATTTTCTATATTATCGATTTTTTATTTTAAATGTTAGTTTTTACACACTTTATGCCGAATATTTGCTTTAAGGAACAAATAATAATTTTACACATAATGTGTTCAATTATAAATATTAAGTTAAATGTGTATTTTTTCATACAAAAACATGTATACAAAATATTTACACACTTGCTGCGTAAATTAAGTCCTTTTGCGCTATTTTACATAATTTTTTTTTTCTAATTTTATAGTAGTGACATTACAATCGTTTTTTAGAGTACATGTAAATATAAATGTATAACTCAATTGGAATATTTTTCTCCAAATTTGTGTTCTTAATTTATATTTAATTGCTCAATAAGATTAAGAATTTCTTCGATTCTCTTCCTAAAATGTCTTTCAAAAATGTGTTTAAATAATTTATACTCATGTTTTACCCAAAACATTTAGATTAGTAGAATTTATATTGTGTATATTTATTAGAGTTCGTTACAAAAAATAGATTTAGGATAGCATCACTTTCTTAATAGTTTTTGCATCAATAAAAAAATTGAGATAAAAACGCTAATTAAGGGTCGGTCCCTTTTACTGCGGAGCAAGAAGGGTATAATTTATATGAAATTTGAAGTTAAAATTCGATGCTACGCCAACAATTATTGAAAAAAAAACTTTTTTACTGATTTTTAAAGTGCACCATTTAGTCAATACACTCAAAAAAATAAGTTAGTAGAAAAGTTAGTAAAACGTCTTGTAAATCAGGTATACTATTTTTTAGCAAATTTTTTTGCTAAAATCGTTTTTTCAGCTAAAATTTTTGTTATACTTATTCAGCACTATACTAATGCTTTACTAATATACTAATGTTTTACTAATTAATTTTGCTAAAAAAAAATTGTGCTGATAAGCAGATGCCGCGGCATGTCAAGATGTAGTAGAGAAGAGGAAAATGATACTAAAAAGTACAACTCTAATAAGACATATAAAAAATCAACCATGGAAGACTTTTGTATCTGTTTTTCATACATAAAACAAAATTGAGGATTAAAACAACTTAAATTTTACGTTGTCACCGGCTTGTGAAAATAATTGTCTATTAATAAAATAAAAGACAAAAGAAAATATTTAAATTTAATATGTATTTCTGTAATAAATGTTAATAGATTAATAATCTAGTGTGGTCAAATTGCAAACAAACATATACAGACATGTAGACAGAGTAAAGCGAAAGACAAAGACACACATTTTAGTATGGTTCCTTTTTCTTATTGCAAAAAAAAGGGTTGTTTTTTTCGTTTCGTTTGTTTTTGTTTATTTTTTCGTTTCGTTTCTATAATTATCTTCGGCAGTTGCGTCCTTAAAAGATAGCATCATTTAGACAAGTAGTTGAAAGAAAATTTTTGTTATATATATTTATTTCTATATATTTTCAGATATTAAATTACTTCATGACATCAATGTGGGAAAATGAAAATTTTTATATTTCGTAATTATTGTAAATTATTTTTAAAACAATCACAAAAATATGTTTTATGATTTTCAGCAAATATATTAACTAAATTACAATTTTTTTACAATTTTTTTGCGTTTTTTTCAGTCTACTAAAATTCAGCAAAAAATTTATTAATTTTTACCAAGGCTTTTTTATTTCTAATCTACTAAGTGTTAGCAAAACTTTTGCTGAATCTACTAATTTTGTTGCTAAAAATCAGCTCGCTGATTTTCAGCAAAAGATTTTGCTGACATTAGCAATTTTTTTGCTAGCACCCTCCTTACTAGAATTTTGCTGACTCAGCAAAATTTTTTGCTGACTCTACAAACTTTTTTTTGAGTGGACGGAAAACTCAGTTTTTTCAAAAACTCTTAAAAATAAATTTTTTAATGACACACAATAAAAACGTGCTACAAAATTTGTTGACATATCCCGAACCGCTAAAAATTTATTAAGGTATCAAATTTTTAAAAAAATAATAAAAATATATTTTTTAGCACACACAATGAAAAAGTATTTTCAGCTAAGAAAAATGCCACAAACATTTTGGATATATCGTGGCCTGTTAAAAATATTGCATTTAAGTAAACAATTTCATAGAAGTCCGAAATTAATAAATGGCTACATTGAAATAATAAAGCACTTTATAAAATATGTTGAACACTTGAGAACATAATCTGAAAACTAAAGTTTGAAATGTATGTATTTAATGAAATTATGAAATGTTATAAAAAAATTTAAAATATTACGTATTTGAAATAATTTCATAGCTCTAAAGAAAAATTTATGAAGAGATAATTAATGAAATCGAATTAATTTTTTTTTATGAATCTATAAAATTTTATGAAAATAAATTTATGAAAAATTTCTTAATATTTTTAAAATTTCATTGATATAATAAAATTCTTCATTGAATATACGAAAAAAAAATTCTATGAAATTGTTTCATTAATATCATGAAGGATAATTATTTCAGTGTAGCTGTTTTTACTGCTTAAAAAAATAACTAACAAAATGACTGTACTTCAGTAAAAGTTGTTTTGAGTAATTATTTTAGTGTTTTATTAAACAACTAACAAAACAGTAATTTTCCAGCAAACAGTTAATTTTTATTAGTTATTTAAAAATTGGAGATTATGGCCCGATTACTGAATACCCAGTTACAATTTAACAAACTGTTAAATAGCAACTATATATGGGAAACAACAACAAATGTGTCGGTTAAAGCCCCAGTTAGTAGCTAACGAGACATTGTAAAAATGAGGCTATGTCGAATTTTTTAAAAATTCTCATTTAGTTTGTGTTTGGTATTACTGATATGTGAATAGTTTGCAAATAATAATTAGAAAATGTCATTGTATTTCTAACGCATAAACACGTCATACTTGGAATACCGTTTGGAATTTTGACTTTGCATTTTAAATATGATGTAGAAAATTTTTATTGTAATTAAAAGAACAAAACATTTTTTGTATTTTACATTTAAAAACAAAACTTAAAAATCCTAGAAAAACCAAAGAAAATATGGGAAAATGTAGTAAGCTATTTTTTGAAAAAGCTATTGAAAACATTTGAAAACCTAAAAACTTTTAACCAGGTTAAAATAAAAGCGAAAATTTTTGCACCATTTTTCCCACCTAAAACTGCTTTTTTATTGTGTGTAATAAAAAAGTACTTTATACGTTTCTTTTGAAAAATTTGATCTTTTCCAAACACTCTATTTCCTAAATGGTGAACTTTTAAAACGGAAAGAAAAGCTTTTTTAAATAATTTTGTTGTGTAGAATCGAAAGGTGAATTCAAATTTCATATAAATACAATTCTTTTTGCTCTGCAGAAAAAAGGACCCTAAATCAAAGTTTTTGGCCGCCTCGCCCCAGTGGAAGGAGTTGGAATTTTAAAAAAGTAATAACGCCATGATTGTAATTAATTATTGAACATTTTAAAAAGTGATGTTATCCCAAAAACAAAGAAAAGTTATACTTCTCCGACGAACTCTTAATATTTATACATCTATTCATGCTTAACATTAGATATTCATTATTTTTATCATTTTTAATTTCCAACTGATTAATGATGCTAATGAGTCGTAAAAGTTCAAAGTCAACGGAAACGTAATGTGAAGCTTATACATCCTTCCTTTAAACTAAAAATGTTTGTTAACAACTACTAAAGGACAATGCTTCTATTTATGTGCTTTATACTACCGACTATGCTAATACAAATTTCTCTTTAGTTAGTTGACGTGTATATAGACGATTGGTTTGTTCATTTGGGGTTTAGGTGGTTGTTTTACTATGTTTAGTAAAACTCGTTTAGACAAACTTAGTTAAGACGAATTCTAGTTTATTACGAACTAATTTTAATTTCCTGGCTTTCTTGGTAACAATTTCAATATAAGAAACATTTTTTTTTTTATTTTATTTATTTATTTAATTGAAAATCCTAGCACAACAAGATCTTATAAATTACAGTGCTAGTAAATAATTTCGTAAAATAATCATTTAAAGATACAATTAGCATAACATTATAATATTATATAAAATTTCTAAAAAGTTTAAAGACTTAAAAGAAAAAAAAAAATAGTTTTAATTTAGACTTAATCATTAAAAAGAGCAAACAATAATAACAAAATTTTTGGAAATGACATCAGTTAAAAACAATTATGATATTCAGGGTCGATGTTAAGGGTCGAACCAGAAAAATGTATTGGGCGTCATAATTTGATTCTGGTTCGACGCTAACATGGATGTTTTAAAATGTTTTTAAAGCTCCTTCTTAAAATGCGTTGCGTTGTTAATTTTCTGAATATTATGTTGAAGATCGTTCCAAAGACGCCTGGTGTGTATGAAAAACTGTCTTTCCGGCATAAGGCTTTTGTATCTTTGTTGAATAATTCTTTTGCGTCGATTATCCGCTGAATCTAATCCTCACATAAAGGTATGAAGGCTCTTTAGAGACTATTATTTTTTGGAGAAAAACAAGGCTTTTGAATTTTATTAAATCACAGAAAGTAATATCAAATATACGGTAAGAAAAAGCTGATATACTAACACGCCGACTTTTATTGAAAATGTATCGTGCAATATTATTGTATGCTACTTTCATTTTACTAAAGTCGTCACTACTGCAAACATACATATGTTAATACGAATTCGGTCAAGACGAACCCTAGGTTAAGACTAACTGTTTCTGACAGTCCCTACAAATAAAAATTTAACATAATTTTCCTTTTACAATACAAACTTTACAAAACACCACAATTTTTTTTTGCAAAATTTGTTTAAATTCAATTCAAATCAAAGATTTTTTTTTCTCAAATTTATCAAAAACTATCCATTTATAAAATCGAATTAAACAATTTTCCAATTCTTGAAAAAGCTTATATATTTTTTTGTTAGTCTGTGAATAGTAAAAAATTGTACAGAACTTTTATAATACGAATGATACGAACCTCGCTTATAAGGAACTAATTCCTCTGGTCTCTCGGAGTTTGTCTTAACCGAATCTTACTGTAGTTAGTTGACTTGTGCTTTAAACCGTATTCTTGCTTAACTGTTAATTAGGCGCATTGCTCTATTCAATGTTCAACATCTTTTACAATCATTGCATAATAGGAAAGAGAAAACGTTTTGAGTAAGAGTACACTGATTGAAAAAAATTAGTAAACATTTTTGCTGAAACTAAGTTAAAAATTACGTTGCAAAACAATCGACTAAAATTAACATCTTTTGCTTGCTAAATATTAGTAAAATAAGAATAGCATAAGTAAATCCGTTGAATCTGCAAATATTTAGTAATATTTAAGCAAAATTTAAGTTAATTTAAATTAACAAATTAATTTGCTAAAATCAGTAACAAATCAGGACAAATATAATCATAAAAAAAAGTATATTTTTTTAAGATTTTTTTTGGTTTTGTTTAATGCGAATAAAAATTTGTACTTCCAAAAAAAAAAAACAAAATACAATTTTTTAGTAAAAATTTCGGTTGATTTTAGCAAAATATATTGTCATTTATATTCTACTAAATTTAAGGTAAATTCAGCGAAAATTTTGTTGATATTACAGTTTTTGTTTGCAGTTTTTGTTTTTTTTTTTAAGAAATTTTTCCAGTTTTTTTTTTTTTTTAGATGCGAATAAAAATCTCCCCTTCTGAAATAAGCAATCTATAATTTTTAAGTAAATATTTTAGTTGATTTTTAGCAAAATATAATGTCGTTTGTAAATATAGCAAACAATTTTTTTTTATATTACAGTTTTAGTTTGCTGTATTTAGTTTACAACTATTTAACAAAAATTTTGCAGATTAAATTGCTATTTTAAATTAACTAAAATTCAACTCGAATATAACTAAAATTTTGTAGTTACCAGATTTATTTTTGCTGTTCTTGGTTTATTAATATTTAACAAAAAAAATCTGCTAGTTTTAGCAGTTTTTTTCTGCAACGTCATCTTAAACTAATTTTTAGTATATTTTTCAACTTTTTTTACAGATCCATTTCTATCAGTATATAGAGTAACCTTTTCGAGTTATCGAAAATTTAAAAAAAATTTTACTAAAAATTTCTACTAACTATTTAAAATCATTGAATTAGAAAATACATATTTTATATGCTACAGATTATTTCTGTTTTTATAACTTTTCGAAGTTACACTTGCCTTAAAATGGTTTTCTAGCCTCATAGTAGCCTCATTGACTTATAATATGCCGTATTTTAGGTAGATTTTATCCACTATCTACTATTTTGTCAATTCATTCAAAATGTATTGTCTATTGTATTACATTTTATAAGCTTGTATTTTACACGGTATTGCTGAAATTTCAAACGTATTAATATGATTATGTTAATAACTTTTGGGAATACCTTGTGGGACACCGACACTAATAACATTTGGCAGCTCATGTCAGCCTCTTCTTTTACATAGAAAAGACGAGTTTCGAGATATGGGAACAGATTTTTATATTTCATAAAGTAGGTCATCTTGCCAGACTTTATTCAATTCTTGCGAAATATCGAGAAAAGCTGCTATAGCAAAAAAAAAACCCAATGTAAAATCAACACGAAAAAATGTTGATTTTAAATCTTTTTAAATTTCTGGAAAAATACTCTTTTCATGTAATTTTAACATTGTTTCATATTGAATTAATAGTTACAAATTTTAATTTAACCTTCACAATAGTTGATTTAGCACTTATCATGTTAAAATAAAAGTGTTTACATTAAATTTAACCTTCTTCAGAGTAAAAATAACACTGATCAATGTAGAATTTATAAAATTGTATTTTTATAGTAAAAATTACATGTTTTCATGTAAAATTAACACTTCACCTAGTAAAAACAATATTGATCATTGTAAAATTAACATTACAAAAACATTTAAATTAACATTGCAACGTGTTGAAACAACATTCGTCCATTTAAAATATTAAATAACTTTTGCTCATATAAAATCAACATGATAATCGTGTCAAATCAACCTTGTTAAATGTTAATATCAACTGAAATGAGATTGAAATAAACTTGCCGCATGTAAAAAGAACATGAAAAAATGTTGTTTTTAAGTGAATTCATGTTGAATTTAAAAAAAAACCCAAAAAGTACCGCTACTTTAGAATAGTAAAATAAGCAAAAAATGTTTCTGTAGTACAGCTTTCATACGTATCGTGCGTGTTTTTTTGATAAAGTGCAGTGTTTCAGTAAGTGAATTAAATTTTTGTTAATATAATTATGTCTGCGACCAACAATAATAATATGGATTTATCAAGCGTTGTGCAAAATTTTGTTTCCATAGAAAAACATATTAATTTCGTGAGTGACGAAGAAGGAAATATTATATTAAACATTCCAGTTGTTCAAAACACAAACCAAAGTTCCCAATTAGAGGAGTTGTTGAAAACTTTTAACTTAACTGGAGTAACGCCTTATTTGACAAGTAAGTATATAAACTATTTACAAAACTGTTTTTTGTTTTAAGTTTTTTGTCACATTAGTATTGTGGAGGGATTTGAAAATTCGGCAAGGCCGTTTTAAACGCGTTTTTTCTAATTTTCTAACAAACAATCAATCATTTAGGAGCTGAAATCACATTTGAAAGCTTGAAGTACTTATCAAAGGATGACATAAAGGAAGCTATACCACCTATAGGCCTTCGTGCTTGTTTTCGTGAAAAATTATTTAGTTTCAGAAAAAGTGAGGTAAAGACAACAAATTTTTAATGATATATTTATTTGATTCTTACCAAATTTTTCTATCTCTTTGTTTTAGTATGATATTGACGACGATACCTTGTCTGAAACAATTGCCAATAAAGTAGTCTCTTGGCTACAAAATCAGTCAAATATTGGCACATTATCAACACCGACTTCATCCGTTTCAACACCAGTTGAGGGTTCAAGGCTATCTAAGGTAAACTTTGAAATATTGCTTTTGCTTTTTGTAACTATTAATTGTTATTTATTCTTGCGCTTAGAGACTTAAAATAATTTTAGAAGAAAGCCTGAAAGGAAAATCCTATAAGAAGGTTTAATTGAAAATAAGTAAGCCGTTTGAGCTTGGTTTTTCGAATGTTCTTTATTGAAAAAATTAGGCTTAATTTATACTATAAAAATGCTTACTAAGTATTTCTAGTACAGTGGGAAGTGTAGCAGTGGAGTAGACATTTTCAGTTAGACAAAAAAATGAACAATGTACAATACTGAAAGGGTTGACTGTTTAACCCTTTCGACCCCGAAGTTGCCTGTGGGCAACTTCACTGTTTGTGGTCATTTAGCACAAGCTGTGATTGATATATTTCTTTTGTTTAAGTAGTTGCTTACAAGTTAATGTTTCTAGAAGTGAAATCAAAACAAACCACGAAAGTTTTTCAGTTACATTTTTAATTATTTTCAATAATGTGCAGTTGCATCGGCGATAATTAGTGATTTATTAATAGTTAAAAATATATACATAATTTTAAAAAAAAACTCTAAAATCGTATGATGAACAAAATTAAAAAACTTTTTAAATTTTATGTAGAGTTTAGTTTAAAAAAAAAAAAAAATTTAAATTTTTGAAAAATCTTAACCCGTTCGGGACCGGCAGCTTGTTAAAGTTCTAACTTTAGGTACAAATATTTCCGCTAGGGGTGCTGCAAAAGCCATGAAATTAATACAAAATATTACTTTACCATAGATCAATGTTGCCACAAAGTTTGATCGAAAAATTCAAAGCCATTAAAAGTTGGGGTCGAAAGGGTTAATAATGTTCACAGTGGTTGTAACTAACGTTTAATTGAATATTCTCAGTCAATCTAGCTGTAGTCTCAGACAATTCAACTGTAACCACAGTAGCTGTTCACGTTGGTAACTTGATAGCCTTTTACTTCAATTACCCAAAATAAACTTGTTAGTAATAAACGAATTCAATTCATACTATGCATGCTACAATCCATTACAAATTTTTATGAAAAAAATTATCGTTTAACCGATTCGTTTCACGGAGATTTAATCAATATAATTTTAGAAGATGTTTTCTATCACGATGTAAAACTATCGCCAAAAGACTTGCCAACAATAGTAGACGAAATAATAGAAAACTTTTCTTCTGAAATAAGAGTACGTGTTTCTTTTTGTCTCATCTAATACAGAAACTAATTCAAATATTTTTATTTTTCAGGAATACTACTTTATACGACGAAGTAGAAAATCAAAAAACAGAAAACGGCACGTTTTTCAGATAAAGCTGAAAAAAGTTGAAACTCATAACTTTGACGATCATTTTCAATCATATGTAGTAGGCAAATTAAAGGATACAATAATATTAAAAGAACTTCATGAATTTACAAGCCCACCTTTAAATCTTTTCCCAATTAATAATGGTAAAATATATTTAAGAAATCAATTTTTGTAAAATGAATTCAATTTATGTTATATAATATGTACTATGTGTGTTAAGTGTACGTATATGTTCTAAATGTGTTTATAAACAAATAAAAATATAAAAAAAAAAGTTTTTTTTATTTAAGCAACATTGTTAAAATGTTATTTCAATATAGGAACTAATTTTTATCAACATAAAATTTCATGTTATTTTAAAATTTTTACATGTTATTTCAAAAGGACCATCATTATAAATCTAAAATTATTTCCTAGTTAATTTAACATTAAAATCGTGTCGATTTAACATGGAATTCATGTTGTTTTAACCTTTCAGAATGTTGATTATATATGGATCTCAATGTAATTTCAACATGATAATCCCTTTGATTCAACCGGAATTGCAATGTAAATTCAACATGATTTCTTGTTGTTTTTAAGTGAAATAATTTAAGTGAAATAATTTTTGTTTTATTGTAAAATCATGTTGAATTAACATGAAACGGGTATGAAGCAAAATCATTGTTAAAAAATGTTGAATCAACCTGGTTTTAGTTGATTTTACAATGATTTTTTTCTGTGTGTATGCAGTATTTTTTGTTTTCAAATGTATCCTGTTTATGAACTTGCTCAATTGTACCATGATATTTCCTGAAACCAAACTGGTGACTGGGAATGATGGAAGTAGATTCTATAATTGGCATTAATCTTTTTAAAAACAGAGTTTCAAGAATTTTAGATGGAATTGGTCGATACGAAGTTAAATTTTTAAGATAACATGCTTATCTGAGCTACTTTCGTTGTGATGGAGTGAAATGTCGTGTTAAACATGCATTAAATATACTAGTGATAAGTCCTTCTTTTGGTAGGTCGTTAAGGATTTTTCCAGTAATTAGGTCATAAGCTTGGGATTTGATAGATTTGAGCTTGTTTATAACGTTGGCTACCTCTCCTAAATTTTTGTATAGGGAGATCAAGTTGGTAGATTTGGTTTAGAGAATGTGCAATGTATTTCGGAGTATTTTCTGTGTTAGTCCATGAGTTTTAATTTTCGTAATGGGTGATTTATTTTAACATGTTGTTTTCCACAAAGAGTAGTATGTTGATTTTGTGGGTCCCATGTTTTTTGTAGCTCAGATTCCATTTTTTTTTTTATTTGTTTCAGTTTGAAGTAAGCTTTTGACTTCGCGTATATGTCTATTTAATTTAGTCTTATCTACGGTGATCTGTTTGCCAGCCAAGTCTTTCTTGCCTTTCGTTTCTCAGATAATTTATTTCTAACTTCTGCAGAGAGTTTTTCTACATTTTCGTAACTATTTTTTGGAGTGGAGTTCTAAGCAGCAAATTGAATAGTTTCATTGCAGTGTTTAATAGTATTTTCTATTTAGTTTTTAGCTTTTAATTATATGTCTGGCTTGAGATGGGTCTGTATCAGATATCGAATATATGACGAATTTGTTTTCTTTGTTGTGGAGTTTGCAGGTTTTTTCTGAGTGGTGTATTTTTGAATTTTAAATTAGAATACAAGGGTAGTGATCAGAAGACAAATCTGTGCATGTATGGCATCAAGAAGAGTTTTGAGACACTTCTTTGCATATGCAGAAATCAATTAAATCTGGACTTTTTCTTACATCTGTTGGCCAATGCGCTCAAGTAGGCTTGTTGGTAGCGTGCTAGCTTATTAGTGCGGGGGTCGTGGGTTCGATTCCCACGATTCTGAGTGGTATGTTTTTGAATTTTAAGTTTGAATACAAAGGTAGTGATCATAAGACAAATCTGTGCATGTATATCATTAAGAAGATATACAGATTTGTGCATGTATATCTTCTGAATGATAAGAAGATATACTTTGCATATGCAGAAATCAATTAAATGTGGAGTTTTTCTTACATCTGTTGCCCAATGCGCCCAGGTAGTCTAGTTGGTAGCGTGTTAGCTTATCAGTGCGGGGTCGTGGGTTCTATTCCCACCAGCGGCATTGGTCTGTTTTACCTAAAACGAGCCGAAAGCTTTACTAGCTAGTGCTCGGTTAGGGTTATACGATAAATAAATAAAAAAAATAAAAATACATCTGTTGGCCAATGTGTTGGAGATCCAGGGGATATTATATTCAAGGAGAGATTTTGAATAATACTGTATAGCTGTATTCCTTTTGTATTTTTTAATTGAGAACCCCAAGTAGTGTTTTTGGCATTGTAGTCACCACTTTCTAGGTATCTATTTCAGAGAGTATTAAAAAAATTGTCATAATTACTCTTTTTCAGCTTGTGTTTTGGGGGGCTATATAAAGAAGATAATAGCCCTGAATTATAACGTTTGTAGCTTGTATATCCTCTGTGCAATAGTGCCTGCCTTGGTGATGTTTCACGCTATCTCTTATTAGTATAACTGATCCGCCATGAGCTTTACCACCAGAAAAATAGTGCTGGTAGTTAGGGATTTTTAATTAACTCTTTGTTGTAAAATGTGACTTGTGAGTAAATATGTTTTTACCTCTAGAGCATGTTGGGAAATTCCGTCAGCGTTTCAAAATGCTATTTTTGGAAAAGCCATTTTAGTTGGATTTTGACAGCAAGCTGATGATAAGGTTTATCACAGTTTTCATCTGCTGTGAAAGTACTTTTAGCAGGCTGATGACTTCAGACGTGTCACTTGAAGCGCCTGGTATGTGTATGCTTTGTTGGGGAAGTGCAAGCTGAGATTGTTGGGGTGGAAGGGGATAAACCAAATCGGTTTGATATATGAAAATTAATAATAAAATAAAATTGTGCAAAACGTGACTGTTGAGAACTAGTCTCCATTTGAGGGTTTTCCTGATTTATTGTGGGGATTTCAGAACTAGTCTCCATTTGTAGATTTTCTTGTTTTCCTGTTTGATTTTGTGAATTTCTTGTTACATTTGCATAGGAGCTTTTAGGTTGAATGGGATTGGCTTCATTTTTATTAGTTTGCTTTATTTTATTATTGTGTGATTGATATTTAAGCTAAGGAGCTTCTTTGTATGTAAAACAACCTTTATTATTCTCGAGTTGATTTCTATCGCAAAGGACACTTTTTACTTCTTTTGAACAGTTCTGTTTTGAGCAAAGCATGGAAGGATAGTTTCCTGCACATTTAATACATTTGGGCTGCCTTAGACAAAAATATTTCGTATGACTATACTGCAGCCAATTTGAGCACTGTGGGATATTTTTTTGTTCTGGGGGGTTCGAAGCTAATACGAGTGCACATAAGATCTGTTATCGAATAGGAAGAATTTTAACTTGATTTTCTCTAAAAATTTTTACACTAAAATCATCTTTTATATTTTCTTTTAAGAGGGAAGACAATGGTTGTATGTTTTCAACTTTGTTAACAAATATTGGAGTAGGTTTAGAAATGTATTTAATTACTGGTTCAACTTCTGGAAAATCTTCGTTAATATCAACGACAGAATAAATATTTTAATTAGTTGTGAAAGCTTGGCTCCATTGTTCTTAATTTATATTTCTTTATAGCTTCAATTGCTCTAAGCCCTTTGATTGAAGATCTACAACAAAAAAGTTCGGATCACAAGAGCGGTGTAAATTTCTTATCAATATAAGGGCGTCTATTCTTATTTTCATAAATATGCCAACTGATTTTGTGTTTATTTAATTCCTTTGTAACATTTCTGTAATCATCACGATGAAATGTATGAGATGTAAGATGTTCCACTTAGAAGTTTTATTAAAAAATTGTTTTCAATTATTTTCTTTAGTTCCGAGTAAAATTGTTGAAAATTATTTATGTTTGCGACCTCTATAGGAGGACGTCTTAATTACTTACTTACATCAATGCCGTTATTTTCTTGTAAGTTGTGTTCCTTATTTGTTCCTTATTTGTTGATTCTTTTATATTTTAAAAATTGTCCAGGTTATTTGTTGCAGCGATGTCTTCTTCATCAGTTCGGCAATTAACATTACATTGAGTAAAATTTGAATTTTTATTCGTGGGTGCAACGGCACATAGAGTTGGGAGTAGTTAATTTTTGCTACGTAGTTATTGACATATTTATTCTAAATAAGGATAAATAGTTGGCAGGTGTATTTGGAAGTTTACATTCTTCGTCACCCATCTTCAATATTTCCTATCGGGGTTTTTATTTTCGAAATAAAATTAAGGTGGTGTGTAAAAGCACTTACAACAACCACTAAAATACAACTTAACGAACCGCATTTAATTACATTCGATTTTGCTTTGCATTAGCCTTGATAAAGTTGGACACGTTTGGTTCTACGGGGTTCTATTAGATTCGGCACTATACAACACAATTTATACTGGATATTTCTTGGAGCCTCTTTAATGGACGTTCGTACAGTAAGTTGTTTTTCAATAACACTCGTGTCCTGAACAATTTATTTTATGGTCTCTATACCCTTATTCGTATATTCAACAAAAGACGTTTTTCAAAGTCAGTTTTGGGACAGAAAACAAAAAAAATTTTAAAGTCACTGGCATAATTATACGTCTTAATGCTTGATAAACCATATTTAGCAAGAAAAATCGTTTTAAAAAAATGTCGCTTATACCGATATTCGAGCGAAGCATTATTTTTACTAAAATTTAGCTTTAAAACTTTCTCGCTTCCAAACCGTGTACTGCACAAAATATTTTTAAATTTGGGTTTCTTTTGCAAAAGCTTAAAACGTTTTATTATGTTTTTTACCACATTTAAAATAAAATATTTAAGCTTTCACTAATTTGTTTAAACACAAACCCGTCTTAAATCTTTTCCTTACCCGATGCAACAAGTTCCGGTACAGGTATATATAATCATATATAGTCTTATACATAATTAGTCAGCATATAATATCATAGTTGATCCGAAAAATTACATATCATGAGATCCCATGGGATCTCATCTGATATAATTTGATCTGAAAAATGGGTCTATCTAATTTGATCAAGTTATATATAACTTGATACAATTTTATATAACTTCCTAAAATTCTTTGGAAATCAGCAATTTAATTTTAGCACATACATAGAATTATATATAATTATATGTGATGACATATATTATTATATATTATTATATATTATGTTTGGTTTTATTGTATCATATATACTTATATAAATTATATAAAAATATGTAATGAGATAAAAAATATAAACTTATATATAACATGAGATGCAAATATATATTGTTACATATGTCCGTATATGACTGAAAACATTTCCTCCACCCCTTCTGATTTCAGTAATTTTAAAGCTAGTTAAATTGTGGTTTTATTACAGCACAAATTTATTCACTTCTAAACGGCAAAATGCATTGTTTTCAAAAACCGCGGTTCAAAAAGATGTATTACAAAAAATGGGTTTTTTAGATTTAGATTTCAACAGCTCTGTTAAAGCCTGTGTAAAATCTGATTTTTGCAGCGCTTCTACAAGGGTTTTGCTATAAAATGTTTTCAAAACTAAAACGGAATGTCAAAAATGTAAAATTTTTTACAGAAAAATCCTGGTAAAATAGCTACAAAAAATTAGGCGTCATAGAGGCTTAAGTTCACGAAAAAAAAAAATTCATTTACACTAGTATGTGTTTAAATTTTCTAAACATAGTTTAAGGTGGACTAAAAGTTTTGTAAGGTGACAATCATAGAATTTTTACTGTATATAAATTATTTGCTTAATAAACACTCGAAATCTAAATTTTTATCATTCAATTTTAAATTAAACTGTCGGTTATATTATTAACAGCCTGTGTCCACTTCTCTCATTCTTCTTTATGTGACAGTTTCAATTCAGCGATCAAAGAGCGAAGAGGTTGTTAACAAAATTAACAAAAAATAAATACTAATAAAATCAATGTGTTCATAACTAGTGTTTGTATAATAATATAAAATAAATATTATTCCTTTGTGCGTCCCGGTAGGCTAGTTGGTAGCGTGCTGGCTTATCAGTGCGTGGGTCGTGGGTTCGATTCCCACCAGAGGTACTGGTCTGTTTTCGCTACAACGCGCCGAAGGCCATAGTAGCTAGTGCTCGGTTAGGGTAATAGTATATAATTTGTAATTATATGATTATTAATTAATAAAAAAAATATTATTCCAGTGTTATTAATAAGTTTTTCTAAAAAAAATCGCAAAGGCAATAATGAATTATGTAAAAATAAGTAGTAGCCAGTGTTGCCAGGTATGTTGAGCATAAAATCGTTCAATTTTCCAATAAAAATCGTCAAAATCGTCATTATATTTTCAAAAATTGTCAAAAAATCGTCAAAACAAAAATATTTGTTACAAGTGGGATAAAGTTTTAATAAAAAAAAGAATAATAATGTAATTCACATTTCAAGTGCTCATGTACTATCGGTGTAATATAGTACGATTTTTTACACTTTTTCATGAATTTAAACTTAGAAAATCAGTAGCACAATTTTTAAATCTTAAATTCTTTTACATAGTTTAGAAATTCTTTAACAATGTTATTTCCCTTAATTATTAAATTTGGACTTCCATTAACGAATTAAAGTTTTAAATTGCATTACATGTGATGACATAGTTTAATACAATAAATTGTGAAATTTTTGATTATTTCATATTTTTCAATTTAGGTTGGTTTGTAATATTGCTAAAAATTATTTATTATTTATATTATTATTTATTAGGCCTGTTTTTTAAGCACCGGATTTATTTTTGGATTTATAAATCAGAATATTCGAAATCGATGTTTGTTTCGCAAAAACTTGGATGTTTTTTTTTAATTTAAAAAATATTTTATTTTTATCTCAATCTTACACTAATTAAACTTTATAAAAATATAAATATTAAAAAATCAGGGTTGGCATTCAATAACTTTTCTTAATAACGATTGGCTATCACAGTAACACTAATAGCGGAATGGAAATTTAAAAACAGCGATTCCATTAAAGACATGTTTTTTGTGGGTTTTTTTTTAATTTTAATGTTTTATTTCAATATTTCATTTAACAAATTTTAAATTTTTCTTATGTAAACGGTTTTAGTTTTTTATTCAACCTGTTTGATTTTGAAATATCTTGAACTATTTAAAGTCAAAATAACGCTAAAATACCGAACGACGACGTTATTTTGTTGATGTAACAAAATTTAATGGGTAGAATTTTGAAATAAACCCTGTGAAGACACATGCCACTATTGGAATCGTAGCTTTAAACCGTTCGTAACGGCATTAATGTGGCCGTGGCAGGCAACTGCCATTGTAATGAAAAGGTAATGTTTGCCAACCATAAAAAAAGTAAGCACATACTCAGGAAACTTCTGCTGTAAATATTTGTCGTTCTTTCAGTTGTAATACAGTATCTTAATTATTAAGTAAAAAACAGTCATTTGTAGAAGAAATTTAATTTTTGACTACAATTGTAGTTCATTTAAAAAACAAACCACATTAAATTACAGTATTATGATTTTACATTCATTTTATACAGTATTTTCTTTTTATTTAAAAAAATAAAACAAATTAATGTTTGTTTATTTTTTACTGCACTGACTGAACCACTCATTAATAATACAATTGTAGTTAATTTTTTGAACAATAAAAAACAAATGACTATGTTAGTTGAATTTACTAAAATTTTTAGCTGCATTTGCAGTGGTCTTTACCGTTATTAAGTGTAGAAAATAAATTAAAATAAACCTAACATGAATCCACAAAATAACTTTTTTGCTAAACTTTCAATAAAAATAGTTTTTAATTTTAAGGAAATAATAAAAATCTAAAAATAGATCCGGTGATTTTTTAATAATAGCAAATAAACATGTTTTGCTTACATATTAAACGTTTGTCAAAAAATCATCATTTTGGAAGCAGAAATCGTCAAATCGTCATTTAGTAATTTAGGTACTAAAAATCGTCAAAATGACGATAAATCGTAAAACCTGGCAACAGTGTTCATAACCAGTTTTTGTGTAATAATATAAAATAAATATTATTCCAGTGTTATTAATAAGTTTTTGTAAAAAAATCGCAAAGGCAATAGTGAATTATGTAAAAAAAGTAGCAGCCCCTCTATCGTAGCAGCTAAAAAATTCTTAAGAGAGTGTAAATTTTAAAACTCATTTAGTATGTTTAAAACAAAATAATTAAGAGTTAAAAAGTGTTTTTATTCATATCATTATCAAAAACAAAATAAGAAAATAAAAAAAGTGTACACAAAAAATATTCTGCCAAACAAGCCAGTAGCAGCACACCACCAGCGATGTTTTGCCGTTTGTTGATTTTGTTGTATGCAAGTGTATTTTGTTTGAGCATGCACAAAGCGAAGATTAAAAGTCAACCTACTGGAGATAAATAAGATAAAATAAAGAGATAAAGATGGGGATGGAGATAATAAGAAAAGTAAAAAAATTATATGGCGAGTGCTATATTTATTTGCCATAATTAAAATTATTGATACGACCTTTTTCGCTATTCAGCTATACCTTTCTTATATTTATTGCAAAGTATCTTGACTATTATAGCGACTTTACTTTATAGTTGGGCATTCTAGTTAATTTTGTAAATTTGCATTTATTGAACTAGTTCGTTCTTTTAGTTCAGAAGTTTGTTTGGCAATTTGTTTTAAATTATTAATATTGTTGTATTGGTCAATGGTTTGTTTAACAAATCTGCATAATATGAGAGAAAGTCAAAAATGAACGTTTAAAAATGAACTAGTTCAATTTTAACCGTTCATTTTCAATTTTCGCCTATGCTGTGCTGATTTGTTAAGGTACCCATGCTCTCCGCAATATTCTTGTACAACTTTTGCAGTAAGTATGTTACATTGGAAGTTGTACAATATATTGGAAAATATCAAAAATTTGTTGACTGTTATTGCGCATCCAAGCGATGTGAAAATATGTTACAGTGTGTTGGCAACGTTGTGCAATTTTTATATCACAGGATAAAAGAGTGGTGCAATATTTTGTGCAAAAGTATTGTACATCTTATTGCACTATGTAAAAGAGATATAATTTTTTCTTAATTGTACCATATATGTTTATATATACATAATTATCAAAGAAGACAAATTAGGTTTTTTATGTTCGCTGTTTTTTGCTTCATTTGTATTTTCCGATTTTGAGCATTATAATAGATTTTTCTTAAGGTTTTTTGGCTTTTCATTGCGTTTTTCTTAAGATACTCTGGCTTCAAATCCTTTTTTACTCATGAAATATTTCTTATTCTACTAACTCTTAAAAATAAATATGAGATGTAAATATACATCCCTGAGTAAAATAGTTAATATAAAATTATATATGATGAGATAGTGTTCGCTATTATAAGAGGATATAACTTGATCATAAAAATGGTTCTATTAAAATGTATCACTTTGGATCTAATTATATTTAAATATATACAATTTAATAAAAACACTATCCAATTTTATCCGAGTTTTGCTCCCGATATAATAACATCTAAATATATTAATATTGATACTTTTAGATATTAATAGATACAATTAGATACATAATAATCCAAATGTATTTAAATTAAAAGATATTAAGTTACATACATTTGACCTCCATAAAACGGATTCAAAACACAAAATGTATGATTGAAATTTTCGTTTTAAACGAAATTGTTAATTTTAATTTAATTTAAAAAAAAATATGTTTGTCAATATTAAAATGGCCCAGTAAAATTCAAATATCAGGTTGCAGAACAACTTATACTGTATTATAATAGCTTTTAATTTCTGTTTTACAATCGATTATTTTTATATGTAGTTTGTCCTTTTAGCTATAGGTTCTTTACCTCTAAACTAGCACAAGTTGCTTTAGAACCGGTTCTAGAACCAGTTATAGACCTGGATCTGCGATACTGAAACCAGGAATCTGATCTAGAAACGGTTCCATGTAACCGGTGATAAAAGAAGCTGTTCTGGAATAGGTAAACTGTTCTAAAAAATTTTGCTGGAGTTTATGTTATTTGTAATGGGAATCGATTTCGCAAAATTGTAAACTATTTTCGTAAAATATTATGCGATTTTTGAATTATATATAGTTACATAGAAACTGACTTAAGAAATTTTTTCAGTTTTGGATTATATATAAGCATGTATAAAATGACAGAAGACGTTTTTGATGTTTGTATTATATATAATTATGTATTGGGTTATTTATAATTTTATAAAAATTTAATCAAATTTATCAACCATGTGTTATCATATATAGAATTCAGAATAGTATTTTGTTATACATGATTTGATGTGCTTATATATGAATTTTGGTAAATCATTTGGAAAATATTATTATATATAAATACATATTGATACATATGATATTTTATATGATCATATATTTTTATATTAAAGATATATCGTATATGGCCGCATATGTAATTATATATAAGTGTATCTAAATTTTACAAGACTAAAACCATGACTTTTAAAACGGATTTGGATTTCAACAGCTCTGTTAAAGCCTGTACGACACGTGATTTTTGCAGCGCTTCTACCAGATCTTTAATATAAAATGTCTTAAACAGTAAAACGGAATGTCAAAAATGTTGTTTTCGAAAGAAAAAAAAAACCCTGGTAGAAGCGCTGAAAAAACTAGGTGTCATACAGTCTTGAGTTAAGTTCATTAAAAAAAAATTCAAAATTGTCTACGGGCCTCATTTACACCATTATGTATTTAAATTTTCTAAACAAAAATAAAGGTACACTAAAAGTTTTGTAAGAGTCACCTACCCTGATTCAATTTTTTAAAAGAAATGACAAAGAATTTTTTAATTTACTTTTTCAACTTGTAAGGCAAAGTTACAATTAAAGTACTACTTCAATAAATTATTTATACCTTTAAAGGGGTTTGGCAATTAGAGAATACCGACACTTAAAGCAAGTGAAAATAATAGAATTTTTACTGTATATAAATTATTTGATTAATAAACACTCGAAATCTAAATTGTTACCATTAAATTTTAAATGAAACTGTCGTTTATTTTATTGGTATCAGACACAGCCTGTGTTTGTTAATCCATTTTTCTCATTCTTCTTTATGTGACAGTTTCAATTCAGTGATCAAAGAGCGAGGTTGTTAAACGAATTGTTGTCTCGTTAAAAATATTAATGACATGTTTTTGTGTAATAAGACGAAATAAATGTTATTCCACTGTTATTAATAAGTTTTTCTAAAAACAAATCGTTAAGGCAAAAGTGAATTATGTAAAAAAAGTAGCAGCCACTCTTTGGTAGCAGTTAAAAAATCCTTAACAAAGTGTAACTCTTAAAAATCATTTAATATATTTAAAACTAAATAATTTGTTAATAATTAATAAACTAATAACAAGTGTTTTTATTCATGTCGTACAAAAAAATTAAGAAAATAAAAAAAGGTTCTCAAAAAATATACTGCCACACAAGCTAGCTAGCAACGTAGCAGCACACTAGCCGCGCTGTTTGACGTTTGTTTATTTTGTGTATGCAAGTGTATTGTGTTTGAGCATGCTCAAAGCGAAAATTGAAAGACAACCTACTGGTGATAGAAATGCAGAAAAATTATATGGTGAGTGTTTTATTTACATATTTGTCATAATTAAAATTAATGATACGACCTTATACCTTTATTATACTCATTGCGGAGTATTTTGCATTTTATTAAGACTAAAGTTCAGAGTTGGGCATTCTAGTTCATTTCGGTCATTTGCATTTATTGAACTAGGTTGTTCTTTTAGCTCATAAGTGTGTTCGTCAATTTTTTTTTAATTATTTATATTGTTGTATTGGGGAATGGTTTGTTTGACAATTCTGCATAATAAAAGAGAAAATCCGAAATGAACGGTTAAAAACGAACTAGTCCAATTTTAAACATTCATTTGGGATTTTCGTCTATACTGTACAGATTTGTTAAGGTACCCCCATACACTATGCAATATTCTTGTACAACTTTTGCTATTATGCAACATATTTCCAGTGTGTATGTCATATTGGAAGATTGTACAAAATAGTGGAAAAAATCAAAAAGGTTTTGTTTCTTATTGCGCAACCAAGAAATGTGAAAATATGTTATAGTGTGTTGGCCACATTAAGCACTTTTTATATCACTCCGCAACAGAATAAAAGAGTGGTGCCATATTTTGTGCAAAAGTATTGCACATAGTATTGCACTGTAAAGGCCAAAATGACATTAATATTGGCAATAATAGTTGTAATAATATTGTAAAGTGTATCGGTACCTTTAAACAAACAATTGACCAATATAAATAATTGGTAAAAAATTACCAAACAATTATATGAACTACAAGAATGAACTAGTTCAGTAAATGCAAATGAACGAAATGAACTATGATCTAGAATGACCAACTCTATTAAAGTTATTACTTACAAGGAAATTACACAGTCGATGATTAAGAAGTAGATTTGAATGGAACTTGGATATAATTATAGAGGAAACAAATATGCAAGCCACGTACTTTAGGGATTTTAGTTTAGGGAGTTCAAAAGTGGGATCAGACAAAACACAATTTCAAGTGTTTTTCATATCATTAATTCCATGAGAAATCGCCACAAATCTGACCAAGTGTGTTTCGATTTTCTTCAAATTTTAAAGAAAAAGACTCTAGCCAGCCACAAACACAATCCCGCTTATAGATTTCTGATATTTAAAACACTTGCGAATTTATTCACGGTTTTTAGTTTTAAAAAACTAAAAAAGTTGAGAACTTTGTAGAATTTTGCATAACACATAATTTTTGAAATAAAATTAAGTTCTGATATTTTCTGGCTTTTCGCGTCTCCTGAACAATTTACAGAAAAAGACAACATTTTGAAAGCTATTGGCATACGTATACTATAAACAATATAGATAATAAGATAAACAATACTTTGCAAAAAAATCGTTTTCAAAAAACTGACGCTCATACCCATATTTGAGCGAGGCATTATTTTTACTAAATTTTAACTTTAAAACTTTCTCTTTTAAATCCCGTTTACTGCACAAAACCTTTTGTAAATTTTGGTTTTCTACCGAAAAAGATTAAAACGTTTTATTATATTGTTTTTACCACATTTCAAATGAAAAACTATACCTTTCTCAAATTTTTTTTGAACACAACACATAGAGTGTTTTATAGCTAAAAACGGCTTATATATAAGTATATATAAACATATATAGTCATATATAGAATTCATTGTCGCATAATATCGTAACTGATCCGAAAAATGCCATCATATCGTTATCTAGGGTTGCCATTCGTACTGTTTTAAACAGTACATGTACTGTTTTTTGAAAAATGTACTGTTTTATTCACAACACCTAAAACAGTACGCAAAAGTACTGTTTTTTTGGATTTGTACTGTTTTTGTACTGTTTTTTTGTATATTTTACTTTATTTTTATATAAACAAGTTTTTTTGCGTGTACAAAGAATATATATTTTTTTAAACATGTTTTTTTTGTGTGTACAATTGTTTTTTATATAATTTTTTTGAATCTCCCTGTATTAATTCCACTTCGTTTCTTTGTACATATATAAGTTTGGTTTGTTTACTTTTCAAGCAATGGATGTTTGTAAACACAATTTTTTTCATGACACTGCCCAATGCAAAAAGTAATGGCGTCCAAACTAATAATTTTAGCCAATTTGACGAAATTTAGTCAATTTAATGAAATTTAGTCAATTTTACTTCTTTAGAGAATGTAAACTTGTCGAAATTTTGTTGATTTGAATAAAATTTGTTAAATCTTAAAAAAAAAATTTACAAAATTTCGTAAAGATCTACAAAATTTTTTTTGTTGATTTTACCTACGCTATTTGGTTCGGTGTATTAACTTATTTTAAGTAAATATGTGATGTATTGAAGTAAAAGTTATGTTAACAATAAATACAAAAATGTACTGTTTTTTTTTTGAAAAGTACTGTTTTTTTTTCATCAATGTACTTTTTTTTCACTTTTCAAATATGGCAACCCTATCGTTATCTCATGGGATCTCATCTGATATAATTTGATCTGAGAAATGGGTCTATCTAAGTTAATCAAGTTATATATAATTTGATATGCATTCATAAAATTCTTTGGAAATCCGCACTACTGTTTTGTATGATATTCCAAATAATAATGAAATTAAGTATACATTAATGGATGGAAAATTAGCCTTGATTTCAATTTGACTAATAATTGATGTCATATACAATTATATGTAAAAGAGATAGACATTTGTTCTCGTTTGTACCATATATGTTTATATATAATTATCAAAGAATACAAATTAGATCTTTCTACGTTCTCTTTTTTTTTTGCTTTAGTTGTATTTTCCGATTTTGAGCATTAACATATTTTTTTCGTATGATTTTTTGGCTTTTCATTGCGTTTTTTAAGATACTCTGGCTTAAAGTTCTTTGTTACTCATGAAATATTATTTATTCTATTAACTCTGAACTTTTGTTTTTAAGTCTAGCATTCCTAGGTGTATTTACATTTACATTTTTGCTATATTTTTTTTTTTGTTTTAAATACATTGAATTTCGCTTTTTTGTCTTTTCTGATAATTATATATAAAAGTAATAGATTCTTTTGTTCATTTTTGCCATATATGTTTATATATAATTATATGTAAAAGTGATAAAAATTGTCTATCTAATTTTAACACATATATACTAGCTGACCCGGCAAACGTTGCTTTGCCTTCACATTTTAATTGTAATTAATTCTTTAAATCAAGAAAATTTTTTTACGCAAATATATAATTAAAAAAATAAATTCACATTAGTAAATCATTTTAAAATTTGTAATTTCATGGGAAGCCCAACGCCTCTTTGTCCTTCTATCGCCTTTATTCTAGGACTATGAGGAACGCTAAAACAATTTTTGAACAACATTATTAAATAACCTTGCAAAAAGTCTTGAATGTGATAATTTATTTTAATGCTTATTTGTTTTTTGCTTTTGGTACCACGCCCATTTATCCCATTCCGCCCATTTTCAGTTCGACCACTTATATTTGTAATTGATGGACTCGTACAAAATTTGAAGGCTATATAGCTAATATAGAACCCTAGATATTTAATATTAATATTAATTTTGTATATGAGCTAAATAATCACTTTGTATGGGAGCTGCCACGCCCACTGGTATGATCCCGCCCAATTTTCCCATGACTATTCATAATATAATCAATGTGCACCAATTTCTAAGACTGGCTATTATAGAACTGTAGATATATGATATTAAATATTTACTTTGTATGGGAGCTGATACGCCCACTGGTCCGATCACGCCCATTTTTCCCATGACTATTGACATTAACAAAGAATCAACGTGCTCAATTTCTAAGACTCTGGCTATTATAGAACTGTAGATATATGATATTAAATATTTACTTTGTATGGGAGCTGACACGCGCACTGGTCCGATCACGCCCATTTTTCTCATGACTATTCACATTAATAAGTAATCAACGTGCACAAATTTCTAAGACTCTGGCTGTTATAGAACTGTAGATATATGATATTAAATATTTACTTTGTATGGGAGCTGACACGCCCACTGGTCCGATCACGCCCATTTTTCCCATGACTATTCACATTAACAAATAATCAACGTGCACGAATTTCTAAGACTCTGGCTATTATAGAACTGTAGATATATGATATTAAATATTTACTTTGTATGGGAGCTGACACGCCCACTGGTCCGATCACGCCCATTTTTAGATGTTGGCCGATTCTGAGACCTACTCAATATGCTCACAAAATTTCATGAGAATCGCTCAAGCCGTTTCGGAGGAGTAAGGGAACGAACATTGTGACACGAGAATTTTATATATAAGATATAGAATTATGTGTGATCAAATACATTATTATATATAAAAGTGATTCCGCGCGCCCCGGTAGGTTAGTTGGTAGCGTGCTGCTTTATCAGTGCAGGGGTCATGGGTTCAATTCACACCAGAGGCACTGGTCTGTTTTCGCTACAACGCGCCGAAGGCCATAGTAGCTACTGCTCGATTATTAATTAATAAAATATAAAAATAAAAAGTGATTGAATTTATTTGGTTTTATTGTATCATATATACTTATATATATTTATCTATGTGTATATATAAAAAGTATATTCGATGAGATAAAAAAGGTAAACTAATATATAACATGATATATGATGGTATATAGCGCTGTAATAAAATTTTTCGTAAAAATAAATAAATGATGTGCATATATCGCACACCTAGTTCAAAAGTGACTCAACTCAAAATTTTTAATTTTTCAGAAATCGAAAAAAAATATTTGCAACTTTATACCAATTGAAACATAATGACATACATAACTGTTTTTTAGCAACAGTTAACAACAACAAAATACACTGATATTTTTTGTAAAGATAAACAAGTATATTGTGCATAGTTTAGGCATATAAACCCGAAAAATTAAAATTTTGAGTTGAGTCACTTTTGAACTAGATGTGGGATATATATTTTTATATATGTCCACATATGACTGAAAACATATGAAATCAAATACTCGATTTCCTCCACCCCTTCTGATTTCAATCAAACTTGGTATATAAGATGTCCAAATGTAGAAAAGCTAATCCCAGCGGATCTTGAAATATCGCGTTTCAAAATACGAAAAATATTCGAAAATGTTAAAAAAGTAGCCGCACTTAATATTCAATATCTTTTCAACTGCTGAAGCTACGAGGGTCGTTGATACTTCATTTTAAAGATAATTACATTGTGATTTTATTATAGCACACAAATTATTCACTTCTAAACGGCAAAATGCACTGTTTTCAAAAACCGCCACTCAAAATGCTGTATTACAAAAAACTGGGGTTTTAAAATATTTAAAAAAAATATGTTAAATATAACTTACTTTCATATGCGGTGTCCATCCTGAGTTATAAACATAAATGTGAAAAAAATTAACTAAAAAGCCGATAACTCAAAAATATGAAGTAATACCACATATGCATTTGGTGAAGGTATAGAAGAAGAATTTATAATTAACACAATATTTTTTTTAACATTTTAGAAAACAGGTTTTTGAAATACAGCGGTTTAAACCACGGATTTTGGAAAAAAAAAATGTATTTTACCATCAAGAAGTGAATTATTTTTGAGAACCAATAAGGCCCCGATGTAAGTACCTTTAAAATATGGTATCACTAACTCTTTTACCTTAGACCATTTTAAAGATAGGAGCAGTAGTTGCACATACTTTTTCAAAACTTTTATTTTTATGTTTTTCAATAAATTATTGCTTTTATGAAATTTTTTTTTATTATTATATTTAGTACTGTTCTTTAGATTTTTCTCCATAACTTTAAATACCGTAAGAGCTCCAAAAATTACTTTGGAAACGGCATAGTGAAATAAATTATAATTAACATAAAACTTTTTGCAAATTTAAAAAACTCGGTTATTTGAAATACAGCGATTTAATGTACGGGTTTTTGAATAAGTGCGTTATACCTTAAAAATGGTGATTTCGCTTATTTTATTTAAAGCACGACAAAAGTGCCATACTAAGTTTGGTTAAAAATGAAAGGGGTAGAGGTCGAACATTTGATATATTTTTAGGGCTTTATATGGAATGAGTTATATGTAATTATGTATAAATATATCAAGTTATATATGACTATATATAAACTTTTTTTGTCCGGTATTCAATATATTGCAAGACTAAAATCAGGACTTTTAAAACGGATTTAGATTTCAACAGCTCTGTTAAAGCCTGTACAACACATGATTTTTGCAGCGCTTCTACCAGGGGTTTTCTGTAAAATGTAAAAAATAAAATGGAATGTCAAAAATGTAAAATTTTTGACAGAAAAAATCTGGCTTAAGTTAAGTTCATTAAAAAAATTTCAAAAAAAATTTACACCAAAATTTGATATATATCAATTTTCTAAACAAAAGTTAAGGTAGACTAAAAGTTTTGTAAGTGTCACCTATCCTAATTCAATTTTTTAAAAAAACATGACTTATAGAGTTTTTAAATTTAACTTTTCAACTTTTAAGGCAAAGTGACAATTAAAGTACTAATTTCATCAATTTTTTAGACCTTAATAGGCTACAAATTAAAGAATACCGATATTTAAAGCAGGTGAAAATTATAGAATTTTTACTGTATGTATATAAATTATTTGCCCAAGAAACACACGAAATCTAAATTTTTTATCATTTAATTTTAAAGTAAACTGTCATTTATTTTATTAGTATCATAAAGAGCCTGTGTTTTTTAATCCATTTCTCTCATTCTTCTTTATATGACATTTTCAAATCAGTGATCAAAGAGCGAGGTTGTTAACAAATTTTTTGTCTCGCTATAAATTCTAATAAAATTAATAAAATAAATATTATTCCAGTGTTATTAATAAGTTTTTTAAAAAAAATTGCAAAGGCAATAGTGAATTATGTAAAAAATGTAGCAGCCCCTCTATCGTAGCAGCTAAAAAATCCCTAAGAGAGTGTAAATCTTAAAACTCATTTAGTATGTTTCAAACTAAATAATTAAGAGTTTAAAAGTGTTTTTATTCATATCATTATCAAAAACAAAATAAGAAAATAAAAAAAGTGTGCACAAAAAATATTCTGCCACACACTAGCAGCGCTGTTTTGCCGTTTGTTGATTTTGTGTATGAAAGTGTAGTTTGTTTGAGCATGCACAAAGCGTAGATTAAAAGACAACCTACTGGAGATAAAAAAGATAAAGATGGAGATAATAAAAAAAGTAGAAAAATTATATGGTGAATATTTTTTTTATTTGTCATAATTAAAATTATTTACACAATCTTTTCGCTATTCAGCCATACCTTTCTTATATTTATTGCAATGTATTTTGATTTTTATAGCAATTTAAGTTTAGAGTTGGGCTTTCTTGTTCATTTCGTTCGTTCTTTTAGTTCAAAAGTTTGTTAGTTAATTTTTTTTTTTTAATTATTTATAAATGATTGATATAATTTTTATTGTTAATAAAAATTATGATTTATTCGACCTTTATTGTGCAATGAAAATGAAGTTATTCAAGTTCGAGGTCGTATTCTACATTTATTGACCAGAATATTGTCCTAGTAAATAAATTATAGAATTTTTTAGTTTTTCAATTTATTCTTTGACCACACCTTCAAGAATTTGTTGATAGATCTATTTCGAAGAGTTTCTAGTTCCCCATCATCAGAACAATTTAGAAAGAGTGGTAACATCATCATGCTTAAACTTGAAAATATATATAACTCATTTTTCTAACAAAATGAGAAGTATTTGAAGTTACCAATAATAATCAAAAAAAAAAAAAAAACAAATTGAATTACTTTATGTTTTTGTGTAGTACCCACCTTTGGTAGATTACAATACACATTTTTCGTTCATGTCTCCCATTTTATTTAAAGGGGAACTAACAAACTAAGACCATACTATGTCTTTTTACAAATGATTGATATAATTTTTATTGTTAATAAAAATTATGATTTATTCGACCTTTATTGTGCAATGAAAATGAAGTTATTCAAGTTCGAGGTCGTATTCTACATTTATTTACCAGAATATTGTCCTAGTAAATAAATTATAGAATTTTTTAGTTTTTTTTTTTTTTTTTTGATTATTATTGGTAACTTCAAATACTTCTCATTTTGTTAGAAAAATGAGTTATATATATTTTCAAGTTTAAGCATGATGATGTTACCACTCTTTCTAAATTGTTCTGATGATGGGGAACTAGAAACTCCCCGAAATAGATCTATCAACAAATTCTTGAAGGTGTGGTCAAAGAATAAATTGAAAAACTAAAAAATTCTATAATTTATTTACTAGGACAATATTCTGGTAAATAAATGTAGAATACGACCTCGAACTTGAATAACTTCATTTTCATTAATTATTTATATTGTTGTATTGGTCACTGGTTTGTTTTACAAATCTGCATAATATGAGAGAAAATCAAAAATGAACTGTTACAAATGAACTAGTTAAATTGTAACTGTTCATTTGGGATTTTCGCCCTTAATGTACAGATCTGTTAAGGTACCTTCACATTACGCAATATTCTTGTACAACTTTTGCTATTGTGCAAAATATTTACAGTGTGTATGTCATACTGGAACGCTGTACAATGTATAGGAAAAAATCAAAAAAGTTTTGATTCTTATTGCGCAACCAGTAAATATGAAAATATGTTATAGTGTGTTGACCACATTCAGCAATTTTTATATCAATCCGCAACACAACAAAATAGTGGTGCCATGTTTTGTGCAAAAGTATTGTTCATCTTATTGCGCTGTGTAGGCCAAAATCACATTAATATTGGCAATAATTGTTGCAATAATATTGTAAATTGTATCGGTACCTTTAAACAAGCAATTGATAGATATAAATAATAGAAAAAAAATTACCAAAAAAACATATGAACTACAAGAATGAACTAGTTCAGTAAATGCAAATGAACGAAATGAACTATGATCTAGAATGCCCAACTCTATTTAAGTTATTACTTACAGGGAAATTACACAGTCGATGATTAAGAAGTAGATTTGAGTGAAACTTAGATCTATTATAGAGGACAAAAATGTCATGTGTTTTTAATATCATCAATTACATGAGAAATCGCCACAAATCTGACCAAGGGTGTTTGAATTTTCTTCAAATTTTAAACAGAAAGACTCTATGCAGCCGTAATTACAATCCCGTTTTTTGATTATTGATATTTAAAAAAGTTGTGAACTCTGATGAGCCACAGTTTGTTAAGAAGATGGACTATTTCAAAAATTCAAAAATTTTCTTAAAGCTACAGCTGTCTACTTTTACGATATATAATCTGGAAATAGTTACTTTTTTCTAAAACTGCACTTTTACTGCAAATGAAAGTTTTGAATGCATATTGACCTTGAAAAAGCTTACAACATTTTATTATGTTTTTTCTACATTTGAAATAAAAAACTTTAACTTTACCAATTTTTTAAACATAACCCCTAGAGCGTATTATAGCTAAAAAGGGCTTTTATATAAGTATATATATACATATATATTCATATTTATAATCTATTATCAAATAATATCATAGCTGATCCGAAAAATCACGTACAAAGCCTTATCTCATGAGATTCCATGGGATCTCATCTGATATAATTTGATCCGAAAAATGGGTCTATCTTATTTGATCAAGTTATATATAATTTAATAAATTTGCTATAACTTCATAAAATTCTTTGAAAGTCCGCACTACTGTTTTGTATCATATCCAGAATAATAATGAAAATGTAAATATAAATTAATGAATCGGAAGATTAGACGTGATTTGAATTTGACTTATATGTGAGATGGAATTTTTTTCTTGGTTGTACTATATATGTTTATATATAATTATCAAAGAATACAAATTAGATCTTTTTGCGTTCGCTCTTTTTTCTTGCGTGTATTTTCCGAATTTGAGCATACAAATAACTCTTTCTTAAGATTTTTGGGCTTTTCGTGAAATATTATTTATTCTATTAACTTTAAGCTTTTGTTTTTAAGTGCAGCTTTTCAAAGTTTTTTTACTTTTACTTTTGTACAATATTTTTTTGTTGTTTTTTTTTTTTGTCTTTTCTGATATATCTAAAAGTAATAGATTTTTGTTTGTTAATTTTTACCATATATGTTTATATATAACTATAAAAAAGTGATAAAAATATTCTTTCTAATTTTAACACATACATCATATTTAGCTATATATGGCGGCATATATATTTATATATAAGTATATCAAGTTATAAGAGACTATATATAAACTTTTCGCCGGGTATTCCAAGTTTTGCAAGAATAAAATCTGGAATTTTTAATGGAATTAGATTTTAACAGCTCTCCTAAAACCTGTATGACTAACACCTGCTTTTTGCAGTGCTTCTACCAGGGTTTTTCTATGAAATGTTTAAAAAATAAAACGGAATGTAAAAAAATGTAAAGTTTTTGCCCTTGTTAGAACCGCTACAAAAACAAAGGTGTCATACAGGCTTAAGTTATGTTCATTAAAAAAAATTTTAAAATTGGCTACGCCCCACATTTACACCATTATGTATTTAAATTTTCTAAACAACAATAAATGTACATTAAGAGTTTTATAAGTGTCACCTATCCTGATTCAATTTTTTAAAAGAAACGACAAATAATTTTTAAATTTACTTTTTCAACTTTTAAGGGAAAGTTACAATTAAAGTACAGTAGATATCGAATATAAGCACATCTCATATAAGAACAAATCGCATATAAGAAAGATTAGCAAAAACACCGAGCTTTTTTGCATCTTCTCAGTGTAAAAATTGCTTCATATAAGAAAAACACTTATAAGAAAAACACTGATATAAGAAATGTTTTTCAAACACCAAAGCTGACAAACGTATTTGAAAAGGTTTCATATAAGAAAGTATTTAAGATTGTTGACCACACTGAATATGTTTACATATTCAGTGCAAGTATGTAGGCAACTCTGAATTACATGAACATATGTAAATATAAATACACGTGTTGTCAAAACGATAATGGACGATAAAAAGAAAAGAAATACAGTTTCCATTAAAACAAAATTAAAATATTGAAAGACATTCAAAAGGTCAAGCAAAGAAATGAAGTTGCTAAAGAATATAATATTGGAGTGTCAACGTTATCAAAAATAATAAATAATTCAAAAAATATAGAAAATAATTATTTTGCATCGAAAAATGTGGACAAAAAGAGAGACAGAAAACCAAAATTTGAAGCTCTAAACAGAGCAATGTCAATGTGGTTCGAGCAAATGATGCAGAAGGGCGCACTAGTGACTGGACCAGCACTTATGGAAAAGGCTCAACAATTTGCTATAGATTTGGACGTCCCCGACTTCAAACCAAATCCTGGTTGGATTCAACGGTGGAAAAAAAGCGAAAATATTAATTTTAGAAAACGCCATGGCGAAGGCGCTTCTGCCGACATTGAGGCTGCCACAAATTTCAGGGAATATATTTTGCCTCCATTATTGGAAAAATATGCGTTAGAGGACATTTATAATGCAGACGAAACTGGGCTCTTCTATAAAGCACTGCCAAATGGATCCTATGGTTATGGAGGTCAACAAGTTTGAGGTGTCAAGACACCGAAAGACCGAATAACATTGCTTTTTATAAGCAATGCAACTGGTTCCGATAAATTTGTTTATTCAATCGGCAAATTTAAGCAACCAAGGTGTTTTCGCGGAAAAGTCGTTCCCATTTCATATAAATTTAACAAAAAGGCTTGGATGACCAGCACTACATGGTGTGAAATCATTAAAGAGCTAGATGAGAAACTTAAAAAAAAAGACAAAAGAATTTTGCTGCTGATTGATAATGCTTCATGCCACAAACTTGACTTCACACCAGAAAACATTGAAATTAAATTTCTGCCACCATGTACCACAAGCATAATTCAACCATTAGATCAAGGTATGTACTATGTATGTAGATATGTAAAGCATTTTCAATTCGCATTGAAACGCAACTTAATGTTGTTCATTTTATGTTTTATTTAAATTTATTTCAAGGTATTATTCAATCCTTTAAAGCTCAATACAGAAAATGCCTAATTCGGGAACAAATATTAGCGATAGAAGGTGATTATATGGACAAATTCTTAAAAAGCATTTCAGTTTTAAGGGCGTTGTATATCGTAAAACGCTGTTGGTGGCTTGTAACACCACAAACGATACAAAATTGCTTTAAAAAGGCTGGAATTTTCAAGGAGGACGAATCTGATGAACCTGAGATAACTGAAAATATCTTGGACGATGAATACAACACCTTTTTAACAGAAATGTCTGATTTGGAGAATCATGATTGCTTTGGTACCTTAAATGATACTGAAATAATAAGTGAAGTACAAGATCACAATTCTGACGAAGAGGAAGTAGAGCTAGTACCCGAGACAACATCTAAGCCAAGCAGAGAAGAAGCTATTAAGGCGTTATTTGTTTTAAAACAGTATATGGAGTCTGATGATAGTAATATTATTAACATTGAAAATGTTTTATTTCATCAGCGTGATAAGTCACTAGTCCAAAGAAAAATAAAAGACTTTTTCATTCTATTTGAAAGATTATTATTTATATGAATGGGAACATATGCACCTATTTTTAGTCAAACTGTGAACTGATTTTAATTTTGTTATTTTTGTTTATTTAAATTTAAGTTTTTTATATACTGAATTGTTTTGTCAAACTGTGAACTGATTTTATTTTAGTTATTTTGTTTTTTTATATACTGAATTGTTTTGTTTAATAAAATGTTTTTCTTTAAAACTTGTTTTTTTTTTTACTTTTCATTTAAACATTTTAATTTTAGAGAATATATTCGTATAAGAAACAGATTTCTTATATGCGTAAGTACGCTTATAAGAAACAACTTTCTTATATCCGATAATTCCATATAAGAAAAAATCGCATATAAGAAAGAAATCTCTGACTTTTTTTGAGTTTCTTATATCCGATATCTACTGTACTACTTCAATCAATTATTTAGACCTTTCAAGGGGTGTGGCAATTAAAGAATACCGACATTTAAAGCAGGTATATAAATTATTTGATTAATAAACACTCGAAATCTAAATTGTTACCATTAAATTTTAAATGAAACTGTCGTTTATTTTATTAGTATCAGAAACAGCCTGTGTTTGTTAATCCATTTTTCTCATTCTTCTTTATGTGACAGTTTCAATTCAGTGATCAAAGAGCGAGGTTGTTAAAAGCATTGTTGTCTCGCTAAAAATATTAATGACATGTTTTTGTGTAATAAGACGAAATAAATGTTATTCCAGTGTTATTAATAAGTTTTTCTAAAAAAAATCTTAAAGGCAAAAGTGAATTATGTAAAAAAAGTAGCAGCCACTCTTTGGTAGCAGCTAAAAAATCCTTAACAAAGTGTAAATCTTAAAAATCATTGAATATATTTAAAACTAAATAATTTGTTAATAATTAATAAACTAATAACAAGTGTTTTTATGCATGTCTTACAAAAAAAAGATTAAGAAAATTAAAAATGTTCTCAAAACATATACTGCCACACAAGCTAGCTAGCAATGTAGCAGCACTCTAGCTGCGCTGTTTGACGTTGGTTTATTTTGTGTATGCAAGTGTATTGTGTTTGAGCATGCACAAAGCGAAAATTGAAAGACAACCTACTGGTGATAGAAATGCAGTAAAATTATTTGGTGAGTGTTTTATGTACATATTTGTCATAATTAAAATTATTGATACGACCTTTTTCGCTATTTGGACTTACCTTTATTATACTCATTGCGGAGTATTTTGCATTTTATTGGGATTAAAGTTTAGAGTTGGGCATTCTAGTTCATTTCGGTCATTTGCATTTATTGAACTAGGTTGTTCTTTTAGCTCATATGTTTGTTCGTCAATTTTTTTTTTTACAATTATTTATATTGTTGTATTGGTCAATGGTTTGTTTAACAATTCTGCATAATAAAAGAGAAAATCCGAAATGAACGGTTAAAAATGAATTAGTACAATTTTAAACATTCATTTGTGATTTTCGTCTATACTGTGCAGATTTGTTAAGGTACCCCCATACACCACGCAATATTCTTGTACAACTTTTGCTATTATGCAACATATTTCCAGTGTGTATGTCATATTGGAAGATTGTACAATATAGTGGAAAAAATCAAAAAGGTTTTGTTTCTTATTGCGCAACCAAGAAATGTGAAAATATGTTATAGTGTGTTGGCCACATTAATCACTTTTTATATCACTCCGCAGCAGAATAAAAGAGTGGTGCCATATTTTGTGCAAAAGTATTACACATCGTATTGCACTGTTAAGTCCAAAATTACATTAATACTGGCAATAATAGTTGCAATAATATTGTAAATATTTAAACAAACAATTGACCAATATAAATAATTGAAAAAAAAATTACCAAACAAACATATGAACTACAAGAATGAACTAGTTCAGTAAATGCAAATGAACGAAATGAACTATGATCTAGAATGACCAACTCTATTTAAGTTATTACTTACAAGGAAATTACACAGTCGATGATTAAGAAGTAGATTTGAATGAAACTTGGATATAATTATAGAGGAAAAAAATATGCAAGCCACGTACTTTAGGGATTTTAGTTTAGGGAGTTCAAAAGTGGGATCAGACAAAACACAATTTCAAGTGTTTTTCATATCATTAATTCCATGAGAAATCGCCACAAATCTGACCAAGTGTGTTTCGATTTTCTTCAAATTTTAAAGAAAAAGACTCTAGCCAGCCACAAACACAATCCCGCTTTTAGATTTCTGATATTTAAAACAGTTGCAAATTTATTCACGATTTTAATTTTTAAAAAACTAAAAAAGTTGAGAACTTTGTGGAGCCATAGTTTCTTAAGTTGATTTACTATTTAAAAAGTTTCTTAAAGCTACAATTGCCTATTTTTACGATGTGTAATCTAGAAATAGCGCCTTCCTTATAAAAAGGCACTAATGCTGCATTTTGATGTTAAAAATGTGTAGAATTTTGCACAACACATAATTTTTGAAATAAAATTAAGTTCTGATATTTTCTGGCTTACAAACAAGATTAAGAAAATAAAAAAATGTTCTCAAAAAATATACTGCCACACAAGCTAGCTAGCAACGTAGCAGCACACTAGATGCGCTGTTTTACGTTTGTTTATTTTGTGTATGCAAGTGTATTGTGTTTGAGCATGCACAAAGCGAAAATTGAAAGACAACCTACTGGTGATATATGTAAAATACATTGTAAAATACATTGTAAATGCAGAAAAATTATATGGTGAGTGTTTTTACATATTTGTCATAATTAAAATAATTGATACGATCTTTTTCGCTATTCAGCGTCACCTTTCTTATATTTATTGCGAAGTAATTTGACTTTTATTGGGAATAAAGTTTAGAGTTGGGCATTCTAGTTCATTTCGGTCATTTGCATTTATTGAACTAGGTTGTTCTTTTAGCTCATAAGTTTGTTCGTCAATTTTTTTTGTTAATTATTTCTATTGTTGTAGTGGTCAATGGTTTGTTTGTTTGGTGCCATATTTTGTACAAAAAAACAATAATACTGGCAAAAATATTTGCAATTATATTGCAAAGTCTATGGGTTCCTTTAAGCAAACAATTGACCAATATAAATAATTAAAGAACAATTACCAAACGAACATATGAACTACAAGAATGAACTAGTCCGTAAATGATCGAAATGAACTATGTACTGGAATGACCAACTCTATTTAAATTAGACAGTCGGTGATTAATACGCCGATTTGAATGAAACATACATGGGCACACTGTGATCCGAAAAATTGCATACATAACCATATCTCTCGAGATCCCATGTGAGCTCACCTGATATAATTTGATCATGAAATAGTATTTATGCTATTAACTTTTGCTTTTATGTGTAGCTGTTGCAAGTTTTTTCTACTTTTAATTTTTTTACAAATAAACTTGTACTTTTAAAAATGAACTTGTACTGCAACTGCTACTTTTGAATGCATTTTGCACTTTTCCGCACGCTTCGATTTAAAAACAGCTCAACCGAAAAATAGCATAGGTGTAGCGGTTGTAAGTTTTTTTCGCTTTTACTTTTTTTACAATATTACACACAGAGAAATAAAGTGCCAACCGAATTGGAAAGTGTAACAACTTATAAATTCAGTTAGTACAGAGATATTTGTATTCGATTTTTAAAAAAGTTGGATGTTTCAACTAAAATTCTGTTGAATTAACCGAACTTTGTTGTGAAAACTAATATAAAGTAATGCCAACTATCTGAAATTCGTAATAACCGAATTTGAGTCGTAGTAACCGAATTTTAGTTGCCAAATAGCTAGATTTTTTTCTGTATGTATTTTTTTGCTTTAAATACATTGAGTTTTGCTTTTTTTTTGGTATTTTCTGATAGTTATATATAAAAGTGAAAGATTTTTCTGTTAATTTTTACCATATATGTTTATATGTAATTATATATAAAAGTGATAGATTTTTATTTTTATTTTTAATGCATATATACAGTGCCGGACAAAAGTATTCACACAGCAGCAAACTTTATTTTAAATATTTTATATTTTTAAAATGAAAGCTATTAGCCGTATAAGGTATTCAACAAAATTGTTTATTAACTTATTAATAATTTAAATGCAACAAAAAACTAACACTAAGCATGTTGTATTTAAAAAAAAAAAACTAAAAATTAAAAAAAGGTGTTACGAAGAAATTGTTCCATTCAATGCCAAGAAGATTAAAATAAGTCATAGCAAAGAAAGGCTACTCCACAAAGTATTAAATCATGTGAAATTTTATTTTTTGTACAAACATTTGAAGCTGTGTTAATACTTTTGTCCGCCTAAAATAATACTTTGAATTACATATTTAGTTTTTTCTTATAATATAACATACTAAGAATAAGTTTTTTGTTGTATTTTAATCATTTATAAGTTAATAAACAATTTTGTTGAATACCATATCCGGCTAGTGGGTTTCATTTTAAAAATATAAAAGATTAAAAATAAAGTTGCTACTGTGTGAATACTTTTGTCCGCCACTGTATATATATTTTACAAAATGTGGAATTTCGAGAAGTGCACCCCCTATTTTTTCACAGTTGACCTTAAAAGCATGTGGTGATAATTTGAGCCGAATTGGACAATTTTAAACCGCGGCACACAGAGGTCAAAGGTCAAATTTCGGAAAATTTTACTTTTTATTCAAAAAACTGCCATATTTGACCGAATAATTTAATGAAAATTTGTTATTAAGTTCTTTTATATTTGTTTTTTCTATAATGATAATTTTTGTTTCAAAACAATTAACCCTCTTATATCCCAGGGGTCAAAAATGACCCCATATATAAAATTTTGTTAATTAATCATACAAGATTAGATTAGATTTAGATTAGATTAGATTTTTCTTTATTTCTTTTCAAAAAGTTTACAAAATTTTTCTTAAATTTAAAGATAATTTTATGAACAATAAAAATAATAAAGAAATGTACGGCTTGGTTGTAATTAACCGTCAGCCGGAAAATGGTGTTAAACATAAATAGTTTCAAATACATTATACTTTTTAATTTACTTTTATAAAATTAAAACATTCTTTTAAAAATTAAATTCAGCTATAAGCATATTTCTATATTTTAATGCTTCTTTAAAAAAACTATAGAGACCTAGCCAATAAGTATCTTCACCTCCGTTAAGAACGTCAATAACCTGATCGTCAGTAAGTGTTGTACATCGAAAAAACTTTAATCTTATTGCATTTAGCACGGGACATCTTCCAATAAAATGAATTGTTGTTTCTGGTTCTCTGAGATTGCACAGTGAACACAATATTGCTTGGCCTGTTCTGAATTGGTTGCCATTTAACCACAGGAGATCACCTCTTGCTTTCATTATGTAGGTAATCTGCTCCTGATTGTAATTTTGGTTGCAATAAGTCAAGCCTTTTGAGTGATCTAGATTCTTATAAATTCGTTGACGACTACTGTGCACATTTGTTAAATGATCATTATATTTAGCTTTTTTCATCTTGTTTATAAGTTTTGAACAAGCCTCGTTCCACTTGATCTTATTTTGTTCTAGTCCATCACTACTAATGTTATACAGTCGTAATTTATCTTTGAAGTCAGCATACCAAAATATATTTTTCTCCATAATTTGCTTCGTAAGTCTATGAGGTCGCCTGCTTTCTTCTAAATCAAATACAGTTTTTGAAATATACCTTAGATGCAAGGAGTATGTATAAAAATGCCCTTCTTCGTAGCCAGTTTCTATAGCTAAAACGTAGTTAGGGGTGTTTTCTGGAAGTTTTAATAATCGCTTCGTGAAAAATCTTTGGAATTTATCAATTTCCTCAAATTGCGAGTTTCCAAATACTTGAGCTCCATAGGTTTGTATGGCTCTGCAAACTGCTAAAAAACATTAATCATACAAAGAGACCTAAATTATTGACATTTTTTTTTTAGAATTAGACAATGATTTAAATTAATTATAAACAACAATCTGCGGTCATAAATTGATACCACAAAAGACTGATTTCAACTTTTCAGATAAGTAAGTAATGTGCAATTAATAAGTTTCTTCGGGTAATTGGTAGTAACTGAAGGAAATGTAAATTAAATGGTATCTATTTATGATTTTCGACACTTTGCTAGTTATTTAAAACATTAATTTTAATTAAAATAAAAGATTAATCCCAAATCTCACCATCTCTGTTAAATTGTTTACAAGTTTGTTTTAAAAATGTACATGCCTTATACTTATGTATATTAAGTATAAGGCATGTGAAGTTATAATTTATGAATTGAATTCTGTAAATAAATCTTTTAGAGTTGCATTTTTGGAGTATTGCTGCCACCCTAATGTATATATGAGCTTATATTTATCTTTATCAAGTATATGTGATGAGATAAAAAGATAAATTTATATATAACAATATATGATGATATATTAAACATTTTCGTAGAAATAAATATGAGACGTTAATATATATTGTTTGATATGGCCGCTTATGTAATTATATATAGTTACATCAAGCCATGTATGACTATACATAAACTTTTTCGTCGGGATATTCAAACTAAGCTGTTTCTATTTAGGGCTGTTTCTATTTAATTGAATGTTGTTTCTACTTGATTTTCTATTGCTTTTTTTTTGTAGGTAGGCATGTAAATGCATACGTAATTACTTTTAATGCAAATGCAATTTTAAAATTCATTTTCAAGACATTTTTCGACCATTTCTATATAGTATAATAAAGTTCGTTGGGACTTTTTTCGACCATTTCTATATAGTATAATAGAGTTCTTTGGAATATTATAATTTGCAAAATTGTTTTTGATTTATTGTAATACGTTAAAATATAAAAAGGTAAAGTAATATAAAACATAGCATTTAAGATTTGTCAAATTTTACAACACATACTGTGGGCGCTGTGGTGTAATGGTTAGCGCGTTGGACTATTACACAGATGGTCCCGGGTTCGATTCCCGGTGACGACAATATTAATTTAGAAAACTAATATGTATGAGTTTTCTATCACTTATATGTATCGCTGCGCCCACCTTCGGTGTTCCCATAGCACTTAACCCCACCGAAGTAAAATAATGAATCAGGGCTATGAAACAAAAAGCTTCAATAAATTCGCCAACTCTACATCAGGTGGCGAGCAACAACTGTTTTAAGACTTATCTACTCGCGCAATTACAGTGTTGCCATGTTTGAAGCCCTTTATCTTTCACCAACTTTCATCTCTCCACTATCCGCTTTCCAAAAGAAAGCAACACAGGAAGAATTTCCTGAGTGTTGCTTCTCTTTAAAAAAAAAAAAAAAAAAAAAAAAATATATTCAATCAGAAGAAAGCGACACAAATTAACCGTTAAACTTTAAAATTAAATTTTTTAGCCTGTTTTTGAATGCTTCATTTCACTTTTTAACTGCTCAACAGATATGTGTGCTAGGAAAACAAGTTTACAATATTATTGACCAAATAGATATCTTAATAAATAGGGTTTTTACCGTCATGCGATGGATTGGGCATACTTAAAGAAAAAATTGCATCATTATTTTTTCTAAAATTTTTTCAAAGCTGAAACTAATAATTTTTATATAAAAAATTTCTTTAAAATTTTTAAGAATTTCTACTTATCACAGAAAAAAACTATTATAAATTAAATTTCAATTAAATATTTCTTTGATATCAAACTCTCTTTCAATTAAAAGTTCAATAATATCTATTAATTTCTTAATAAAAAATTAATTTGGTATACACAAAATTTATGCAAAATTTAAAAAAATAAAAAAAATCGATAAATTGCCATAATGTGAACAAAAACACCAAAATTAAAAAACGGGGCAAAGCTGAAAAATTTACTTTAGATAGAAGTTTTATATTTTACAAAGGTAATTTTTTTAAATTTTAGCAACTTTTCAATATTAACAATTTTTTCCAATTTTAAAAAATTTAGCGCTTTTGATGATTTTTTCTAAAATTTTTAAGTTTTTAAGATGACATGCATGCGTGGTTCGAGTTGGTGGTGGGGGAGGCCTTAAAAACCAAATGCATATTTATAGTCATTAGAATAATTTCGGTTTTGAATTTCGAAATCGAAGAATTTGCAACATAATTAATCATATTTTAAGTCCATATTTTATGGATTTTCAATGCTTTTTATAACATGTTTTTGCTTATTGTATAATTAACTGCATATATTTCTAAATTAAACTTAAGATTTTATATAAAATAAATTAAAGGAATAATAAATAAACCTTAACTCAGGTCTTAATTAAAACTAGAAACATCAAATTGACATCTATATTATTTCAAACCGTCGCTATCTAGTTAGGAACACGCTTTTACAAAATCTACTAATTTTTAGCGCATATCTTGGTGTTTTAGTTCATGAAAATAGCAGCCCTAATCATATATAAGCAATAGGTTATTAAATCTTGCTCACATCATAAGTTATCTAATAAGTCTAAAAATTGCGAACTAACTTTCTGTTATCCAATTTTGGCCACCTCATATATACGCTGGAAATTTGTAAAAAGTTAGTGCTTAATGCCTGTTTTCGAAATTTTGCTTGATATTGAAAATATTGACCTATTTTTTTAATTTATAAAGAATTTTCGCGAAACATTTGGGTGATTATAGTTGGGATTCTAGTAGGCTATCGAAGGAAAGTGTATACGATAGCAAAGGTATGGTCGGGTATAGAATAGGGAAGTGGAGCATCTTCAATCCATTACCACTTTAATTACTCCTCCCTATTCTCGTTTCTTTTAGTTTTTATTTATTTTTCTTCGGGTTCTTTCTCCTTTTCCCTTTTGATAATCGTTGCTGGGTTAAGCTACCTTAAATTTTTTATTGTTTTCGACTCCCGACGTATCTTCAAGGCCAACTTTTTGATAAACTGGTTTATGAAAAGCCGGTTAACCTTCATTAAATGAAACAGCATTTTTCTCACCATATACCAAATGTTTATAAAAATATGTAAATGACTCTTCAGAACTTAATACGAAAAATTTTAAAATTTACTTTTCGAGTGAAATCCTGCGATTTAAAAAAAAAAATTTAAGCTCTTCTGCCCGACGAAAAAATTTCCGATATAATCATATATGGTTATATATTGTATCACATATTACTAAAAACCACATCCTATATCATCTGATCCGAAAAATGGCATACATAATCTGATCTCATGGTATTTCATGGGTTCTAATCTCCCTTAGTTTGATCCGAAAAATATGTCTATCAGATATGATCAAATTATATATAATTTGATACAATTTTATTTAATAAGTTTTTTAATTAAAAAATTAAAAAAAAAAGTTGAAAATGTTTTAGATATCAGTACTTTTTATATTAATCCTTAAATGTACTACTTGTAATTCTTTTACAAAAAGTTGAAACATAAAGGGTCCGCCAAATAACTTTTTTTTTTGAACTCTTGAGCCAATTGGACTTTGTATGGCGTCATACCAAGGTCTTTATGCTAAATTCGTCTCAATGATGTCTCCGAAATGTTCAATTGTTGAGAACGACGGTGAATTGATGTTGATGGCGCTTCACGCACACATTCTGCCACAGCAGCAATATTCACGGGTGTACGCTCTGTTTTTGGCTTTTCACGCTTTGGTTTATCGATGAGGATGCCAGTTTCTTTCACTTTTTTCACAAGATACCGAACATACGGACCATATTCATTCAGCGGAAGGATAAAACTAATTATCTGTCAAATCAGACATGAGCTAAGTGTTACCATTCACGAAATAAGCACTAGTTGAAAAAAAAGTTAGATGGCGGACCCTTTAATATACCTATTTTTGCCCATACCACCTTAAGTATACAATGAAAAAAACATTGGTAGAAGAGCATAACTAATATTTATCTTCGTACCTAACACGTGGTACAAATTTCGTTGCAAAAAAGCTTAGATTGGTTTGAGGGTTAATACAATAATTTGCAAATATTGTTTAAATTTAGTAGGAATAGTATCTAAACACCACTTAAGTTTGTAAATATTTGTCGAGTGTAATATACATAATTCCATATTTACTTAAAATAAGTAACGGCAAATATTTTCAATCTTCATTTACTTCTTGTGGCTGTAAATATTTGGTATAATATAAGTTGAGCAAATGTAATGCATCAATCATTTAATTTGTTTTTTGTGTGTTTTTATTATAACAATTAACACTGGATATAATTTTAATTCTACTTATTATTTTTTCGAAAATTTTGAAAAAAAATTTGAGTTTTTTTACGAATCTGAATCTAATGCTAGTTGTTCCGTTCAAAATGCAAGAATATATCATAAGATCCATGATGAATCACAAAACGGAATTGACCGATTTAATGCACCGACCGATTTTGTTTAATTTTTTGTACACACATGCTGCATAGATCCCATAACTCATCTGTTTTTCAAATTTTGCAATTTTTTTCACGGTTTTAATTTTCTAAAAAAAATCGAAAAATCGCAATAGTTCGTAAATTTTACGAGCTCTATATTCGAAAGTTGATATCGGATTTCTCTGATACAAAAAGCATTCGATTTATATTTCTTTTTTTTCACATTTATGCAAAAATAAAAAAAAAAATACATATTAAAAAAAATATTTTTTGTGCAAATGCAATTTTTAGGTGTAATTTCGAAATTGTTCTCCGCCTTCAAAAATTTTTTAAACATCGATAAATTTTAAATTTAATTTTTATTAATAAAAATTAAACTTCGCTTTTTCTGTGACGAGAATATTATGTAACTTTCTCGATTAAAAAAACCCCTTAGCCATTATTTCCATAGAAAAAAATTTTATTTTTTGTATAAAATTTTTTATTTTTAACAGTTTAAAACTTACAATGCATTCTTTATAAAAAAGTGATTTTTTTGGTTTATCTGTCCAAAAGATACATTTTTGATGCAAATGTAATTTTTCGATGCATTGCGTAATATGCATTGAACAATTTAATATTCATGAAAAATTATTTTTTAGACAAATTATCTTAAATAAATGAAGTTTTTGTGTAGAATGGCCACTGTGACCGAAAAATTAAAAAGTGGACAAATAATTTCTTCTGAGTTGTATTCTTAAAGAAGAATACTTAAATTTTATTGAATTCAAAAGTCCACGTCATGATGATAAAACGAAGTAAACTTTTTCTGTTTTAGTTACATTTTCTCTTAAATATTTTGTTCTTTAAGAGCGATGATGCAAGTACAATCCTATCACAAAATATTATTTGCAATATCAGTTCACTCCAGAAAATACAAACAGAGTATATAAAGATCAGTAAACGGTAATTTTTTTATTTGATTTCATTGACATTCTAATGTCACGTTCGTCACCGCAAAATAACATTTATTCTCATTTCTTCTATACTAAGGCATTGTCTTGTTGGCAAATTAATTCTTCTTCGTTACTATTTTCAATAAATGCCACATTTACCTTAAATTCATCGATCATCTGATTGAGACTCTTTATTGAGTTGCTGTTGGTTGTCACATGTGTAGTAATTCGTGATTCTTAAATTTACAAATTTTGCAAATTAATTTAAACCACAATTGTTTTCAAACCATTATTTGTTGTGTCTCCGCTACCAGTCTCACTTATAGATTGCGTTATTTTCTCTTATTTTTTATTTTATAATAATAAAATAGGAAACTAAGTGAGATAGAGCAAAACGGACCAAAACTCGTTACTCTATCTATTAAGTTATCTGTATTAACTACTTATATTCCCAGTAATAAATGTGGTGATATCCGGAAAGACAATTTTAACAGAAATTTTCAGTTGATTCACTTTTTTTAAAGGTGTAGCAATTTCCCGAAAACTTTAGCCACTGTTTAAATGGGCTAAAATCTCGCATAGATATACACCACTCGGCATATTGCAAATTGATTCAAATTGCATAAAAAACAATAAATAATTCTTTAATTATATTTATGAAACACTAGCAAAATATAATTACACGATTTTTCTCTAAAATCAATTAAGTAATCTCTTAAATTTTGCACAATAAGAGATGAGTTATCGCACTTTTAAAAACAGTTATAAGTTTTTAAAAAATGTTTGTAGTATTAGAAAAAATTCCAGAAATCATTTGTAATTATAGTTATGCAACGCAGTGTTTATGGGAAGATGTGTTATAGGATTCATAGAGAATATATATTTTTAATATAAAGAAAATCGGAAGAAATTAGGTAGAGAATTGCAATTTTTACAATAATAGAAAAAAATTAGTTAAATTTTTCCTAAAACTACTAGCAATTAGTTAAAAATTACGCTTGCGAAAAAACTGCTAAAATTAACAGAATTTTCTGCTAAATATGAGCAAGATAATCTTTACGAAAATAAATCTGTTAAATTTAAAAATATTTTGCAGATTTATATTTATTTGAGCTTAATGTTAGTTAATAGAAAGTAACAAATTAATCTGCTAAAATCCGCAAAGGATTTGCTTATAAGTCATAAACAAATCATAAAAAAGTGAAATTTTGAAAGTTTTTTTTACATATATATTTTTTTAATGCGAATAAAAATCAGCAATTCCGAAATCAGCATTTTGCAATATTTTTACCAAAAATTTCGATTGATTTTTAGCAAGAAATACAGTTATTTGCATTTTACTAAATTGAGGTTAAATATGCAAAAATTATGTTGATATTGCAGTATTTGCTTGCTATTTTTAGTCCACAAATATTTTGAAAAAGTTTGTACTAATTTTATTAGAATCAAAAAACACAGAGTAATGTGGGATTTAAAGTCACCCAATTCCTTTAACGTGTGAGTTAAATAGAAGATATTTACGATTAACACTAAATAGCAAGAAGAATGTTGATGAAGACCGTAGTGGGTCAGAAAATGCATTCCATTCATGCTAGTGTCTAATAACTTTTTCTGTGCTTTTTTCTAATAGTCAAAGTAAATTATGATATAAAAATTATAATTTTTCTGTTAATTTAGAGAAAAATTTGTCATGATCTCAAACCGAACAAATAAAATCTCACACATAAACTTATAGATCAACGATAAAATTCACTATTAAACCACTCACCAGGTACAGTGTAGAAATTGTTTAATGTATATGCTCGACATATGTATTAACAAAAAAGTCTTTAATGTTTGTTGATATGCTTTACTTATGTAGAAGGACAGTATATGATGATATTAGAGAAAAAGAATTGCCATTTCAAAAAGTTTTAACTGAAAGTTAAACTGGCAATTATGATAATGACTACAGAAAAACAAACACACTATAAATAGAAATCGTTCGTGGTAAATTTCATTCTAACTCAACACACAGAGTAATATGGGATTTAAAGTCACCCAATTCCTTTAACGTGTGAGTTAAATAGAAGATATTTACGATTAACACTAAATGGCACGAAGAATGTTGATGAAGACCGTAGTGGGTCAGAAAATGCATTCCATGCTAGTGTCTAATAACTTTTTCTGTGTTTTTTTTTCTAATAGTCAAAGTAAATTATCATATAAAAATTATAATTTTTCTGTTAATTTAGAGAAAAAAAATTTGTCATGATCTCAAACCGAACAAATAAAATCTTTCACATAAATTGTTTTTTGTTTTAATTGACTAAAATTTAACTCGAATATAAGTAAAAATGTTTGTAAAATTAACAGTTTTATTTTTGATGTTTTTATTTAATAAATATTTAGCAAAAAAATCTGCTAAAATTTTTAGTCGATTTTTTTTGCTACTTTGACAAGTTTATTTCTATGACTGTCAGAAATTGTTTGCATAAAACAATCTCCTATTTGATACCGTTATAATGTGTAGAAATTGTAAACATTTGTATAAATAATAATAATTTAATTATATACATACAATTTATCTTTAACTCATTATTGATACAGTGTTCCTTTTTCGACCCAGTACTTTAAAGGGCTATATTGTTTTACTAGATAAACATAAAAATCGTAAAATAATTCAAAAATGTTTCCAAAAAATTTAAAAATTTATTTTTCAATGTTTCACTATTAAATTTAAAAAATTAAAACCAAAAGTTCATTTTTCGATCTTTTATCATACATTATGATGTGAGCAAGATTATTCGAGGATTTATACGCTTTAATGCAGAACAATTACAAACATTTCTTCATGAAGCATGCAATTAGAATACTATGTAGGTAAATACCACTGTTAAAAACAAATAAAATTTCACTTGAAGAAAGGACGACTTACATTTCAGTATATTCAACTAACATTATCATTTGTTTTTTACTATTCAAAAAATTAACCTAAATTACAATAAAAATTAAACACATATGCAGAAAAAATAAACAACTTTTTTTTTTTATCAAATAATAATACAGTAATTTTATGTGGTTTGTTTTTTTAAATGAACTAGTCAAAACTGAAATTTCTTCTGCAAATGACTGTTTTTTCACTTAAAAATAAAGATACCATATTACAACTCAAACAGCTACAAATATTTACAGCAGAAGTTCCCTGAGTGTGGTACTATATATCTGCAAAGTTTGGGTGAAAACCGTCCAGCGCATCTATAACGTGCAATTAATGAGTTAAAAACATATGCCATCTATCATGTTTGCATAGTTTTGTCATTTCAACACAGGACGAACTATTCAAATAAAAATACATTTCAAAATGTTTGTTTAATATTTTTGTTTATTATTTATTTTTATTTCACGTTTCAGTTGTTTTTAATATTTTTGTTACAGTCAATATGTATTTCTGTTTTTTGTTTTTTGTTTTTTTTTAAATATTTTTATTTTTAAATATATTAAATCAACATGAATTGTGTTTATTTTTTGTCTGTTTTTGTTTGCATTTTATCAATAGATTTTCATATTTGTTAAATATTTTTTTTTTTTTTTTAATTTATAAATTTTAATTATTAAACATTAAAAATTTTCGTTCTTTATTTTTTTGTTTTGTTGTTTATTTTGTATATTACTTAAGAATATAATTGGATTTAGTTTTTTTTTTTTTTATAATATGTAAATATTTATTAATTATATAAGTATTATAGATATTTGTTAAAAAAATGGGATGGAAAATTATAGATTATTATTGTATAATTGTTTTAAATTATACATATTTAAATATAAACCATTTTAAAACAACAATTTAATTTATTAATTTTAAACTCAATCATATTTAATATTTATTTTGAAATAACATAAAAATATAGAGAGTTGTACATGTATTTTTATTTTATTAAAATTTTTACAAAACATAAAACAATACAGTGTAGATTTATTTATTATAGATTTTAATATTAAGTGCTATTAAGTTAAATTATTTTTTTCAAACTTGAAAGAGAAAATTTGGTTTTAAATGGTATACATTTGTTTGGTTTGTTAAAAAATATATTTTATAAATTTTACAAATTTTAAAAATCAATTCAATTATTTACATATTTTTTATGTCTATAAAAAATTAAATATTTTTTTTAAATCTTTTATAGATTCTATCTACTTGTTTGTTTAAACTACTATATTACAATTATAGTACAAAATCAAATAATACTTTTATTAAAATATGTAGAATTTTTCTAAATAACAATAATAATAACGAAATGAGAAGAAAGAAGAAAAAAAAAATTATATAAAATAATTTATGTACAGTTAACAGTTTTTGAACTTTAAATTCACTTAAGACGTTTAGTTTCAAATTAAATACATCTAAAATTTTGTAACTCAAAATCTATTGCATTTCAATAATTACAGCGTTCAACAAATGACTTTAGAAGGCAGATCAAAAATATGACCTTAGAATTTCAAAGTTGGATATAGTTAAAGAAATATTTGCAAAAAAAAACCCGTTTGTAGAAAATTAATTTTTTTTTGATAAAATACAAAATTAAAAATGTTAATGCTACTTTTTTGCAACATTTAAATAGTATGGACTTTGCCTTTTAATTTGATATATTACATGCTTCGAAAGATTCGATACACTCAAAAAAAAAAGTTTCTAAAGTCAGCAAAAAATTTTGCTGAGTCAGCAAAATTTTAGTCAGGAGGGTGCTTGCAAAAAAATTGCTAATGTCACTTAGTGGATTAGAAATAAAAAAGCATTGCTAAAAATTAATAAATTTTTTGCTGAATTTTAGTAGACTGAAAAAAATTGTAAAAACATTGTAATGTAGTTAATATATTTGCTGAAAGTCATAAAACATATTTTTGTGATTCTTTTAAAAATAATTTACAATATTAACGAAATATAAAAATTTCCCACATTGACGTCATGATTTAATTTAATATCTGAAAATATATAGAAATAAAAATATATAACATAACAAAAATTTTCTTTCAACTGCTTACATCAATGGTTGTCTAAATGATGCTATCTTTTAAAGGACGCAACTTCCGAAAATAATTATAGAAACGAAACAAAAAAATAAACAAAAACAAACGAAAAGAAAAAAACAACAATTTTTTTGCAATAAGAAAAAGGAACCATAACAATCTACCTAAGATGTGTGTCTTTGTCTTTCGCTTTACTCTGTCTACATGTCTGTATATGTTTGTTTGCAATTTGACCACACTAGATTATTAATCTATAAACATTTAGTTTAGAAATACATATTAAATTTAAATATTTAATTTTGTATTTTATTTAGTTAATAGAAAATTATTTTCACAAGCCGGTGACAACGCAAAATTTAAGTTGTTTTAATCCTCAATTTTGTTTTATGTATGAAAAAGAGATACAAAAGTCTTCCATGGTTGATTTTTTTATATGTCTTATTAGAGTTGTACTTTTTAGTATCATTTTCTCTTCTCTACTACATCTTGACATGCCGCGACATCTGCTTCATTCTGCGCATATCTTTCAACCTGGTTGTCGTCCACACTATTAATGTGGTTATCAGCACAATTTTTTTAACAAAATTAATTAGTAAAACATTAGTATAATATTAGTATAGCATTAGTATAAAACAGTTAAGTGCTGAATAAGTATAACAAAAATGTTAGCTGAAAACACGATTTGCTAAAAAATAGTATACCTGATTTACAAGACGTTTGACTAACTTTTCTACTAACTTGTTTTTTTGAGCGTAATAATGCATACTTCCATATGAATATATTTAAAGTTAAAATCTCTCATTTTGCATGATTTCGTTATAAAAAATCTACTGCGAAAAGAAGATCCAAAATTTTAATAGTATGTATCTTTAATAAACATCACTGATTACTTATTTTACGAAAAAATTGCGGACTTTCTTTTTGGTTTAAGTAAACACTGGATGAAACTAAAAAAATTCGATTCATTAGTATGCCTTAAAAATATGTTGTCTGTGACAAATCTTAATTAATAGAATTCTGATAAAAACATTCAAATATGGTTTCTAATCCATAGCAATCAAATTATAGCGAATTGAAGTGGATTTTCCTTAAAAAAAACGATTTTTTTTTTTTTTGTTTTTTTTTTGTTGAACCAACACTCAGGGGATGCCCCTACTAATGCATTGCATTGTGTTGATATCAGGAAAATAGGTTATGGGGAGGAGGAAAGAGGTGTTTGTGGACATTTGACTTGAATTTTTCTAAATTGTAATTTGCAGGGAAGACTTCCGCAGGGAGACAATTCCACATACGGCTAGTGCGACTGAAAAACGAGTTTTCTCTGTAATGCGTTGTGCGATTTGCCGGGCTATAGACAACAAACGGATGAGATCTACTTGACAAGCGGGTAGTACGAACAGAGACCCGGTCCCTCGGGATGAGTCGGCTTATCTCAGCAGAACACTTCCCATGGTAATATCTATAGAACAAAGTCACACAACCCACATTCCGACGATGCTCCAACGAGTCAATAGAGTTCGAAACCCTACTGTCGTTATAAGCATCAACGCTCTCCGTTGAACACGATCCAGAAGCCCCAAAATATACTTTGAAGCACCTGCCCATATATGGGAGTTATATTCCATCTTCGGCCGGATGTAGGTGGTATAAATAGTAAGGAGATCAGATGGAGTGAAGTATTTCTTACACCGGTTTAGAAAACCAAGACACTTGAAAGCTTCTTTCGATACTTGAATAATGTGATCTTTTCAACGGACATCACACTGTATTCTCATGCCCAGAACATCAAGAGTATCTGAATCCTCAATAACGATCCCATCCATATACACAGATGACGTGGTTGAGTCCACAGAGCTATGGGTCAACATACAACATTGAGTCTTACGAGCATTAAAATCGACCCTGTTCGCACGACCCCACTCTGAGATTGTCGAAAGGTCATGATTGAGTGTGTCATTCATAATCTGTCTTTTGCCCCCGACCTCCACAAGGCTTGGCCTACGATCGAAGGAAAAAGAATGACAAATGTTGCTGTCATCTGCAAAGGAGTAAATAGGATTGATAGTTCGACCAAGGAGGTCATTAAGAAAGATGATAAAAAGAGATGGAGAAAGAACAGAGCCCTGTGGTACCCCTGAACATAACTGAAACTCGTCGGATGAGACCCCATCTATAACAACACGTATAGTACGATCTCTGAGAAAACTCGAGATAAATCGAGAGAAATCATTACCTACACCAAAGGCAATTAGTTTTGATAACAGTGCGCCGTGGAAATATCTAGAGCAACTACCTTGTTCTCACCAAACATGTGAATGGACCGACTCCAACATTCAGAAAGGAACGCCATCAGATCTCCCGTAGAACGAGTTCTACGAAAGCCATACTGTCGATCACTAATAAGTGAGTTGGCCTCCAGATGACTTACAAGATGGTAGTTGACCATGCTCTCCATCACCTTCGAGAGCGCAGAACATATTGCAATTGGGCGGTAATTTTCAGGGTTATTAGCCGCACCCTTTTTGGGGATTGGTTGAACATTGGCAACCTTCCACGACGAAGGGAAGGCACCTGCACGGTATGAAGAGCTGAACAGGTTAGCCAATGGACGAGCTAGCGTTGAAGAGCACTGTTTCAGTACCAGTGCTGGTATGCCATCCGGTCCCGGTGACTTGATTCACACGCTATCCATCCCTGTCAACCCATATCTTCTATTTCCCAGTATTTTGTCATTTTCAAAAGAGAATTTACAATAATTTCAACATTCGTATTACCAATAATGGGAAATTATAGTTATTTATGGATACCGTGTCAATTGTCACTTACATATTGAATATTTTGAAAATTTTAATATACAATTTACAGCAGAAGTTCTCTGAGTGTATGCACTATTTATTGATACTGCTTAAACAAACCCCTAAATATTACCTCCATAAAACATTCTTTGACAATGGCATGGTGATTTGTATGTTTACATCTCCCATTTGCAAACTATATAATTTTTAAATTGAAAACTTCTACAATTTTGTCTGAAATGCTAAAACTAAAAATGGGGGATTTTTCACAAATTATTCCCCAAAAATTACGAAATAGCTACATTCAAAATTGGGTGATTTTTCGTTTTTGTTCTTGGGCGATTTTTCATTACGTCGTTTTGCCACAGCCGAAAAATAAATAAACTCTTTTAGCATAACACAGCTTAAGGGTTCCTACGAAAAATGGATAATTTTGCACAAACATTTTTTGGGTGATTTTTCATAACGAAAAACCATCCAATATTAAAAAGAAGTTTTTCCCCAAAAATTACTAAAAATCACCATTAAAAATTGGGTTATTTTTCATATGAAATTAAACCCAATTTTGTATGAGATTTTTTTGGGTGATTTTTCGTTTTTGGTCGATTTTTCATTGGGTCATTTTGACTGCAGCCGAAAAATAAATTGTTAACATATTTGTTCCAAAGCCGAAACACTTTTTTAGTATTATACAGTTTAAGGGCTCCTACGAATAATGGGTAATATTTTACAAACATTTTTTGGGTGCTCATGATGTCCTAAGATTTGTTTGGTATACATTAACATTTTATATTTTGTAATAGAAATAGTTGGCAAGCACTAACCCTAAGATACCAATAACGAAAAAAGCCCCTTTAAAAAACTAACGCTATCATAAATTTCCACAAACAAAATAACATCAAATGTTGTTCACCTTAAAGTGGCCTAACAAAATTAATTAAAATACCGTTGACCCAAACATACCCTTCATACAGAGAAATAAAGTGTTAACCGAATTGAAAAGTGTACACTAATGGTATCAACTTATAAATTCAGTTAGTACAACGACATTTACATTAGATTTCTGAATATTTTTGGTGTTGCAACTAAAATTTATTTTAATTAACCGAGCTTTGTTGTGAAAATTAATGTTAAGTTGTGACAACCGTCAAAAATTCGTAATAACCGAATTTGAGTAGTACTAACCCAATTTCAGTTGGCAAATATCAACATTTTTCTCTGCGTGTAGATATGCTTATGAAATACCTTTATTGTTTTTTTTTTTTTTTTTCTCAAAATCATCATAAAGTAAAAATTTCACTTTTACTTTTATTGGCCATCTATTGTTGTTTGCTTCCTAAAAATATAATTAACTCTAAAATCACCTAACAAAATAACTTAAAATAACCGGTAGCCGATTTATACGCTTTGTGATATTGCTAAGCGTATAAATCGGTGAACAACCATGATAATATATATATTTTTATATATGAGGAAAAGGCATTGATGCATTGATCATTTCATAAAAATGCTAATGTCAAACAATGCATCCCATATATATTGTATTTCGATAGAAATCCTACGAGATAAAACCGAAAACATTAAAATATCATGAACAAATTTTGACTAAGAGCAAGTAGCGTACGTTTTACAAAGATTTTGCTGAATTTATCATCTTTTGTTTTCGATATTAGCAATTTTTCTGCAAGGATCCTCCCAGCAAAAAGTTGCTGACTTTACAAACTTTTTTTTAGAGTTTAGGGATAGCCCTTAATTAGAAAAAAAGATAATTAATGTTTCATTTGACGAAATTCACAATTTACTGAATGTAATGTAGCTGTAAAAAACACTTTTTATTTTTAAATCCTAAATATTTGCTGGCATGGATAGACTATTCTACTACATAAGTTATATTTGAAATTAATTGAGGTTAATTGAAAGTACCAAATCAATCTGCAAAAATCACTTGCTAAATATTAGTAAGCAAGAAAACATTATAAAAAAAGTAACATTTAAACTTTTTTTAATGACAATAAAATAAATTTTTAGCAAAAATTGATGTTGAATTTAGCAAAATATACTTTTATTTATATTCTACAAAATGTATGGTCAATATATAAAACATTTTGTTGATATTACAATTTTTATTTGCTGGTTTTAATCTACAAATATTTAGCAGAATTGTTTGCTAGTTTTAGCAGAGTAAATTGATATTTTCAAGTAACTAAAGTTCAACTATAACATAACTCAAATTTTGTTATTTTAATGGTTTTAATTTTGCTTTTCGTATTACCTTTACATTTAGCAAAAAAAATTTGCTACTTTTAGCAGTTTTTTCTACAACGTCATTTCTTAATGATTTTAGTAGCTTTGTCTGCTATTTTTTACTGGTTTATTTCCATGAGTGTAATATTAAAATTTGGTGTTAACATTCGTGATCTACGTCCTAAAATCTATTCAGAAATTAAGTATCGACATATAAAAACATATAAAACATATAAAAGACATATAGAAACACCAATGTTTTTCAAAAATTCAAAAAAATTGTGACAGCCAGATAGATCAAATTGTGTATTAAGATTTGATAGATATTTACCTTACCAAGAAATAAAAATTATAATCTAAAACAAATATTAACCCATTTAGTACATACAAAGTGTCAAAGTTTAAATTTAAATTGCGATTACCACCACTAGAGGAACAATAATGGTACAAAAACTTCAGAAAAAACTTATTAAAGGAGCATATAGACGACATGTATTTGTCATCTGACATGTCAAATTTTCAAGTCACATGTAATTGTGCATGTCTGTCAAAATTGCTGTTTTACATAAGGTTTATAATATTTGGTCACAAACGTACATGTTTTTTGCTTCTGACACAGTCTCTGTTTTTTTTCTTCAACAGCTGATCAGTGCGAAAATTTTATTAAAATATTTTTTTTTTAAAAGTTATAGTCAAATGGAATCAAAGGATAATGCAATTGCAGTGTGCAGTGTAATTTCAATTATAACTGCAATGAAATCGAAATTAAAAAAAAAAGAAAAGAGGAATCAGAATCAAGCTAAATTTGCTATAGTTTTAGCACACACCAAAGTCGATCTGGGTTTCAACATGGCATGCTGCCGCAGCAAAAATTTTTTTTGCGCCGCAAAATAGTTCAGCCATCTTAAATAATTTTTCTTTAAATGCGGACATACCAATTTGGGATATAATTATGAAACTTTTTATAAACATATATATGTACATAATTTTATTAAATGGGAAAATGTATATACATTTATTGGTATTGTAAAATGTTAACTTTAGCCGGCTAATGATTCCGCCGCTGTTTGTTTTCTCACGGCATGGATTTATGACAACTTTTTGTTTCATATTTAAAACAGCTGATGTCAGATGGTTTGTCAGAAGAAAATAGAGCACGCTCTAATTGAAATTTTGTCAGATGACTTTGCGTCTGACTTTTACAGAAGCAAAGTTAAAAAGGTCACACACGACATGTATGTATTTTGCAGTGGGAAATTTGACATGTCAGATGACAAATACATGTCGTCTATATGCTCCTTAAGACATCATTATATCTTTCTACAAAATTTCGTCGAAAAACTCTCACGGTATCGATGAGTGGTATCAAGTGGGTTAAACAATTTTAAACTCTATTCTTTTCACGATGTCTTATTTAGCAAAAGTGTGGGCTTGCATTCCGTTTTTTTTTTCAACTCTTTCTAACGCGCATATTATTTTCAGAACACTTGTTTGATCAAATAACAATTCATAACACAATTCTTCACCGATTTCTTTCATAATTTTTAAGTGTATTTTAGCTTACATTTACATTAGCTAAACATTTTCTGTAGGATAAAAACAAAAAAGTGAATTAGTTTTGATTTTCACAAAAAAGTTAAAAATACAAAAAAAAAAAAAAAAAAACAATAAATTCAAAATCATCCCTGACATATTTTTGCGAAAGTTTTTACACAAAAAAATATTTTTGAAACCGGTTAAGAATTGTGTTTCTTAAAAAAGATAAACTGTTAAAAAAAAACTTTGCGGTCTCGTAATATATTATTATTTTATCAAAATTAATTTGATGGGATGTAAAACCGCCTTGGGGTTTTAAGAATGAAAGGCGGAGCATAAAGGTCTTTTTTTTTAAGCCGCAATCAAACATTTCAAAATTTGTCTATTGTTTAGTTATAGTCCTTATTTCGAAAACTTTCTCATAGTAAAAGGGCAATACACAGAAAAAACTAAAAACGGGTTTGAATTAAAAAATTTATTGAATCAATTAATATTTTAATTGATTTTGCACCTATCACGGCAATGATAATATCAATTAAAACTCTTATTGAAAATTAAAAATGAAAAAAGTTATAAATAACTTATACAAACAAAAATTGTGATACTTACAAAAAATGTGTGAACGATACTTTGGTATGTGTATTGTTGTTAATGCTGTATCTGTTTGTGTGTGAGTTTGTTTTGTTTGTTAACTTCTAATGCATTTGGTACTTTAAGCTGCAAAACTTTCTATTTAAACATTCAGTGTATTAAAAAATTATTTGAGAATTACGTCTAAAATAAAGTATGTATTTATAAATTTAAAAGTCAATTAAAGTATTAATTGATTCAATTAAATATTTGTTTAGAAACAAATTTAATTCTAATCAAATCTCTAATTAGATATTTTAGGTTGATATTTTTTTCTGTGTAAGTTAGCCGTTACTTGATTAATCGAATAATTTTGATTGAGTGGCGTATAACTCGAATAATTTACTTGATATAACCGAGAACCCTGATTTTATATTAAATTTTTTTTGTGCATTATTTCTTTGTAGTTCTGTTTAGATTTTTTAATAAAACTTATTTGATTGCAAAATTATTCCCGCTCAGCGAGAATTATCTGCATGATATCAGAAAATTTTTACATTTTTATCTATGAAATCTCACTAAAATTCGTCCATTAAAACTTTTCATTAAACTGATGCAGTAATTTGTAGTTTTGTTACTTTATAACTTGTACTGTACTTTACTGGAAAAGTAATTGAACAGACTTAATTAGTCAGTTTTAAAATTTTGATATTTAACCAAATTGATCGAACTAAAACCCGATCTGTTAGATTTACTTAAAAAGTATTCAGAAAAATTTTCCATATCTCTATAACTAAATCAGCATTTTACTTTAATAACACTGACCTTTTCCCTTTCAATTAATAAGTTAAAAACATCCCTGTAATAATAATTATTAGTTTTTAAGTGTAATGTATATGCAAGAAATCCAACTATTACATGCTCTTTAATGCGTGGTTATATCGCTTATATCTTATATCTTGAGTTATACCGGCGGTGCAAAATGTGTTAAATATTCAAGTGAGTGATGCGGTATAGAGAAGATTACCATACTAGACGTATGAGTTATATTATATTTTCAAAATAATCAATATCAATCATACGCCTTATCAGGTCATGTGTTAACAAATTTATCTAAATGCAAAGTAGTTGATCCAAACGCATTTGTACATTGAAATAGAGTTCAACCAATTTTAATTCGTTTTATATATTCAGAAAATTGACAGCTTAGAAAACCTGAAAGAAAAAAATAGTATAAATGAATTCAGACAAGACATCGCACAGATGAATATTTCACAAAACGTTTGGAAATAATTTGGCCGTTTCTTACTTACAAGGAAACTCACCGCAGATTTAAATGAACTTGCGACAAAAAAAAATATATATGACACGTATTTTTTTTAAGAGCACAATCTCAAGTTTAAGGGTTAAAATGTGGGCTTAAAAATTATCCAATTTGTCGCTTTTTAAATATAATTCTTATATAAGTTAATATACTCTAAGCAAATTTAGTATCAACTGAAATGTAGTTTAAGGGCTTATCCCCCGGTGCATATCCGTACATTTACAATATAACTAAATATTTGTAAAATCAACAGACTTATTTTTGGTATTCTTATATGTATTACTAATATTTAGTAAAACAAATATAATAATTTTAGCAGTTTTTTCTGCAAGCTCATTTTTAACTTCTTTTTAGTAGTTTTTTTTTTTTGCTGTTTTTACAGGTTTATTTCTAAGAGTGTAGGAAGAAAGTATGGTGTTAAGATTCGTCTTCGCTTAGACGGAATTTTTTGAAACTTATACAGTAGGCACTAAGTAGTGGGTATGTCTTGACAGCCTGCCTATACCGGTTTTCTGACTTACTGTAGGGTTTAAAATAGAAAAAGTTACAACAGCTTAATGGCCTGCACAAAGCCTTTATTTTAAAAATCTAACTCTTGAAATTGAAACGTCCACTAAAAAAACTTAAACAAATTTGTTAAAAGAGAATTTTTTTGTGAAAAATAATTCCATTTTCTTTAAAATATATTCCGATATATAAAACTACCGATAACGAAGTATCGAGATTAAGCTCGTTTTAAATAATATAATGCACTAAGGGTTGTGGAACTCGTGAATTCCACCCCTTTTTTGTACGACCATAATGAACATATATAATGTGATCCGAAAAATTGTGGATCTGGTTAATATAATTTTATATAATAAAATATATTTTAATATAATGGTCTTAAATACACTATATATAATTGTATAAAATCATATTTGATTATATAAAAATTATTTTACTCTAGCATAAAACAAATTATTTTAATTTTTCTGTATTAAGAATTAATTTTTAATTCATATTAGTAATAGTTTAAAGGATTTACTCGCGACAATTAATCCACGCATCTAAATTTTATTGCGTACAGTTTTGATTGTTTTTAGATTAGTGACTAGGATATTGAAACAACTCATGTTTGCTTTTGTTCGAGAAAACGATTAACTCGATTTTACCGTTTTTAACTTACTCGGATAATCGAGTAAATTAAAAAAATTACTCGAGTAATTCGAATAATTTATAAAATTTCATTAATTTTTCATTAAAAGTACACAATACAGGACAAAATTAATAGAAAACTGGCAGTTGCAAAATATCTTTTTTTATCAAAATTAAAATCAAAATTTCTAACAAAACGTTTTAAAAAGTTTTTTTTTTTGTTTTTAAAAAGTTCTACATTAACCCTTTTAATAAATACTTTTTGTTTGTGGATATATTTATATTTTGACTTCAGGAGAAAGAAAAAGGTTTACAAATTTTCTCGCTGCCCCTCCTGCCTACAAAAAAGTGGTTCCGAAAATAAATTTTTTGGAACTTCTCATACCATTTTGACCAGTAAAACATTCAAATAAACCAAAATGATTTGGCTAGTCTTGTTCTGGTCATTATATGAAACTATATTGCCAAATTTCGATATTCTAGCTTTCTTAGTTTACGAGATACACGAAATGCACGTTTTTTAGGAGATAAAGGCTGAACTCTGACGTTGTAAACAAATATCGTCACTATATAGTCCTGTTGAACAGTTTATACATATAACGTTTTTTTTTTTCAATGGCCAATATCCTAGTGAACATATTTAAACAAAAATATAAAGTTTTATTTTATTATCATATGTTTTATATTTTTTAAAAATGTGTACACCGTAGTATACACGAGTAGTGAAATGGTCAAGAAAACTAGGGACATAACTTTTAAAATTTTTTTAAATATAAAAAATAATATGGCTAGCAGCCTATGCCTTGGAAAATTATAATGAAATTTTATGTTACTTCTTCACGGTTGTTAAAAACAAAGGTTTTGAAGACAGATTTTTTTTTTATTTTCATCTTTTTGCAAAGTAAATAATGTTTAGTTTATGCAATTAAATAAATATAAATCCGAACAAAAGAAAAAACTGAATGGCCCAATTCGGGGTCTAACACCAAATGATGACGATCAATTGTGCTGAATTCAGATCTTGCAAAAAATATTAATACAATCTAATAATTTAGTTATTTTGATTTTTAAAATTTTGATATTTTAAAAATTTCGGTCGGTTTGTGGAAGTCGGACCATTTGGTTATATATTTTTTTGTAGCTTCGATATAAACACAAACAAAACTTTCATTTAAGTATACTAATGTCGGTAGTGGTTGAAGGATATTTTAAAAATACTTTAAAAAATTGCTAAAAATGCAATGTTTTAGGAATTAATCTCTGTGCGGAAAGTTTTTTTCTCCAAAATGACCCAAGAAAATTATTTTTTTGTCAGTACATTATTGACCATATCGTGGAGCCATGTTTAACCGTTATTTCCCTTCTAAACACTTACAATATGTAAATTAAAACGGTAATGGACACTAGGGTTATAACTTTTTGCATATTTTGCAAATATCATGAAAAAATATTAAGAAATTATATAGTACTTTTTCGCTAAACTAAATAAACGCGATGATGTTTTGAATTTTAGTTTAACATTTAATTGCAAAGTAGTGTATTTAGTATTTTCTTATATTTAATATAAAAAAATCTCACCATTTGGATGGAGGATGCGAAAAAATCGAGATATTACGACGCTATGTCGAGGATGTTTTAAATGAATTCAGTTTTTTCAGTGATAGCTGCTATGCGACGGTAATATATATACGGTTAACAAACAAAAAAAAAAAAATTAAAAAAATAAAATAAAATCTTGGAGGAATTTTAGATTATGTTTTTTTATTATCAGTACGACATTGCCCATAGCGTGGTGCGATGAAGTAATTTTGTCAAAAAAATGTTTTAACCCTAATGGACATATTACTATCCCATCAAAAAATAACCTGGATTTGGTAAGCAGTAACTACATTTATATGCTTCCAAAATAGCGCTTCGCAGCCTTACATACTATAAAGCAATTGGGGAAAGCATTCTGTAGTGCTTCCCAGAATGCCTTCTCTGAAGCAGTGAATAATGCTTACAATGAAGCAATCAAGTATGCATACCATTAAGCACTAATGTTGGCAACATACAAAAAGCGCTTCTAAGTGCCTAAGAAGGCATGCATTTATTGCTTCTAAGAGCACATGAAAGAAGCGCTTTAAAAGAGACATACCAAGTGGGACATCGCGAAAAAAAATCATGCCTTCTTTATTTGCTTTGGAAGCGCTTCGTTATCAAATAATGCCTTCCGGAAGCGCTTCTGGGTACGCACTAGTTTTTGCTGGGATATACATTATAATTTGTTATTGTTTTAAATACGACCACTTTAAATTACTCGAACAATCGTTTGATTAAAATTCATCGATTAATCGAGTATGGGTTAACCGATTGAATATGCTAGTTGTTACTAAAGTTTTTAATTAAAAATTCTGTAAAATAAATCGTCGTGAGTATAGATTTGTTGTATATATTTTTTTTTTTTTAATGTTTAATTTTTATTTAAAAAGAAAAAAGTTTGATATCAATTATAAACATATAAACAAATTATTCTACATAATATAATAAAACATTACCCTTCTAGGGATTTAGTTTATAATAGTACATAAATTAAAAATTATTTTAAAATTTTAACAAATTATTAAATTATATTTATGGAAATCAGATAAATTAAAAAATTAAAAGTAATTGGCTAATAAAACAGAAATATTTATATAAACTTTACAAACAAAATATATAATAGTACGTGAAATAAAATAAAGAAATGCTTACAAAAAATAATAAAATTAATAAAAAATAAAAATCAAGGTTATTTGAATGGAAACAAATTGTCTACTATCGGAATTATAAATCACCATTTTCATACAAAAAAAAAAAAAACAGAATATGATTAATTAATGCTTAGAGCTGTTATAATTCTGTTTTTTTTTCGTTATTATATTTAAGGTACAATTTTTTTATACAAAATTTACAATACAAATATTTTAAAAATGTTTTTGTGTGTTTTCCTAAATATAAGGCTTGTTACTTTTTAAACCTTATCTAATATCCTCAGTTCGCGATTAAGACATTTCTATGTTTTTGAGTGTTGGGTTCTTGATTTGATTTCTTCTTTAAGGGTATTTTTACAAAAGTTTTTATGTTTGTTGAATCTTTCTTAGTAGTATTTATAGTTTTTACTGAATTTTTATTGAGATTAAATAATTCTATATGTTCTTCGTCTTCTACTTCATCGTTTTCATTATTATGTTCTTGTTCTTTGAATTCTTCATCCTCCACTCTTTCATACTCTTCCTCTTCTTCTTCCTCATCATCTTCAATATTTGCTTCAGCATCGATTTTTAATAAAGTACTAGATGATGTTATGCGATTTCTTCTACGTCCATTGGTGGGTATTTTATTATATTTTGTAGTTTTACGTGCCGAGTGATTAGCCGTGCGCTTAAATGAAAAGAAAATTAAATTTTTATTAATAAATTTTTTAAACAAAAATGAACAAAGAAACATGTTTGGAAAGCACTGGGAAATAAGTTTTTTTTTTGAAAAATCTTGTCTAACAACCTAAATGTCCTAAAACACATTTAAATAAACACTATCCTCCTAACTAATTATTCGATGAATCGAACGGACAAAAAAAAAATTCGAATGAACAATTTAAAAAACATGATTAATTCGAACAAATGTTTACAGTGAATGGAAAAAAATGAATAATTCAAAAACTATTTATTCGAGCTTTCAAAAACATTCGACAAACCTTTTAGATAATGGTCTTTCAAATTTCACTGAACTTGGTATTTATATTCTCCCAGTAAATATGGAGTTTACGTAGTTTTTATTTTTCCAAAATTCGCATTTAAATCGCTGCTCAAAGTTGGGGGTTTTAAACAAATGAACAGTTCATGCGAATAAAGACGAATAGACCATTTGTAGAATTTTACAGGGGACAATAAAAACGCAGGAAACGGTAAAAAAATAATATTTTTGTCAACTTTTTGGTATTAGCTTAAAGATTTAAGTCACATCTACCTATATACAAAATTTTAGTACGGTATTCGAAAGAGAACTTGCCAAAAATTGGACTTCAATTTTTGCTTAAATGGAAAAAGGGCGAATATCCAAAAAAATGTATTGAAATTTGAATAAAAATGTGTTATTTTGCAGCAGATTTTGACTACATTTTCATGAGACTTGCAAAACTTGACGAACTATGGTTGGTATTTGTTTGTAACACTTTAAGGACAATTAAGCACAATTTCAAATTTTAGCTAATATCAATTTTAAATTCGCAGCTAAATAATTTTTATATAATATTTTGTTAAGGATGGATATTCGCCCTTTTTTCTTTCCACACTTTAAAGTCTTATAACTCAAGAACGGTAATTTTTTTTGCCAATATAATAAGTGTGGTTTGTTCTTCGTAATGTTCTTTTAACACATTGTTACCGAAAGTAAAATTTTTGTATGTTTTTGTGTTGTATTTAATCAAAATTGTGCGTTAGTTTACTCCCAATTTAAACAAAAATATAAAAATATACGAATTATTGCACTTTCAAAGTCATTTTTTTAGCCTTAAAAGTCAAAATTTCCCCGAAATTTCTGCATAGGATTGCTAATAATTAACTAGAACTTTGTTGGTATTATTAAGAAAACATGTGTTAAATACACCTGAATGTTTTTATCTGAATTTTATTGATTAACATTTGTCACAGACTCCATATTAGGGAAGTCCGAATTGGTCACTTTTTGAATTGGTTGAAGGAATACCATTCAACCAATTCGATAAAATGCATATTAAAGAGATGAATATGAGAAAAATAAGAAAACAAATTTTAGTGTATCTTCTTTTACTGGTTGTGGTGCATTTTAACCAAAAAATAGTTTCGAATTTATTTGGAAATAGGTCTCAAAAGTTTCGCAATTTTGGCTTATTACTGGAAAAATATTTTTAAATTTTCTAAAGAGTAATTTTGGTCCAACAGAGTATTTTTTAATGTATACCAAGCACAATTTATATACTTTATATTTTCTTAAATTTCCACATAAAACATTTGTTCTTGCTCATAACTAAAAACTCATCTGTTGGACCAAAATTACTCTACAGTAGCTTTAAAAACATTTTCCCAGTAATAAGCCAAACATTACGAAACTGTTGAGATCTATTTCGCAAAAAAAAATCTAAACTTTTTTTAGTCAAAAAACACCAGTAACTTCAATCGCTGGTAGGGAACATTTCAAAACATTTTGAAAAATGAGAAATTTTAACTTTAAATACACGCATACAGAGAAATAAAGTAACAACCGAATTGAAAAGTGTATTTCAATGATAACAACTTATAAAGTCAGTTAGTACAACGATCTTTACGATCTTGTTGCAACTAAAAATTTAGTTGAATTAACCGAATTTTGTTGTGAAAACTGGTGTACCAACGGACTGAAATTCTTAATAACCAAATTTGAGACGTAGAGTCCGAATTTCAGTTGGCAAATGGCTACGTTTTCTCTATGAGAGAATATTATCGTATTTTTCGAAACGCGTAATATATCAAATTAAAAGGCATTGTTCATACTATTTGAATGTTGCAAAAAAATTGCATTATTATTTTCATTTTATTTTTTTTGCAAAAAGTTTATCAACTAATTTTAATTTTCTAGAAAAAGCTTTTGCTAAGATTTCTTTAACTATCGTCATGTTCTGGAATTAGCGGAGAATTAAAAACATAAAACGTGGGGAATTAAAAACGTAAATTTTAGTTAAAAAAAATATAACTATAATATATCATAACCTCTAGATTTTGTGCACATACAAACTTTTTTAAGATATAATTAAAGCAAATTATTGCAACTAATATAAAGAAATATTAACCAAAACCAAATAAAAGTATATTTTTAACCGCCAGAAAGGTAATTAATTGAAAAAGGGACATTTTGAATAACTGTCAGAAATTCATGTGTAATTTCCTAAAACACCCTTTTGTATTGCTGAAAATATTAAAACCTTAAATATTTGCTTGAAATCATAATAATAATTCTAAATTGTATGAACCAAATGGGGTTTCTGCAAACAATTTATATTTAATAACAAAAAAATACATAACTAATTACTTTCGCCCCCTAACACTTTTGCAAATTTAATTCCCGTAAAAAAAGTGAAAGTGAATCCAAGAACAAGAAGACATATAAAAAGTTTATTTTTTTGCTAAATAAGACTGTAGAACTGAGAACTGAAATTCTAAGGCAATTTTCGTGGTCAGCGAAATTTAAGAAAATCGGATTACTGAAACATTGGCGACCTGCGAAATAACCTCTGATATGTGGACAAAAAGTTTTAAATTAATTTTCAAAAATATATTTTGTGATACATTATGTCTAATTTCATAATTATACCTACCAAATGGCAGCATGTTTTGTGTAGTATTTGAGTACAAAAACAAAAAATTCTAATGTTGTCTGTCAACCCCTCTACCATCTAGAAATCTCGACATGTTATACTTGATAGATAAAAATATGAATGACTTGCTTGCATAAAATGTCATTACTTTCCAGCTTACAAAAAATCAAAAATAAGTTGTACTTACTAGAAGTGAAAAATAATGAATCTAAAAATAGATTTTCAAAAATTTTCTACTTCATTAGTTAATATTAAAAATAATAATAAAAATAAATACGTATGAGCTATTATTTTTTGTATTGAAATAATAGAAAAATTAACTAGTTATTAGAAAGTCCTTATGTTAAAGTAATGCAAAGAATAAGCTGATGTCATAAATAGTACACTCACAGTATTTTGTCCGTAAAGACTACTGAATATACACATTATATCAACTGAAGATCAGTTAAAAACAGGACTACTACTTACTTTTCGTTTAAAACAATTGTATTTTTTAGTTTATTTTCAACTGTTGAAAAATTAACAGACAAAATCCATAAAAACAATAGATTGTTTTCGCTTATTTCAATACTCAATATAATATAACAACTTTTTGTTTTGAATAGAAAATTTTAACTGAATATTTTAACTATGACGGAAAGTCCGTTTTTTGTTAATTTTTTTTTGTTGAATAACAGACAGAACGTTAAAAATATATTTCTTTGCTAATTTAACTGTAAATTCCATTGAAACAACTTTACCGATTAAACTTTTAAATAACTGTTGATTTTTTATGGAAAAGTTCTTGTGAGTGTAGTGAGAAAAGTAATGACATGTCATTACCGCTTCTACACTAGGTTTAAAAAAAAACAACGTATGTTGAAACTTACACATATTTTTCGCATTTTTTCCTTATTTAAAAAAAAAAGAAAGTCGCGAATAAATGCGAATTTTTCCGAATTTCAAAAAAATAAAAACGCCAATCTTTAAGTGGCTCCATAGATTTTCTGTGTGCCGTTTTTCGGCCGATATTAATTTATAACATTTAAATTAATAAAAATCAAATCACCAATCAAAAAAAAAACTGAAAAATAGCAAAACATGTCAATGTTTACAAGCCCTTAATTTAAAAGGTTCAGTTTTAGTTAAGTAAATATACAGTAAGTAGATTGAAATGGTTTTGAGGTTCTGGTGTATATTGATTAGGATGTCGCTTAAAAATCGATTTGTAGATTTTCGTCCATTACATCCCCAGCTTTATTGCAAATGGTTCCAAATGGACAAATTTCATTTTTTATATTTTTTTTTTTTTAAACACTAAACAGTGTGTAACTTCGGCCGAAATTAATCATTCTGGAAAAAAGTGTAGTATTGAAGTGGGATAATGACAACCGAAGAAGTCAGAATTAAATATTCCATATCTGATTAATTTTGAGTATGTATGTTAAATTAATAAAGGTTCCGCCAAATACCATTTTTTTTTTGAAATGCTATAAAAAAAAAACTACTGAATTTTTTCTCAAATTTCTTTTTTATTTGAAAGTACGATCCTTCCGGTTAATAATGGAAAATAATTTCATTCAAATGGCTGCCTCGGCTGGCCATGCAGTAGCCTGCACGATCGGTCCAATTTTTAAGCACATTATTGATTGTGTGCAGCTGTATTTCACCAATGGCTTCACGAATATTGTCCTCTGGCTTGTCAATTGTCTCTGGCTTGTTGGTATAACACTTATTTTTGACGGCACCCAACAAATAATAGTCCAACGGTGTCAAATCGCTGCTCCGAGGTGGCCAAACGACATCAGCTCTGCGGCTGATTTGAATTTTCGCACACATTCTTCAACATTACCATGATTTTCAAAGTAATGTCGCAATATTCCCCAGCGTTGTTCAAGCGTATACACAACCATATTCGTTCATCGGAAGGATAAAACTAATTATCTGTCAAATCAGACATGAACTAAGTGTTATCATTCACGAAATAAGCACTAGTTGAAAAAAAAGTTAGATGGCGGACCCTTTATATAAAATAAAATATTAATTTCCAAAATTTAGAATTTTGGTAACTTTTAATTAAAATACACTTTTTTACAAATGTTAAAAAAAAATATAATACCGATTTCTGTCATTTGGAACCATTTGCAATAAAAGTGGCGGGTGTAATGACAAATATATTTCTAAGGGGCACACTAATGTTTATTCGTCCTAAATACATTTTAACACACATTTGATTGAAAACTGCCATTTACGACCTTTGAAAGCAAAAAAGATTTAAATTGCATAATTAATTAAACTTCACTGTCAAACAAATTATTCTATTGACAAGAAATCGGATTTTCTATTCAGTTTTTGGTAAGAACATTTTTGTGATTTATGTATTAAAAATTAAATTTTTATTCTTTTTAGTTTTCTTATATTCATTTAGGCATTAAAGAATTTTATGCATAAACATATTTTTTTTTTTTTTATATTTTGCAAATTGTGCTAATCAAAGCATATAAAATTCAGGTTTTAAATCTGTTTTCAGTATTTAATCTTTTTTAAATTTTAGATATTGTTGTTTATTTAACATTTTTGTTTTTTATAATTTGGTTTTAACTAAATCCCCAATTATAGAATGCTTCAATAGATTTTAAAAAACAGTAAGTCCTTTAAGAGGATAAGAGTGGATCATACATGTGACTTAGTAATTGACAATTTCAGTAGCATTACATTGATATCAATTGTACACTCTCATAAAAATTCTAAAATGTCATCCAACCGAATCGATTCGGTTGCTTTAACGTCGTAAATTCGGTTATCACAACCGAATTCATTTGTCACAATCGCATTCGGTTGTGACAACCCCCAATTTGGTTACAGCAACTGAATTCAGATGTGACAACCGAATTTAAGAGGTTGCAGTAACCGAATCAATTCAGTTGGAAGAAATTCTGCTGAGACAACCGAATTTGTTATGTAAGTGTATCAATGTAATGCAGAAACAGACTCGGTTGTAGCAACTGTATTTGTAGCCAATAGAATGATTCGGTTTTAGCTATCGAACTTTTTGGTAGTTATCAACAAACTGCTTTGGAGGTAATCGAAATTCAGCTGTCAGGGCAGAATTACTGTTGTTTCAATCGAAAGATTGTTACAACAATCCAAAAATTCGGTAGCAGCTTCCGAAACATTCGATCGGCAACAACTACGGTAGGCACTAACACGTTTGTTTTTGGTGAATTTAGTGTTTGCCAATATCATTATTTGAATTGAAGATAATGGTTTTTATGATCAGACTTTATAAAATGAATTAGATTGTATTGCAATTAATAACACGGTATTGCAAAAAAAAAAATAATTGAGTACACTTTTCAAAACGAAATATTTTGGAAAATTTATTACAACCACAAAATCTGAAGTTATTATCGAAAAACAATTTTTTAACTTTGAAAACTACAAAACTTTTAAACAACAAAGAAAGTCTCTATGGCGGTTCTCTCAGAAATTCATAAAACTTTGATATTCATAAAAACTTTGTATATATATGGTGTGCAACTGCAAACATTTAAGATAAAAACTTATTTTTAAGAGGAGCAACACTCCCAAAATCCGTTATATTAATTAATAAATGTGTTGATTTCTTTGAAAAGAGGATGTGGAGAAAGATAAATTTTTTATTTATTAAATAAGGTAAGATCATTTTCTATAGATCCAGAAAGTTTCATAGTGTAAATTGTATTAATTTTTGGAGTAAATTGTTGTTGAATAATATATAACATAAGAATCACAAAACTACATGGTGTATGCTGAATTCTAATTTATGTATTATTTATTGCTCATACGCCATGTATACATGCCTATAGTGTCAACATATAACAACATGCGACGCTACAACGATTTGTTTAACGTTTGTAAAAGTCAAGTTCGGGTCCAATTACCAATAAAGCATATGCTAATTAATTGACCCCCAAAATATTCTAAAAAATACGTTTTTCGAGTATTACAAATTTTCATACAAAAAGTCGACTTTTGAAAATACGTCATAATCGAATAGTGGAAAAGTCGAAATTTGAAATTTTTTCTAAAAGCCGAAAAAGGTAATAAGTCGACTTTTTGTTGCAACTGTATAACCCTAAGTACGCGTTAAGTTATTTCATCCATTTAAACAGTACACTGATAGAAAAAAATTAGGAAAATTTCTTGCTAAAAATACAGAAAATTAGTTGAAAATTACGTTGCAGAAAAAAACTGCTAGAACTGACAGATTAATTTTGCTAAATATTAATCTTTTTTAAATTTTAGATATTGTTGTTTATTTAACATTTTTGTTTTTATAATTTGGTTTTAACTAAATCCCCAATTATAGAATGCTTCAATAGATTTAAAACAGTAAGTCCTTTAAGAGGATAAGAGTGGATCATACATGTGACTTAGTAATTGACAATTTCAGTAGCATTACATTGATATCAATTGTACACTCTCATAAAAATTCTAAAAATGTCATCCAACCGAATCGATTCGGTTGCTTTAACGTCGTAAATTCGGTTATCACAACCGAATTCATTTGTCACAATCGCATTCGGTTGTGACAACCCCCAATTTGGTTACAGCAACTGAATTCAGATGTGACAACCGAATTTAAGAGGTTGCAGTAACCGAATCAATTCAGTTGGAAGAAATTCTGCTGAGACAACCGAATTTGGTTATGTAAGTGTATCAATGTAATGCAGAAACAGACTCGGTTGTAGCAACTGTATTTGTAGCCAATAGAATGATTCGGTTTTAGCTATCGAACTTTTGGTAGTTATCAACAAACTGCTTTGGAGGTAATCGAAATTCAGCTGTCAGGGCAGAATTACTGTTGTTTCAATCGAAAGATTGTTACAACAATCCAAAAATTCGGTAGCAGCTTCCGAAACATTCGATCGGCAACAACTACGGTAGGCACTAACACGTTTGTTTTTGGGTGAATTTTAGTGTTTGCCAATATCATTATTTGAATTGAAGATAATGGTTTTATGATCAGACTTTATAAAATGAATTAGATTGTATTGCAATTAATAACACGGTATTGCAAAAAAAAAAAATAATTGAGTACACTTTTCAAACGAAATATTTTGGAAAATTTATTACAACCACAAAATCTGAAGTTATTATCGAAAAACAATTTTTTTAACTTTGAAAACTACAAAACTTTTAAACAACAAAGAAAGTCTCTATGGCGGTTCTCTCAGAAATTCATAAAACTTTGATATTCATAAAACTTTGTATATATATGGTGTGCAACTGCAAACATTTAAGATAAAAAACTTATTTTTTAAGAGGAGCAACACTCCCAAAATCCGTTATATTAATTAATAAATGTGTTGATTTCTTTGAAAAGAGGATGTGGAGAAAGATAAATTTTTTATTTATTAAATAAGGTAAGATCATTTTCTATAGATCCAGAAAGTTTCATAGTGTAAATTGTATTAATTTTTGGAGTAAATTGTTGTTGAATAATATATAACATAAGAATCACAAAACTACATGGTGTATGCTGAATTCTAATTTATGTATTATTTATTGCTCATACGCCATGTATACATGCCTATAGTGTCAACATATAACAACATGCGACGCTACAAACGATTTCTTTAACGTTTGTAAAAGTCAAGTTCGGTGCAATTACCAATAAAGCATATGCTAATTAATTGACCCCAAAACATTCTAAAAAATACGTTTTTCGAGTATTACAAATTTTCATACAAAAAGTCGACTTTTGAAAATACGTCATAATCGAATAGTGGAAAAGTCGAAATTTGAAATTTTTCTAAAAGCCGAAAAGTTAATAAGTCGACTTTTTGTTGCAACTGTATAACCCTAAGTACGCGTTAAGTTATTTCGTCCATTTAAACAGTACACTGATAGAAAAAAATTAGGAAAATTTCTTGCTAAAACTACAGAAAATTAGTTGAAAATTACGTTGCAGAAAAAAACTGCTAGAACTGACAGATTAATTTTGCTAAATATTTGCAAGATAAGAATAGAAAAAAAAAACAAGTTGAACGTACAAATATTTAGTTATATTTGAGCTAGTTAATGGAAAGTAGCAAATTATTCTGATAAAATCAACAAAAATTTAGCTAATTTTAGTAGAAATTTTAGATTTTTTTTAATACGAAGAAAAATATGTCCTCCTGAAATCAGCTAGTTGCAATTATTTAGTAAAAAATTTGGTTGATTTTATCAAAATATTCTGTTATTTCCAATCTACAAAATTTAAAGCAAATATAGGAAAAATCTTGTGGATATAGTATTTATTTTATGTTTTTAGTCAACAAATATTTAGTAAAGGTTTTTGCTAACTTTAGCAGAATAAATTGCTGTTTTAATTAACTAAAATTCAACTAGAATGTAACTAAAATACTGTAAAGTTAACAGGTTTCTTCTTGCTGTTCATATTTTATTAATATTTAGCAAACAAAAAAAAAAAATCCCTTGTGTCCGTAAAATTTTTCAATAAAACTGTTTTCTTCTTCTTCTTCCTGTAAAGAGACTAACTAAAGTAATATTCTACAGTAATTAATATAAAAATTAATTACGATTGTCATTATCTGACGGTTGCAAAACACTTTCTAACAAAAATTGCTAATTTTAGCAGTTTTTTCTGCAGTCATTTTTAACAAACTTTTAATAACCTTTTCTGCTATTTTTATTGGTTTTTCTATGAGTGAATGTATTTTTTATTAGAGTTTTAATAATACCAAATTTAAGCAGCGATAGAACGTGAACATCAACGAATTTAAAAAAAAAAAAAAACTAACTAGGAGAATACATACACCAAGTTTTATGCAAATCGGAAGAGGTTGAGCTAATGACTGTAAATATTGCTTTTTCAACGACCCTTATACAAAACAAAATAAAAAAGTGAATGTAGATTTGAAAACGACTTTCACGTACTAAAATCTCTAAAATATGAGCTTATATGCAGTAGAATTCCAAAATATGCGCTTAAAATATGGACTTTAATAGAAATACGTACTAAAAAACCAAAATATATGCACTAAAAATTCAAGAAAATGCTTTAAAAAATCAAAAACATATCACTAAAAAAATTTTTATATTTTTTAGAATCAGTTTATTACTCGAGACCTCGAAATGCCTACAATAGGAAAATATGCAAAAATCTAACTTTTTAACAAAATATACAACAAAAACCAATTACATTTTGTAGCATTACATTTTGTAGCAAATTCTTTGATTCGGAAAAGCATTACATCAAAATCGATATTGGGCTACGGACTAAAAAATATGCATTTGCATAAAAAAAACTACAATCGTAATTACAAAGACAGAAGAAAAACCATCGCAACAGTGATGGCAAATCGTCGACTACGGTCGGCGTTTCCACAACGTGGTATTAACACGATTAATAACAGTGGCCAACCGTTGGTTTAAGCGAACTTGCCAACGTTGGAATAACATTGGTAATTTAATTTGAAAAATATGTATAATAAACAACATGTAAAAAGCTGCAATAGAGTTCGCTCAAAATCATATACATAATACTTAAATGTGTGAAATATAATAAAATATTTAAATTAAATGCTTCTAGTTGGTTGTAATATCTTGTGTTTTTTATAGAGTGACACAAGTTTAAATCATAATAAAACCAGGAAATATATTTTTAATAAAATTTTTTTTTTATGAAATTAATAAAAAAAAAAATAAAATTTCGAATCATGTTACTATACTGTTAGTCTATTTATATCTCCCTCTGGGGAGAGGTCGCGGAAAATCTTGTCTATGACGAGGGTCAAACAAAGGACCGTGAAGGGTTACCTCACGGGACACTGTGGCCTTAGGTATCAACAGTACAAGATGGGACGATCCTCTACGCATACGTGCACGTTTTGTGAATTGGAACCCGAGACCTCAGAGCATGTTCTCTGCAAATGTTCGAGGCTCTCCGACAGGAGGGTGCGTTATTTTGGTGGTCGAATAGTGACGCCATCGGACGTTTGGAATTGTTTACCTGGTAGGATAGTAGGCTTCGTTGGCATCACAAAATACCAACTTGTGGTCGCGGTGCATAGTGCCACTCTAGTCTAATCTACTATACCGTTCACCATTAACAGTAACATTCTGACCATCATCGTTTTTAAAGACATATGGGCCAATGACTCCGCCAGCCCATAAAGCGCACCAAACAGTAATTTTCTGTGGATGTAATGGTGTTTCGACAAAAGCTTGTGGATTCTCCTCACTCCAATTGCGACAATTCTGCTTATTTACGTACCCATTCAACTATAAAATGGTTCAGCCATAAAATGGAAGAAGTACACGATGAGTTTGGCGAATAGAGCAATTATTTTGATTACAAATTTCAACAATTTGCACGCGTTGCTTTGGTGTAAGTCGATTCATAATGCAATTTCAAAGCAAACTAACCAAAAAGCAACTATCAGCTGTTAAATGGGGGCTTTATGCAATAAGTCCCAGGTGCAAAAAGTCCCAGTGAAAAAGCTCCCAATGAAATAAATTCTAAAAAAATGAAATAAGTCCCGTCGCGGAAAAGTGAAATAAATTCTAAAAAAAATTAAATAATTTCCAAAACAAAATGAAACAAATCCTAGGTTTTGGTTGTTATTTCATCATGAAATAATTTCCAAAGAATAAAAATTAAATAACTCCCAAAAATAGTCCATGGAACACAAATGAAATAAGGCCCAAATTAATTTTACCAAATAAGAAATGTATGAAATGTAAAAAAAATGATAATCACGCAGAAAAAACTTATTTCGGGAAGCCGCCTGCCGCGTTCTACGGTGGAAAAAAAAACCCCTAACAGCGGCCGAAGGCCTCCACCCAGAAGAACTTGTTTTTCAAATCAGATGTCGAATCCTTTAAAATCTTATATTTTTAAGACATCAAGTAACATTTATTTGACCTGTCATAACTTTTTATGTCCCAAAATATCAACCCACACCAAGATTTATTGTTTTTAATAATTATTTTTTTAAAAGTCCATTTTATTCAAAATTTTACGTATATATTAGTGTCTAAACGTTAAATAAACAGAAGGAAAATACTCTACTCTTTTATTTAAGATAAAAAACAATCAATTAGCTGTTTTAAATAACAAAGATATGACTGGTCAAATTATATTACCTATTGTCTTAAAAATAAGATTTCAACGGATTCGACATTAGATTTGTAAAAACAAGTTTTTCTGTGTGGCGGCCTTCGGCCGCTCTTAGGTGTTTTTTCCTCCATAGAACGCGGGAGGCGGCTACGCGAAATAAAGTTTTTTCTGAGTGCGAATCAAAGAAAAAAAATTGAAGCAATTTTTTTAAGTTTCCTTAAAACTCTTTTGTTTGATTTCATGAATTAGCCTTCACATTTAAGGTCTTATGACATTTAAAAAAAAATTTTGATTTTGGGCAATAATAATAATATTTTGTCCAAACAAAAAATCGTCATAGCGCCCAACAAAAAATATTAATAATGTTAAAAAAATAATGAATTTTTGAAAATGAATAACTCCCACTAAAAATTAAATAAATACGGAACAAGAAAATAAAATGTAATAAGTCCCACGCTAAGTTCTGTGGGGACTTATTTCTTTTCGGAATTACTGCATTATGAAATAACACCTAATAACAAAAATGAAAAAAGTTCTAAAAAAATTAAATAACTGCAAAAGAACTGGGTATTATTTCATTTGAAATTACTCCCAAATTTGTATGAAAAATTTTTGGGACTTATTTCATTTTTTTTTTTTTTTGGGGACTTTTTTTACCTGGGAGTTATTGCACAGAGCCTTAAATGGGTGGTCAAATAAAGCAGCGATGCCAACTCAAAGTTGTGACAGTCTAAGAAAAACACGCTTTATTAATAAAAACAATATTGGAAATAATTTTGTGGTGAGTACTGGCAAAACACTTACTTCACAAACAAAATAGTGTTTTCCTAGTACAATATTAGTTGTACATTTGGTAATTTTTAATACGGTAGGTTTTACAAAAATAGCGATGGTTCGGCAGTGCTATTTATTGGTATGGTTGGCCTGATATTTAGTCAGCTTTTTTTAAATTTTAATTTGTAAAAGTTTGTTTAACTCATTAATGCCCGTTGTAGATCCGCTGGACATTTTTTAAACCAAACTCAGAATATTATGTAGTTTACTGTTTGTAGTTTAATAAAAAAGTTTTTAGTTGAGTTTAAAATAAAGGAACAAGCATTTGTTTTTCAAATAAATATTTTTTCAACTTTTTTATACATTTGTACAAAATAATTTACTACCATTTACCGATTTTTTTAGTTTCATTCATTATTTTTATTTATTTAAAATTTCATTAAAATTTAACCACAAAAACGGAATATTGTAGTTTAGTAATTTCCGTTACAGTTATTATAAATCTAAATTATCTTTCTTTTAAAAAAAAAAATATTCAAAAAATTCGTGTCCTCTTTTTTATTAAAATGTTTTGTTTATATACAAAATTGTTTCAATTCAAATTACAAGAAATTGAAAAAGTTTACACAAATGTGTGTGTGTATACATTTGTAGACAAGAAAAACAGACAAAAACAAAGAACTGTAATAATTTCAAATAACTGAATATAACTTTTATTTTAACTCATCTGTAGTTAAAATTTGAATCTATTCTTACTATTCTTTGAATATGTTCTTACTATTCTTGTGTTCTTACGGATTTGTTTGCTATTTAAACGATATTTAAAAATAAGTAACAAGAAACATTTGATTTAAATGAAAAGTAAGTAGACCGAATTTTAAGAGATTTATCATTTATGTTAAACTACATTTTCAGTTAATTTGAACTACAAACTATTTTCAGTACAAACTTCATTAAGACACTTTTGTAACTTGTTTTGCCTTAAAGCTCCCTCAAGTGGAAATATTGGCAATAAAAGTTGAAAAATTGACAACATATAAATCGTAGACGTTTGAATATTTTCGACTTTGTGTATTTGAAAATTTCATCGTTCGATGGTTCACATTTACAAAAAGTATATGCAATCGATGAACTATTTTCTAGCAGAGGAATTTATTTTGACATTTTTTCATCAATATAACAATCAAAAAAATATAAAAGATTAGGCTTTTTTATATTTTTAAATAATTTTTGGAAAAAAAAAGTTCAATGAAAAAAGTCAAAAATTTATTTTTTTAAATAATTGTTTGACAACTCTGTGTAATTATTTTTCACAATTTTTTTTGTTCACGATTGTAACCAAGATGTTGAATTATTTTAATGTTTTAAGTCACTTAATTGTCTTTTTCCAGTAAAAAATATAGCAGTTTTAAGAAAAGAAACACTATGTCAAAAATTAGTTAAAACTGTCGGCTGTAGGCAAATTTGTTAAAAAAAATTCCAGCTTTCCCCACTGTGTACATTATAAAATGTTCTAGCCCAATTGAATATATATTAATGCCATTTAGTTGTAATAGGAATGAAATTTGAATGGCAATGAAAAAATCCCATTCATGAAATGTGTGTAGACTTAGTATGTTTTTGTCATCAATACATGTTTTATGTTATGTCAATTGACAAGACCAAAATTTAATCGCTTGTAAAAACATTATGACATTAATACATAGATAGCAAAATAAAATTGAATATATTTTATTTTGTTATTGTGGGCGCCAGTTTATCAATGTCTAGTAGTAAAGTTATTTCTTACACATACATACAAATATCGTACATTCATACCATTTAAAATGTTCACATGTAATGTTTAAATAAAAAAGTATTATAACATATAAATAAAACATATAAAAAATTTGCAAATATTTTAAGCCTTTAAACAAAGAAAGCCTTACTATACATGAAAGCCTTTAAAAATAGCAGAAAAACATATATTTCACAAACAAAGTTTTGGTTATGTACTTGAAAATCACACACGTATTTAAAGACCATTTAAATAAATGATACACAGCCGTTTTTTAATGGGCCAAAACATAAAGATAAAAAACACTCACATACACACACACACAGATCTAGACGTATGAACATAAAAAAAAAAAAATAAAACCGAGTGAAAAAGTTAGTAAAACCTAGATATCAAATACTTGAAACGTTTAGCCAAGCATCATGTTGGCAAATAAAATCCTTTTTTATTTTGTTGTATGTTAAATATCTCTTAGTATGTGTATGTAAAGTAAAAACTCATTAGATATGCTGGTTTAGGCAGACAGATACGAAAAATAACCAAAAACAATAAAACAAGTATTTTAGTTGGTCTATAACGAAATGCAAATGCCGTATAACAAATTGTTCATGTTTGCTTTCAAAATTGTTGACACAAAATAAAATTGTGACGCAAGATGTTGTAGGGTATTGAAATAAGTATAAAAAATAAAATATAAAAAAATGGGATAAAAATTTGTGTATGATACATACACCTAACGTCAAGAATATGAGGCTTTCAAAGTTAGCTGTCTAGCTTAAAGAATATAAATCGTATCAATATCACAAATGCAGCAGTTATAGCTGTTAATATTTTGTTCAATAGGATTTTGGGGGGGGGGGGGGGGGGGGGGGGGGGGGGGGAAGCATTAGTTTGTGTTAGTGGAAACCAAGAAACAGGTCATAGACAAAAGTGATTTGGAAGAAGATGTAAAGGATGTCAAAATAAGAACAAGAACATGTCCCCCTTGGCGACCTGTATAAACTGCATAGATATCCATTTAGGCGGGAATTTTGAAAATTCCTTCGGTGAGGGGCAAAATGGGAAAGTCTTCCCCTTGGACTCCTGGCCAAACAATAAAAGCGTTTGAACATTATCTTAGGCGGACTTTTCGGGGATAGCCATGAGCTGGAAAAAGTCGCCCCTTTGGCGACATATATAATCCATTGAAGCTTGGAAGTTTAAATTTGGTACGAGGGTTCCTTATCCAAAGCAGACATCCGCTTAGTAGGATTTTTTTTAAATTCGTACGGGAATGTACTTAAAGTGAAAAATGTTCTCTCTTGGTGGCCTGGACAATCCGCATAAGCGAGGGACTTGAAATTTATTGTGTAGGGATGTCTACGTGGGGTGTAGACAGCCGATTTGACGGGAGTTTTGGAGACTCTTATGGGACCGGGAAAAGAGAGAAAAACTCACCCAGCCTGGTCAAATCATTAAAGAGAGAAACTTGAAAGTTGGTAAGTGGGTTTCCAATTTCGAAAAACATCATTCTAGACGAAAATGTTGTAAATTCTGTGGGAAGGGGAAAAGTTTTCATCATGGCGTCCTGGCCAAACAGGCATTGCGAGGGACTTAAAATTTGGTATATGGGTTCCTCATTTAGCATTTTAGGAAAATTTTGCTGAGAGTTGCTTCAAAGAAAAAGTCACACTCTTGGCAGCCTGGACGAACCACTAAAGCGAGAGTTTTAAAATTTGGTATGTTAGTTGTTTAAACTGTGTAGACTCCTGCGTAGATAAGCTTTTTAGAACATCATACCGGGAGCAACAAAAAAATATATGTCGCTTCTTTGCAGCCTGGCCAAACCATTAAAGTGAGGGACAAGCTTAAAAGATGAACTTCAAATTTGATAAAGCGGTTCCGTATTCTGAGCAGACAATCACTAAAACAGGATTTATAGAAATTCCCACGGGGAGGGGACCGAAGAGAAAAGTCGCTGAATTGGAGAAAAGTCGCTGAAAGTAGATTGATTTGTTAATATTTAACAACGAGCACTGATGAATTTTTTCTATTTTACATTAAATATCAATGTATTGCTTTCTTCGGAAAGAGGATAGAGGACAAGGCAGATGATGGCCTTCATTAATGACCTCATATGAGGTTTTCCCAAGCTAACAATGGCAACCTTGCGGCATTTCATGTCCCTAATATAAGATACGAATAAAAAATGGAATACATTTTTCAATTTTCCAAAATTGGGCAAAGTAATAAATAAATGCCCTCGGTTTTAGTATATTATTTATACTAATTTAACTAAATTTAGAAAAGTCTGCAAATTTTACTATTTTTAGAACTAGTTCAGAATAAAACAAAACAAAAATATGGATGTAGTCAAATTTTAAGCATTTCTGTAATGCCATAAAATTATTATATGTTAATTATATACTTACTATAATTCTGAATTTTGTCAATATTTTACCATGCCTACTTTGCCCATTGTTAGAGAAACTTAAAAAGTTGTTAAATTCTTTTTTGTCTTAAAAAGGAAAATAAAAATTATAAATATTGCATTAATCCGACATACTTTTTCCTTGTGACAGAACTGTTGGCTTTAAAAGCATCATATATGGTTTTTATCCTACACATGCATATTTACTCACACTCACACTCTCATATCAAATATTTTATGTATACACATATTTTGACAAATTGCCTACGAAACGTTTTTGTCATTACTTTAGTACTTGATGTCACTAACATTACCAAGCCTTATGTTTGTGTATGAGTACGAGCTGTAAAGTTGAGTTGATATTTCAAGGAAATTGTAAAAATGTTATGGCAAAAAATTGTCTTAGAGTATAATCTCTTATCATATTTCAGCTTTTTTCCGGTATGTATTTTAGTAGTTTGTAAGTACTAAATATTGTACTGTTAGGAAGGAAATCAATTTAATTTTTTTTATCAATTTTTTTTTGAAAGAATGTTTTTTCATTCTGTTTTTAATAGCTTTATGGTCATCAATTTAAAGTGCACGTGAGAAATAAGCTTAAAGTTAAAATATGAATAAATTATTAAAGCCAAATACATTTTCAATCCGTAACATATGTTAAATTTTGTAATTATAACAGTTTCCTAAAAGTATACAAGATTTTATACAATAGATTCATTTTGTTATCTTGAAAATGTGTAAATATATTTTGGTAATTGTTGAATTTTTTTTTTGAGGAAAATTTTAAATAAAACACATTATTTATTTATTTATTTCGTCTATGGATACAAAAATCCTTACAGACTAGCAAAATTATGACAATATTAAAAAAAAAACTTAAAATATATCATTTAACACAGTTTTAAATTGATAGTGGTTAACACTTATATCTAATTGATTACAATATTTATTAAACAATCTCAAAACTCTAGTAAGAGGTTCATTTAACGCATAATTAGTTCTATGTACATCAATATAAAAGAACTTATCTCTAACTCTTACACTTAAGAATTATTCCGAGAAGTTATTGTACCCTTTAATGTTTGACTGAAATAAGCCAATATATAAAACTTGGTGGCATATTACGAGAATTCGTTCTTTCAATCTTTAATAAAAATTTCAAATAAGAAAAGCCTAAAACATCCTCTTAATAAAGCAGCTAAAAGAATAATCCTTAAAGATAACAAGAAATTTTTGAATAATATCTATGAACATACTAATGTAAGATGTCATGACGAATTATAATGCGATAGGAATATCAAACACTAAAACTGAAAATACAATTGTCAGGTAGACTAAACATGACCAGATTCGTATAGAAAATGTACAACAATAATCCGCATTTTGATTTGTCAGCCATACAAAGTCACACTATAAGCCAATGCCAAAGCCGGCTAAAGATTTTCATTCACACACAAAAACACAGTAATGTTCATTAGGCATATAACTTTTGTTATGTTTTTGAAAATATCAATTCTACCAAGGCAGGGCATAGAAAGCTAGGGTAGGGTAGAGAAAAATTCTAAGAAATTTTTTATTACTTTTTCCCAATTGGTAAAAAAAGGTCCTGCACCAAGCGCGTTGAAGTTTTGAGTACGAATATGCGCCACTTCATAAATTATCGACACGTGTTGAAACTGACTTTAGATTACTCTTATCTCTCAAGGTTTATTGAATTGAGATAAACCATGGGTTATTAGGGATTTTTTTTATTGGTTATTTGGACTATACTTAAAAACTATGATATGCAAAAGGTTTACGTTGAAATGTTAATGGCCTTTTATCGAAAAATTAAAAAAATTATATCAAACTTACAAGAGTTTTTTCTATCATTATATTCTTTTGCTCATACTTTTTGACCTTCAGATCCAAACCAATACAAAATTTAATTACTTGCCAGACAAATTCACTAAAGGTCGCCATACACTTTGCAATATTATTGCAAATATTATTGTCAGTATTATTGTCATATTGCCCTACACAGTGAAATAAGATGTAAAATACTTTTGCACTAAATATGTCACCACTGTTTTATTCTGAAGGGATATAAAAATTGCACAGTATGACCACAATACACTATAAGATATATATATATCAAAACCTCTTTTTTCGATATATTGTACAACATTCCAATATGACATTGTGACAACTCAACAAGCATCCTTATATAGAGTTTTTAATATTGCGAATTTAAAAGCGTTTAATATGATTTCCTGCAAATAAACAGGCAACAAATTTGTGTTTTCGAAAATAATCGCTGTTTCTTTTTAAAATCTAACATAAGACAAATAAAATTGTTTAGTGTTTTTTTGTATATTTTGGTGGTGTAACATTTATTTTGAAATTCGGTAAATACAATGAGTTCTAAAAATTGATAATTAAAGTAAATATTCTTTCTTTAAATTACTAAGAATGAAACTACAAAGTGGTGAATCTCACAACTCTTAATGAAACTTCGATAGAGGGATAGAGAAAACACAATATAAAAATATTTGCTATAAAACATACCTGCGCAATCTAATTTCTAGGGGGTAAAATTGGGTTTGAAGTTTGCTCGAAACTTTTTTGTTTGATTCTATAGGATAGATCTCAGAAATACTATTCGATTGATACACAATCCTTATAGATTAAAGTTTGTCAAAACGCAACAATTTTTTTAGTGGCACCATAAAAATTAACTTTGACATTTTTTACAAGGATATTTAATTTTTTGCAACAACCATCAGTAAGTTGGACCACTAATTGTTATCGCAAAACATTAAATATTTCGAGAATATTCTTAGAAAATGCTAAAGTTTGTTTTCACGGGGCCTCCATTTTTTTTTTTTAATCCTTATATTTATGTTGAAACCGACATGATAAAACGCAAAATTTGATTCAAATTTGATCCCATATTTGAAAAACCAAAGCATGAGATTTCGCACCTAAAAAAATTGTTTGTTTTTTTGTTTTTAATGCCTTACAACATATAAAAAATTCCTGAAGATCTGAGGGTCACACCACTGTAAGTTTTATTGTATTATTTCTTTATAATTTTTAATACAAAATCGTTGCCCACTATTTTGGCACAATAGTTTAAACAAATACGATATTAACTGCATTATTTAGCGGAAGAAATATTTTATTTAATTTGAGTAATAATTAATTTTTGTAATTCTATTATAGTTTGTTCAATACAAACTATTTTCCACCATCTTGTAGGAAAAGCTAAATAATATTGTGATAATTGTTTTGGGGATATTTTCTCGGGGACTTTTCACAGAATCTTTTTTATGACTCTTCTTTCGGCAGAGTTTTATTTGTTTTTCCATGAACAATATATTCTGGAAATGGTGACGCAATGAATTGTGTACCAATTACCATGGCAGCGACTTTTATGCAAATGCATTTTTGTAGTGGTTAGTCCAAAATTGATAATTGACCAAATCATTTTTCGAATCGAAGAATGGGCAACAAAATGACAGCGATTTGTTTTTCACATTTCGTTATAAATGCATTTTTATGCATATTTTGCTGTATATACATATTTTAATGCACAGTTTGGCATATTTTGTTGCATATTTTCCATTTGAACCTAAATTAAGATTTTATTAATAATTTAAATTACGATTTATTAAAAATAAACCAATGGAACCATGTGTAGCCCTTAACATATTCATCTAGTTGTCATTTGTTACACTCATAGAAATAAACCTTTGAAAGTAGCAGAAAAAGCTACTACAAATTAGTTAAAATTACGTTGCAGGAAAAACTGTTAAAATAAGAAGATTTTTTTTGCTAAATATTAATAAAATATGAACAGCAAAAACAAAACGCGTAACTTTACAAAATTCTAGTTATACTCTAGTTGAATTTTATTTAAATGAAAATAGAAATTTAGTCTGCTTGAATTAGCAAAACCTAAATATTTGTAGAAACAGCAAGCAAAAACTGAAAAATCAACAAAATGTTTGCTATATTTACCTTAAATTTAGTAGAATGAAAATAACACTACATTTTACTGAAATTAGACGAAATTTTTGTTAAAACATTTTAGATTGCTGATTTCAGAGGAGCTCATTTTTATTTTTATTAAAAAAAAATTAAAAAAAATACTTTAAAGATTTCTAGTTTGTTCATGTTGTTTTTTTCTACTAATATTTAGCAAGTTTTTTTGCTGATTTAAGCAGATTAATTTGCTACTTTAAGTTAACTAAAATTTAACTCAAATATAACTAAATATTTGTAGATTCAACAGATTTATTTTTGCAATTCTTATCTAACTAATATTTAACAAAATAAAAAAATTGCTAGTTTCAACAGTTTTTGCTACAACGCAATTTTTTTTACTAATTTTTTGTAGTTTCAGCAAACACAAATATTTTTCTATCAGTGTAGACATTTGTATTTTATTTCCAAACCATTGCTCTTGAGTAATATATGAATTTTTAGTGCATATTTTTTTGATTTTTTTTTTGCATATTTCTTGGTTATTATTGTAATTTCGATTTAAGTGCATATTTTAAGCGCATATTTTTTTGAGTTTTAACTGCATATTTTTAATTTTAGTACATACAAAATGTTTTATAAATAAAGTATAAAATAATTAATAGCATTTTAGAAATCGGAAGATTTTTTTTTTTACCAAATTGACTTTAAAAAATTGTTTTATTGTCAATACAAACTTTTGTACATGGTTTTGCCTTGAAAAATTCCACCCCAAAAATAGTTATACCCCTAATGCACATATTTGCAAATCCTTAGTAAGTTATAGTTATACTACAAACACTACTACTACCACAAGAATATTTTGAGGTTACGATATGAAATCCTTATTAAACACTTTAATACCAACCTGTAAGACGGCAAATATGACAGCAAATACGGTAACAATAAGTAGACAAGCAGCAACCGCAATAGCTGTTATTGTTGTCAATGGTGAACCAACACGTGAAAATAAACCACCAACACCTGTTGTTGAACCATCGGCATCATCTAGTAAATTTCCATAAAGACCACCATTGTTGCCGTACGAACTACCGAATTGCTGTTGTTCAGCAGCAGCAGCAATACGTCGTTTACCAGCAGGTGAAGCATTTATACAACCACCTAAAGAAATACAGACAAACAATAAAATTAAATTCTTATTTATTAACTACAGTTCTTGAAATTATATGTCAAGATTATTTGACAAAGACTTAAATTAAATATTTATTTTGCAACAACATACCCGTATCTTTATCACAGTGACAACAAGACTGATCCTCGGGCGATGCATCATTTGCACAGCAGGGAACACATTGATTATTGAGACGATCTAGATGTAGGGGAAAGGCACATGTTTGACATGAATATTGGCCGGGCCCAGTACAAGAACGACATGACTCATGACAAGTTTTACATGTTTGTGTTGGTGAATCGTAATATTGTGAACCTAAACATTCCATACATAGCCCACCGTCTAACATAAAGTGTGCAGGACATGAAGTACAAGCTAATGGACCAGCACCTAAGTAGATGAAATGATTTGATTTTAAAACCAAATAAGGATTTTTTTTATTATAACTAACATATTTATATTGCATAATTATAGGATTTAAAAAATTAATTTATTATTGCATACTTAAAGGCACATGTATAGAAACAATATTTAATTACAATTTTACTTAATAATGCTTTAAAAGTTAAATTGTGTAGTAGGGTGTGCCGATAAAAAAAGATTCGAATAATATCACTTAAATGATGCATAGTAAAATGCTGAATTCGAGAAAAGTGGGATATAGATTCCACGCGAATTTGTTTTAAAAAACTTTGTAGAAAGATAGGTTGGTATCCCAGTAATCATATTCGGTAATTGTTGTCGCTTAATCGCGCCCTCTACTGGTAGTATAACAAATTAAAACTCATTTTTATAATTATATCAAGCAAATATCTATCAAAAACATATGCAAAAAAAATTAATTTTTGAGTTTGAATTTTTTAACGTCTTTTTCAGACAATTGCAATTAATACTATAATTAATATGCAATTTTATTTAATTTTAATTGGGAAAGGCGCGGTAGAGAAGAATGAGTGTATTTTCTAAAAATCATAACTACATTGTAAATTTTTCTGAATCAGACTGCGCAGTTTCTGGTATTGAACCTTCGTCAGTGACCCTGATTTTTTTTTTGAATAATGTAATATTTGTTATGTTTTTATTTGTTCGATTGCGTTCTGACCTGACGATAGATCAGTGGGCTAAAGCGCTCTGTCTAACGTGTAGTGCGAGTGCATGTGGCATTAGATATCAGTTTATGTATACCACGGTCAGTGATTGTTCAGAAAATTCCATATAGACGCAATCGAATAAATAAAAACATAAAAAAATATTACATTATTCAAAAAAAACAGGGTCACTGACGAAGGTTCAATACCAGAAACTGCGCAGTCTGATTCATAAAAATTGAAAATTTACAATGTAGTTATGATTTTTAGAAAATACACTCATTCTTCTCTACCACGCCTTTCACAATCAAATCTAATTTTTGTTGCCCTATTTTTAAGAATTATTTAAATATTTTGGCATTTAAGAGTTTTTTAAAAGTTTGTAATTAGCAACTTTACAGGCTGAAACATAATTAACTTAAGGGTCTTAAGCCAGGTGTTGGTATGAAAAGAAAATTAAAATTTTTAAAATTTAAATAATCGTATTTTCAAGTTTTCGTTTCATAACAATACCAGACTTAAGTCACTTAAACCAATTATGTTTCAGCCATAACTGCTCAAGTTATATTATATGCCAATTTAGATGAAATAGCTCATTTTTATATTAAACACAAAAACGGATTTGTTATAAGCGCAACTACATTTTATCAATTGCCAAAAGATCTTCATTGGATCAGTAAATTATTGAAAGAGTTCATGTTGAACAAAAGATTTTAGTATATTATTTTCTTATATCGTCGAAATGGCCCAATGGATTCTCTACAGTGTTGCATTAAATGTAATCTGAACTTTTTTCTTTCATCAGCCTCAATCAAATTTACTATAATTTTAATTACAAAGGCATCATTAGACTTTTTGCTTCAGAATACACCTGTCGTATGTTAGATTTTGTTACAAGAAGTTATTTTCTTTGGACATACGACAAAAAGCCCTACTATAAAAATATATAATATAATAAAGGCAAATAGCGAAAATTGAGTGATAAAATCTGTAAATTTCATGAAACCCAAGCTATTAGAATAATGAAAATACTGTCCATTAAAAAATCGATATTTTTTAAATTTTTTATATCGTAAAAATATGCAACACATTTTAAATATATATATAATTCCTTATTATAGTCCTTTACAACAGTTTTCAACATTTCAAAACAATTTTCAAAAACTTTTATAAAATGTCAATATACACCTTAAAAAATAGTTCATAAAATGGTAATTGACACATATTTCATCCTTAACTCACACAAAACTTATATACAAAGACAAATTGCAACACATAAACTATTTTTTTAAATATACACAATTTACAAAAAAAAAAAATAAAATAAAAAACTTACCATTACAAGTTTTGCAATAATGATGACACTTTTGACAACCAAACTCTGACTTGTAAAAACCTTCTGGACATTCAGGATGACATTCACCACCAGCTAGCTGCCAACCACTAGGGCATTGAACGCATTGATCACGACGTGGACCACTGCAGGTATGACAGCTAAGATAACACTTGGCACAAGTACCACGGTCGCTATAATAGCTGTGTCACACGATAACATTAATAACAAAAAGAGTGTGAACGTAAAAGTGTGAAGGGGGAAGACAAGAGAAAAATACAAATTTATAAAATATTAAAAAAAAAAGTTTTACTAAATGTTTAAACAAAGTTTTTCAATAGAAAAAATACTATCAAACAAAATGATGACTTGTGGAAATGTTTTTATTTTTAAATATTTATTTTTCTTTTAAAAGGTAAAGTTAACTAAACTTTATGTACGCTGATAGAAAAAGCTTTTTTATGTTTACAAAAAAACTTTAAAAATTTTCATTTGATGAAATTTTTTTTTAAATATTTATAAAGGTTTTATAAGGTATATGATGGAATGTAATATCAACTGTTTTACTACGAACTTTTGCAATATTTCATTTTTATTTATATTCATGTTATAATATTCATTTGTATCATAATTCCAGTATGAAAACGTTAATAACATATCATTATTTTTCGTACTACCAGTAATGATACTAGCTTACTCTGTGCCTTACTTCAAAGTATATAATGACATACTATAACTAGTTAATTTTCTCATTATTTCAATACAAAAAGTAAGGATTTACCCATAAGTATGGGAATATGGTGTATCATGAAACGATTGATAAAGGGTCCGCCATTTAACGTTTTTTTTTCAAACTAGTGCTTATTTCGTGAATGGTAACACTTAGCTCATGTCTGATTTGACAGATAATTAGTTTTACCCTTCCGCTGAACGAATATGGTCCGTATGTTCGTTATCTTGTGACAAAAGTAAAAGAAACTGGCATCCTCATCGATAAACCAAAGCGCGATAAGCCAAAAACAGTGCGTACAACCGAGAATATTGCTGCTGTGGCAGAAAGTGTGCGTGAAGCGCCATCAACATCAGTTCAACGTCGTTCTCAACAATTGAACATTTCGGAGACATCATTGAGACGATTTTTTGCAAAAGACCTTGGTATGACGCCATACAAAGTCCAATTGGTTCAGGAGTTCAAAAAAAAAAAAAAATATTTGGCGGACCCTTTAAAAGCCTGCATTCAAACATTCGAAAATTGCAAAACAGTCGCAAATTTTCACATTTTTGAAATTTAGTTTAAAAGTACACTATTGGGTTAATGTTAGTTTTTATATTGAAAATATGTTGTTTTTAGACCACGTTTATCAGTTTTTATTGATTTTAACTATACTATAGTTGACAAGAAATATTCAAAAAGTCTGTAATAAACAAATATGAGTGCTATAAAGGGGTTAGTTTTAGTCTTTTGCACCCTTCACCATTACTATACTTTTTTGTTTGTTGCATATACATTTAAAATGACAATGATCCATACCTTCATTTAATGACACAAAGGTAGACAGGACATGTTAAGAAGAATCCAATTTAAAAAAAAAGTCAAATAGACTTATATTTTATTAGACTAAAGTTAATATATCGGTACCGAAGGCCTATTTTGCAATATCCGGTTCATTTAAAGGGCAAAAAAAAAAGATAAGAATAGAATAGACTAGAATTAAGTCCTAATTATAGGTCACTTTTAAATGTCCATATAAAGAAACTTTTTTTTTTAATATTTAAAATCATAAAAAAATCCAATTTGTGGGTTTTTTAGACTTACACATGGAATTTACTTATGATTACCGCGATTATTTGGTAAAAATATCAATTACACAGTGCAACAAATGAAGGCTTATGCAAAAATGCTGGGACTTCGACAGTATAGGTTCGATTGTACTACCAAAGGTTAGTAAAACCCTGTACTCGGTTGGCCAGTTTGACTACCAATTTTTTTTTATGGACCTCAAAAGATTTTGAAAATCAGTTCACCACTCAAAAAAAGGTGTCCTCAGTTTTTGGCCAACAGCTAATTCAGACTTGATGATATTGCTTAACTATATTTGGCAATAATGTAGTGAAGAGTCTACTGAAAAAGTTTTATAAACATTTTATGGGCATAAAATCATTTTTCCTGCACGTTTTTGAAAAATATTCTTCAATAACAAATAAAGTAAACAAAAATGCAATAAAAGTCTAGTCAAAAACTACTATTTATAAGGTACAAAGTGGTCTTTGTAAGCTATTTCGGATGCCTACACACAATCAGATTGTATTGATATGTTGACAAAAGTTGTTCAGATTTACAATGGCTACAATTTTGTCATATATGTTAGTGAAAATTATGAGTCCCTGTTAGTTATGCTGAAAAAAATAAAAAAAAAATTTTCTCCTATACTTTTTCAAAAAAGTGCAGGAAAAAATGATTTTATGTACATCAAATGTTTATAAGATTTGTTCAGTAGACTCTTCACTACATTATTGCCAAAAAATAGTTAAGCAATATCATCAAGTCTGGATAAGTTGTTGGCCAAAAACTGAGAACACCTTTTTTGAGTGGTGCACCGATTTTCAAAATGTTTTAAGGTCCTTAAAAAAAAAATTCATAGTCAAACTGGGCAAACCGAGTACATGGTTCTACTAACCTTTGGTAGTACAATCGACCCTATATTGTCGAGTCCGTGCATTTTTTTCACAGTTGCACTGTGCTATTACAGTGAAGCAACATTGAAACAAACCATTTAACTAACAAAATACTAGTTCCAAGGTACACTCGAAAATCGTTTCTAGGTACACTTATGATATTTTTAAAAAATGTACCAGTTTTCAATCACAGGCTTTATTTAATAAAGTTAAATTTTTTTAGTTCTGAAAAAATATGACGCACTTATACAGTTTCAATTGAATTCCAAATTGGTCTGAAAATTTACTCTGCGCGTATCAAGGTACACCATACCATTTTTGTTTGCATCTATTTAAATTGCGGACCTAGTACTATGTAAACATGAGCTAAAGGCTGGAAGGTTTCAAGGTACAGTCATTTCAAGGTACATCACTTTCCCCTACTTATTTTTATCATTATTTTAAATATAAAGTAATGACCTAAAAATATTTTGAAAATCTATTTTTAGACTCATTATTTTTCAACTCTTATTATAACCACTTATTTTTGATTTTTTTTAGATTTGAAATAAATGACATTTTGTGTAAGCAAGTTATTTGTATTTTCATTTATCAAGTATAACATGTCGAGTTAGCTGGTAGAGCGGTTGACTGACAACATGGAGTTACAAGTCCGAACATTTTAGTAAAAAAAAAATTCCATAACAAAAATATTTTTTCATTAAATTAACATTTTTCTAAAAAATATTTTTAGACTCGCTAATTTTGTCCATACAGGTAGGCATACAAGTAACCACATAGTTTTTGATTTTTCGTAAGGTGTTTATTAATGATATGCCATTATTTTGCAAGACATCCCCATATAAAACTAATGAGATTTGTAATGACAACTGTAAGACTTGACATTACCAAATATGTACTTATATAACCACTTCTTTGGTAATGCTTTTATACACTGGGATGACTTGTCATTTTCTTTGCATAAAGTTGTGAATTTTGACAATATTAATATTTGCAGTCATTTATGTATAAGAAATATTCCATAACAAAAACTTAAATATTTTTAATTAAATGCGTACTTTATTAAGTCCTTTTTTCAATTCCTATGCATTGTAAAGAAATTTTTAATGTTTTATTTTTTAATACTTTAACTACAATTCATATTCCTACATACATATCTTCTGTATCATAACTGTACATTAGAGCGGCCTTTTTTTTTGTATGAAGAAAAACTTTTTTCGCAAAATTTAAATGAATTGTTCAGATTATTTTAGCACTATGTCTAAAAGATATGTGGGCTAATTTGAAAAAACATCGGAAAGCTTTAACCCAATGTTTTCAAATTTTTTAATTTTTCTGTAGTTAATCGATGTAATTAACATATGTCTTGGGACACAACACATCTTATTAATTTTGTAATGATGAACACGAAAAAATTATCCAATATTGTACTTTTATTGAATATAATACAAAATAATGTTTATATACAAAACAAAACAAATAAAAATTAGGAAAAACAAAAAAACGTGTATTGAATATCCACCAAATGTGGATCTTGCACGTAACAAACAAGTTTTCAATTTATTTTTTGATCAATGGTGATAATCTTTAACTTCGAGCTCATATATTAGTTCTCATGTAGTTAGTAAACTAGTTTATATGAATGTTTAATGTTTGGCATGGGATTGTTACCTCTTTCAAAAACGTGTTCTGATGATGGGAACCTAGAAAATTCCCATAATAGATCTATCAACACATTCCTGAAAGGGTCAAATAATAAATTTGAAAACAAAAAAAAAAAGAAATTATGGATTTTTTGTTAGGACAATATCCTAATAAAGAAATAAAGAGTGTGGCCTCGAACTTGAATAATTTTAATTTTCATTTTCATAATACAAAAATTTAAAAAAAAAATAATTAAAAAGTGTAAAAATGTTCATACAACTGTGAATTACCTTTTGAAAGTGAGAAAATAAATAAAATTCTAATTTCTGAACCGTTTTTTTTTTTTTTTTAATTAAATTTGGATTTGATTTGAAACTATTTAAATGAAATAATAAAAGAATGTTAATTTTAAAGATACAAATCGTATCAATTTAATGGGTTTTCATGAAAAAGGCAGGTAACACTGATATTTTTAATATGGTAAAGCCAGGTTAACACGAAGGTGACAAGAAAAATTAGTTTGTTATAAGTGTGGTTTGTATTAACAGGGCTAAAATGTCTTTAATTTTTTTTTAGTTTCCCAAAAAATCATGAAAATGTAGAACTATTTTTAAAAATGTTAAATTATTTCGTTTGATTTTTTCAATAATTGTTTGCGATGCAATTACAAAAAATATATGCGTGTTTGGTTTAAAATTCGTCAAAAAAAATGTGAGAGAAATTGTAAAATTTTTGAAATTTCATATAATAATTTTATGAAATTTTATTTTGGTACTTTCAGAAACATTTGGTCTTACCGTTTGTATTAACAGATATTTTTGATATTGGAATTGGTATTATTTTCAATGAAACATGAATTTCTTATTTGAGTATGAGTAATGAAAATTGTAGTTGTAAGAAAAATCAACGAAAACGCAACACTTCACCCAGGTTTTTTTTTAAATTGTGTATGAAACTGGATTAAATTTAATCTTACAAACGTACATCCCTGTTGTAGATCTGATTAAATATGGTTATGTAGGTAAAAAGATATATTTAGATATGGGATCATATACAATTTGTTCGAAAAACAAAAATTATATTTTTTAATATATTGAGCCATGCAATGCAATATAACGAGATTTTGTATTATTAAACAATATAAAATAATATATACTCGGGTACTGAACGAATTTTTACTTCAGCTTTCGATTTTCATTAATTATTGTTTGGATGGTTCTACAACTATCCAGTATAAAAAAAGCAACACCATATAAGTGGTTATATAAGTATATATTTGGTAATGGCAAGTACTTACTATTGTCATTACAAATAACATTATTTTTATAAAGGAAATTTTTTTTTTTTAAATAAAATGTGCCCACACGTAATTTGAACCTGGTTGTCAGTCAAGCGCTCTACCCTCTGAGCTATCTCGACATGTTATACTTGATAGATAAAAACATAAATGACTTGTTTGCCCAAATTGTCATTACTTTCCAGCTTACAAAAATTCAAAAATAAGTAGTTATATAGGTACTAACTAGAGTTAAAAAAATAATTCAAAAACATTTAAAAAATTCGAAACTTTAGTCGCAGGTTGCCACGGATTAAAGCTTTTCGACTTTTCTCAAATTCGCACCCCATAACTTTAATAAACTGGGTAATAAATTGAAATTTTCAGAATACAGTTTTCTTTTTCATTAAAAAAAATGCCGGTCTGCTGTACATATATTTTTTTATTCCTGTTATTTTTATATTGGTTTTCGATAATTACCCATCTGCACAGGTGGTACGACATTCACCACTTTGTAGTTGTAATCCTTTAGCACATGCCGTGCAATTCATACGTGATACACATTGAGTACATGTATGCAAACATTTAGCACAAATACCAGCTTCCATATAGAAACCATCGTCACATGAGCTTACGCAGTGATTTTTTTGCAACAGTAAACTTTGGAGACAACTTAAACAATTTGATTCGGTGGGTCCATCGCATGTCTCGCAAGTACTATGACATGCATGACAATGGTTGTTATCAAAGTATTCAGCTGAAAATACAAAAAAAAAAAAATAAGAAAATATTAAAAATGTGAAATTAAAAGCACTGAAAACTACAAAGTATAATTTGATGCTTAAAAGTAGGCAATCATTATTGATGTTAATTGCTGAATGTACAATTTGAACTTTTGGTAATTTAAAACATATCGGCCATTCCATGATAGATCAGCCAAAATTTGAACTTATGTCTTCCGATCAACAATCTCACGCACTTTCACTCTTCGATCGACCAACATCATATCGTGGATTTTTTCGACATTTTCGGGTGTATTGACCTCAATTGGCCGTCCAGAACGTTCAGCTTCATTTGTACTTGTGCGACCACAACGAAAGTCTGTAAACCACTTTTTTAACATTGAAATCGATGGTGCAGAGCTTGTTTTCATTAATGATAGATTAGCCCCGGGAATAGATAAACAGAAAAAAACATTGGTTTGTTTTAGTGAAAATTCCACATTTTGCAAAAAATGCATCTTTTTTCAAATCGAGAGTGGCCAAATTTGTAAAAAGTGCATTTAAAAAACAAATTTCATGAAAATGTATTTCTTTTTCACAACGAAACAATTCTTATTCCGCAGTAAAAAAAGTAGGGGACTGTACTGTACCATTCCAATGCAATTTCCGATGTATAAGAAAATACGAACATTCAAACTTTTACACTTGGACCATGTTTTTCATTTTTCAAAACAATGAAATCGACCATAAAGATGTGGATTTTTGTAATTTTGCAATACGTCAATCTTAAATTCGTTGCATATACTTTATGATTTTTTTTTTTTTTTTTTTTTTTAAAAAGAGAGGCAACACTCAGGAAATACTTCCTATATTTAGTGTGTTGCTTTCTTTGGAAAGGGATAGTATAGAGATGAAGGTGGGGAAAGATGAAGGGCTTCAGACATGGCAACACTGTAATTGCGCGAGATGATAAGACTTCGAACAGTTGTTGCTCGCCACCTGATGGAGAGTTGGCGAACTTATTGAAGCTTTTTTGTTCATAGCCCTGAATCATTATTTTACTTCGGTGGGGTTAAGTGCTATGGGAACACCGAAGGTGGACATTGCGATACGTATGAGAGATAGAAAAAACTCATACATATTATTTTGATGTTGCCGGCACCGGGGATCGAACCCGGGACCTTCTGTGTAAAAGTCCAACGCGCTAACCATTACACCACAACGCCCACAATGATATTGCTGGATATTAAGGCGGCCTTCGACTCGGTGTGGCACAACGGTCTCATTTTTAAAATGTCAAGGTTAAATTTTCCAATTGAAATCATTAAAATTACTCAAAGCTTTCTCTCCGACAGATATTTTAATGTATTCATAGGTTCTACCTTCTCTCAGCAAAGAACTATAACAGCAGGATGTCCCCAGGGCTCATGTTTATAGCCTATTTTAATAATAATATATTTACTTCAGACTTCCCAGTTTTAAATGAATGCAAAACATTGATCTTTGCAGTCGATACTGCTATATTGTGCTCGGACATTTTCGCATCTGATGTCGTTATAAAACTTCAGGAAGCATTAAAGGATGTACACGACTACTTTACTAAGTGGAAAATTATGGTAAATACTCAGAAAACACAAGCCTTATATTTTTCTATGAGACGCAAACCATGTTTCTTACCACAAAATTCATTGAGCTGTAATAACAATAACATTACTTGGGAAAAAACGTGTCAAATATTTAGGAGTCATACTTGACCAGAAGCTAGAATTTAAAGATCATATTCCATACATAATTGATAAAATGAACAAACTCACAACAATTTTTGTATCCCCTGATAAAAAGAAATTCAAAGCTAAATATCAACAATAAGATTCTAATCCTTAAGCTGTTTTTCACGCCATTATGTTCTACGCTGCTCCAGTATGGGCAACGTCTGTCCAATGTCACATTAAAAAATTACAAACCGCTCAAGTTAAATTACTTAAAGTGGTATATAATTTGCCCTGGCATTTTTCTTCGCAGCGACTACATTCTCTCGCGAATACTGATCTCGTTAGGGACAAAATCGACAGACTGACTTCTAATTTCAATACACGATGCCATGCATCAGAAGACAGTCATATAAATGAGTTAACCTCAGCGTAATTTTATTCTTTTTATCTTACACTAAAAATGGTTCAGAAAGGTTTTTTTTTGTAAATTTTTCTTCCCTTGCTAAGTATATTACTCATTTTAGTGCTCATATTAATAGTAATCTAGTAATAACAAAGTAGAAAAGGAATATACTCCGAAATTCTTTAGCATTTAAGTTAAATTTAAACATGACATGTAATATCATATATTTAATAATACAAAAAAAATAAAACAGCAATAATGGGTACACCCCTTAATTAAACGTCTCTCTAACAGAAAATTCTTTTCTTATTATGATATTTCTCAATTTTTTTTATGAAATTTTTACATATTTTTTTTTAACTGTTCGTTATATTGAGTACAAATTTTCAGAAAAATTCCTTACATAAGGTAGTCAATGCAAACAATTTTCTAGTTGCGTATATCACGTTTTGTCAAACTGAGTATCCGTTATATAGGACTTTGACTTTAATTAAATTTCGCAAAATATTTAAAAAGTTCACAAAATGTTTGCGTTTAAAATTTTTAAAATGCTTTTTTGACTTGAAGGTGCTCTTTATAAAGTTACTTAGTACACGCAATACGCTAGCCAATTTTAAATATAATTGTGAAAATCAGATGCAAAAAACATAAATTTTTAATAAAATTTACACCAATTTCTTAAAGCATTAACTTGGTATACCTCAAACTATATAAAGTTACACCGCTTTTCAAATACTGTTCTCAAAACTCAATTCTATTAAACGGCGCAAAAACCCCAATGAATAAAACTGCGAAAGTTTAAAAATCGGAAAATTTTGGATGCACTTGTCAACTAACATACAACTTTTTAGCAAGCAGCAATATATAAATTACTTTTTAAGTGAGTGTATATCCCAATCATTTGTATTTATTGGTTTGGATCTGAAAGATAAATACTGTGAGTAAAAAAAAGGGAAAATAACTAAACAAATTCTTGTAAGTTTCAAGTAATTTTTTCCAATTTTTGACTATTAAACGGCCATCAATTCTGTTGGTAAAGACGTTTCAATGTGAAACATAGCTTTTAAGTATAGTCTTTGAACTTTGAGAAATAAGTGACATCTAAAGCCAGTTTCAACAGGTGTCGAAAATTTTGCAAGTATTTCATATACCAAGTTTCATGAAACTCGAAAGGAGTCGAGTTGATGACTATCAACGTTGCTCTTGGAATGACCCTGCTATATTCTATATTTAAAAAGTAATTTAATTTTAAAAATTAAAAATTTTTTTTCTTTTTTTGGTTTATCTACAAAAAAAAACTTTATTATGGAAAGGATTTCAAAAAAGAAATCGTTTCTAAAATCTTTTTAAATATATTTGCACTAACCTAGAAGTCAGTTTAATTTAAGATTGTTTGTTCTAGTTATTCATACGCAATATGCATTTTACTGTAACCTTGCTAAAGGTTATTTCATAGCTATCCATTAAAACTAACGACAATAACAAAAAGAAAAAAATAATACACACACGCATACACATACAAAACTCGAGAAAACGAATGCGATGGTAGAATTGTGACCGTTGTTGTTATTAGCTTTTATAGCATTTTTAATGCCATCAGATGCCTTAGGCTTATTTAAATGGCCAAAATATGCATGCAATTTCAACAACAATAACAACAACATCAAAAGCAACAACACGACATCAACAACACTTACAGCAACATAAAAACATGAAATGTTTGCACTTACAATTACCATTTAAACGACATAGAGACAGAGAGAAAGTCATAAACAAAGAGTTGTGTTTTTAGGACAAAAATTTATGGTCAAATATCCAGATTTTTTTGTGCATGATGTTCATGTTGTTGTGTGTTCTTTTTTGTTTTCGGATGACTGATAAAATTCCAATTTAAATTATGCATTTTTATGACATATAATATATTGTTGTGGCTGTAGGTATATTACAATTTGAAGAGATTTATTTATTTTTGTTTTTATACAAAAATATGTGGGAGATATACTATATAAAAATATTATATGTAAGGTTATAAAAATTTAAAGCATATTTTTGGGAGATAAAATTTGAATTATTATAACGCATACTTTTAGGATTTCAGGTAACATTTTGAACCTCTAAGTGCGCATATTAAATTTTTGCTCATTTTAAATATGCACACTAAATTAAAGAGCAACAACGATTTCAAGAACGCCAAGAAAAAGCATTAAAACGGTTTTACAGAATATATTTATACCTTTAATATATATTGGTATCCCATTAACCTAAAATGTCTCTGAAAAATTCGCAATAATACAAAAAACGAAAAATGGAATAAATGTTTCCAACTCTAACACATAAACATGAGATGTTCACAAAAAAAAAAACGAACGCGTGTTCTAATTTTGTCCATTCTATTATGTGGACGAATTCATTAAGATCTTATAGAATCCATCGAGAGACTCTCCTTGTTAGTAAAATTTCATAGTAGCATCTTGTATATAAAATAGTGTCATATATTTTTCACATGACGCTTTGAGATGAATAATATTTTCGTTTCACATCAAATTTGTGTTTAAATTAAAAATTTTTTTTTTTCAACACAACTGTTTTTACCTCAAACGTTTGTTTTCACCAAACAATTTCTTTTTTACAACCAGAAGAAGTTTTTCACCTCAAACATTTTTGTTCACTTGTTTAATGTTATGTTTAATTTGTAGCATCTACATTTGAGTGTTTTAAGCATTTCCATGATATAAAATGGCTTGTGGCCATAATATTTTTAAATTCTTTTGAGATATTTAGATACGGCGTCGCTGAAAAGGATTTTGTGCATAAAAAAGGGGAATTGAAACAAAGAATAAAAAAACAATTCTCTTGTGCTTTGTATACACAAAATCAGATAAATCACTACTTCAGAGTTCTAACCTACTAAAAGAATTATTCAAGTACAACACAGAAAAATAGTAAAATCGAAACAATAGGTTGCAGAAGTAATATAGTATGTGTTCTGTTCTACAACCGATACTTTTTGTATGGAGTTTGTCGTCTTTGCAATAGGTTCTTTACCTCAAAACAAAAACATGTTGCGTTATAACCGGTTCTTGAACCAGTTCTAGAACTGGTTCTTCGACAGTGAAATCTTACATTTTAAGGAACCTGTTCAAGAACCGATTCGATGTAGCCAATGGTAAAAAAAAGCTGTTGTAGAACAGGTTGAGAGGTAATCTGTTCGAAAAAATTTTGCTGTGAAATTATTAGTTTAAGGGACAATCTGATTTCCTTAAATGTAAAACTTGTTATATTTCCATATTCAAACAACAATAACTTCAGAAATAGGCATCATATACTGGCCTGAAATAAAATTTGTTGGAAAGGTCTTTAGATACCTTTCATTTAATACCCAATTTATTCTTGAGAAATTTCCATAGTGTTTGAAAATAAAATAAATTATTTTGTTTTAACGTTTTGATTTTTTTCAATATTTTTCCAAAAATGTATGAGCAAAATTTTATTTCACGCCAATACATTGCCTATTTATGATGTTATTGAGATTTGAGTTTTGAAAATTTCGAATTTTTACTTTTATTGTCATCGAAGTGAAGGTTATTTCATCTGGTTTATTTACCATATAGCGCAAGAAAAAAAAAAAATATAAAGAATATTCTTTCCTTAATCCATTTTTGCACATAATCCATTTCAGCAACCCCTTTCTAAAAACCTGAAAAAATTCTAAAAAAAATTTTGGGCCATAAGCCTTCATATTCCGCTTAAAAAGTTGCAAAAATACAAAAAAGTACAAAAGTTGAAACGCCCTTATGTAGATGTTACAAATGAAAAGTAAAAATAAAAAACATTAAACAAGTGCACAACAATTTTTTAAGTGAAAAACTGTTTTGAATGTTAAAAACAAAATGTGCGGTGCAAAAAAATGTTTAGCTGAAACAAACAATTGAGGTGAAACGAAAATGACGCTTAGGCGTCTGGTGAAAAACATGAACACCAAACGTAACTATTAAATTCTACTACCGAGAAGAGTCTCCCGATTGGTTATCTCCGATCTTAATGAAATTCGGACACATGAAAAACAAAATTAAGGTACACGATGAAAAAAATTAATCCATTTTTCGCTATTTTAGAGTATTTCTTATTTTTTCATAGACATTTTACACATATGGGGTACCAAATTAAAGAGTTTTTGGAGACGTATTAACTGGTATACTGGAGTTTTGTTATATAATTATAGTCGGATTAAGCTAAAAAATATGTATAGTAATGTCTATTAAATTTATACGCGGATGTGTCTGAGCTTTTTCTGAACTTTTCAACATATATTTTAAATATTTCGAATAAATGGCAAGTATTAAATCAATTTTAAATCAATTTTGGGAGCTTTTCTTTTAACACATCATGACAATTAAAATAAAAGTAATTTTGAAGGGATCTCTCAATTCACTTAGCGTTGTGGGCCGATTTAATTTTGAATGATTTGGATTAAAGTCACTTTGACAAACAAAAAGAGTTTTTGAATACAATTTTGGTGAAAGAAACACTGTAAATTATTTTATTTGATCACAATTACTTAATTTCAAAACATTAAATATTTGGCACATGGATAACCCATGTTTTCCATACCTCCAAAAGGTCATATAAAAGAAAGTTAATGGTTATAACTGAATATTTTTAAATGACACAGAAGTCCAAAAAAGAAAATTTTTATAATATTAGCCTATTTTTCTGAGTTTGATTCCTATTACTTGCCAAAAATGGCTCATCATCAAAATCACATCGTGTACAACATCCGTTTTTGATATTTTTTTGTCTTCGGTGAACAAGGGTTACTATTTTTTAATGCTAATGATTTATTACTTTGAAAATTTTACTTAAATAAGAACAAAACTTATTCTCAGTTGGTTAGTTTATACAGAATTCAGTTATAACCAAAAATTGTATTTTCTGGTTCAATTTTGACCTCAGGTTGTTAACACGGGTTAGTGATGCTTTAATATTTCAGAAACTAAGTAATTTTGATTTAATAAAACAATTTACAATGTAAAATTAGATTCTTTCGACAAAAAATTTAATTCTAATTTATTTTTTTTTTTTATCCAAAATATTGACTTTCCTCCAAATCATCCAAAATTCACAAACGCTAAATGAATTTCGGGGATTCCTTCAGTATTATTTTTTTATTATATTTCCAAGATGTGTTTACCAAAAGTATTTTAATATTTGCTATCTATTTTTTAATTTTTTATTCATAATTGGAGCTTTAAAAATAATGCCAAATTGTAGACACTTTTTTGGCACAGAGTTGTTAAGGGTTAACAATCTTATAATAACTAAATATTTTTTTCCTGAGTTAAATATAATTAAAACAAATTTAATATGATTTTTTTTCTGAAGTAAGTGGTTCTACAATGAAAATATATATCTTAACACATTATACATTTGCGACTACACTAGATATTTTTGTTTGCGTTTGAATTTTAACGTCTTTTTCAGACAATTGCAATTAATACTATAATTAATATGCAATTTTATTTAATTTTAGTTGTGAAAGGCGTGGTAGAGAAGAATGAGTGTATTTTCTAAAAATCATAACTACATTATAAATTTTCAATTTTCTGAATCAGACTGCGCAGTTTCTGGTATTGGACCTTCGTCAGTGACCCTGTTTTTTTTTTTTGAATAATGTAATATTTGTTATGTTTTTATTTGTTTGATTGCGTCTATATGAAATTTTCTGTGCAATCACTGACCGTTGTATAGATAAACTGATTTCTTATGCCATATGCACTCGCACTACACTTTAGACAGAGCGCTTTAGAGCACTGATCTATCGTCAGGTCGAGTTTTGTTGTGATTAAAACTAGTTTTATTCAATACACGGTGTTTTGGTTTTTTGTTTGACAAATTCGTTTTTATAAGCAGTGAAGCTTAATCGCGACTACTTACATAATTACAAATATTATGTCTCATTGTCAACTACTTATTTTTTTAATTACTAATAAGCTTAAGGGTAAGCCTTATTATTTACAAACTTGTAACCACATATTTTGTTAGGTTCTTATAATGATAGGAATAACTAATTTTTTTGCTAAACACTTTCTTTTTATTTTTTTGGAATGCAGCGGGTAAGCGAGTGTAAAACTATCTACAACAACGAACTCGTCAAACAAAAAAAATCAGTTTTGACGCAGAATTATATGCAGTTGGCCCTATTTCAAATACTGGTAGTGACATTACATGAGACTCTTCTTATTAATAAGCACCATATAACAACTCAATGTTTATTTAATAAATCCTACACTTAAAAAACAGTGCTACAAAGTATTTTTTTTTAAATGCAATATTGCATTTTTATATCTCAACTAATATTCATTCCATTATTAAAACAGTCAAACATAGTGAAAAATTTTACTAAAATATTACTAAGTTTACGGATACAGAAAAATTATGGGTTTTCATGATTAATGTACTTTCGGCACTTTTTAATTTCAAATACGCCCAAAGAAAAAAACAATATGATTCATAGGCCATATATGATAAACAATGGTTCAAATAAATCAAAACAAAAACCTCCAATATACAAGGCTCTGACACCTTGGTCAAATATTAGAATACCGCACAATCAAAAAAAAAAAAAAATCACAAACACAAACACAAACACATAAACCTCATCTCTTCCTTCAGTCTCCGTGGACTAATGCAAACAACGAAACTCAAAAAAAAAAAAAAACACTATCAGCCACACACACATTTTCTCTTATTATACAATGTATTCGTTCATTCAAATTCCACCATACTTACATTCTTCACAATTTTCACTGCCGGTGATAATACATTTTCCTTTTTTGTTGCGTGTCCAGTTTTGTTGGCATGTTAGACAAAAACCGTTGCTGCTACATGTGGCACAACCAGTTGGACATAATACACATTCCTGACGTTTTTTATCGGCATAGTAACCATCGAGGCAACTATTTAAACATTTACCATCGTGAGCAAAACGACCGGAACGACAAGTGATGCATTGTGATTCCGCGGAACCATTGCAAGTGGCACAAGACGAATGACATGATGCACAACTGAAAATAAAACAAGAAAAAATATAAAAGTTTTAACAATTTTGCATACACATGATATATACTCGAGATAAAAATATAGTGAAAACAAAATTTTACGGTAAAGTTTATAACAAAAAAAAACTCAACACGTTTGTTTTATAAAAAAAAAAATATGTGTAGATTTTTAACCATTTGAATTCAGTAAAATAGTCTTGGATTGCCTAAAATATCTATACTTAACTCCTTAAGAGATATAAGTTTTTTTTGTTTGTACAAATACCCCAGCAAACAACTTCTGTTACACGGTGATAAGTTTGGAACTATGAAATTATGGTCGGCATTTGGTTACTTCTCTATTACAAACCCTATTATTTTTACAAGGTTATGTCCATTCTGGTAACACCTTACAAAACACATATTACCTTCAGTATAAATGTAATAAGTTTTTTTTTTATTTTTTTATATTGGGTATTACATTAAAATTTAAAATTTTCAACTCAAATTTTTATAAATAAAATTGTTTACAAGTTTTGGGTGGAAAAAAAACTCTTTGTTATATGGAGGTAACTGGTTACTTTTCTATTACAAAGCCTATTATTTGAACAAGGTCATGTCCATCGAGGTAACTTCTAACCTCGGTAACATGTTACTCCAGACTTACAGGTGAAAAGTTATCAAAAACTTTTTATTTAAATCTTTAATTTAAAATCCAAAAATTGTAATTGTGTATTTTTTTAATTTTTAGTGCATGTTTTTTTTTTTGTTTTTAGTGCATATTTCAATTTAAGTGCATATTTTATGCAAATGTTTTGAATTTTTTACTGCATATTTTAAGCGTATATTTTCAATTTTTGTTGCATGAAAGTCGCTGCCCTGGTAATAGTTCGCTCAGTGTATTCATTATTTAAATTTAATAATTTTATATGTTATCTAAATTCAACTTGTTATCTGAATTCAAATCTTTTTGTTTGTGATGTTTTTAACGATATTTGTTATATCGCTCGATGCAAAAGAAAAATTTTCCCTACGGTACTTTAACCATACTATTTAAAATCTATTTTTCGATATATTATCAAAACTTTGGGCCTATTGTAAAAACTTGATAAGACACTTTGACTATTTTTATTATTAAATTATTCATAATTTTCATAATTTTAACTGAAGTGGATGTTTGATATATTTTCTTATTGTTAAGTTTAAGTCTCTTTTAAGGTTAAATTAATGCGTAAATAAAAAATAAATTTGGTTTGCTTACCGCAACTAAAAAAGTTAGCATTACCTCTTAAACAGTTTTAAACTATACATGAAACGCTTTAATAAACAAAACTAAAATTCATTTTTATTTAAATACAAATTTTTGTTGATTTTACTTCATTTTCTAACAATTTTATATGGGAAAATCTAAGAAATCGTATGATTTCAGATTTTAAAAATGAAAAATTTCAAATTAGCAGCACACAATATTTATTTGGATTAGCTTGTTTAAATACATTGAAAAGCAATAACGCGCTTGCGTGAATCAATTGTTTTCAGTGCTGAAAAAGTTATAAACAAAAAACCGCAAATATGTTTGAGTTTGAATTTTAACGTCTTTTTCAGACAATTGCAATTAATACTAAAATTAATATGCAATTTTATTTAATTTTAGTTGTGAAAGGCGTGGTAGAGAAGACTGAGTGTATTTTCAGAAAATCATAACTACATTGCAAATTTTCAATTTTTTTCTGAATCAGACTGCTCAGTTTCTGGTATTGAACCTTCGTCAGTGATCCTGTTTTTTTTTTTGAATTTTTTGCATAATGTAATATTTGTTATGTTTTTATTTGTTCGATTGCGTCTATATGAAATTTTCTGTGCAATTACTGACCTTGTATAGATAAACTGATTTCTAATGCCACATGCACTCGCACTACACGTTAGACAGAGCGCTTTAGCCCTCTGAGCTATCGTCAGGTCGAGTTTTGTTGTGATTAAAATTAGTTTTTATTCAATACACGGTGTTTTTGTTCTTGCATACATAATCTCAGAAGTACAACTCCAACGCACAACAGCTCTATTTCTAGAAACTTACCTCACTCTAATGTCCACTGTTTTCCCATATGTTGTAAGTTGTTGTCGCTTATAAAACTTTTTTATTTTTGGTCGTTTTCGAGTAACCTTTCCGTGCTAAGTCCGAATTTTGTTTCCAAATGTTTCTAACACATACGCCATTTGCGTAGATTGAGATCAAAGCTAAGAAAAATTCAACATAAAATTGAATCGCACAAGCGCGGTTTAAAGAGTTAAGCCGTCAATTATTATTTTACAGATAGACATTAGCATGACTTTTATTATGTGTAAATATCGGATAATATTTTTTGTCTCTTTATCAATTTGTTTTTCAAAATAAATAAAAAGTAAAAAAATGCAGCACAAAATTGAGTCACACATCCGCGGTTTAAAAATTATGGGGTCGAAATATGTCTTGAACGGTAGAAATCAACATTACTATTATTATGTGAACACGCTAAATTGATCGGATATAATTCTCAACAACATTTTTTGTTCAAAAATCCCTAAAAGGTTAACTTTACATTAAAAGCACACCCGCAGCTTCAAGAATTATGCGGCAAAATATATCTTGAATTGTACAAGTTATCATAACAATCATTATGTGAAAGTGTTAAATAGATCGGATTTTATTTTTTGGTTTTACATCACTGTTAGCGCCACAGTACGCTAAAAATGGAACATTAAATTGATTGGCACATCCGCAGTTTAAAGATTTATATGCCGAAATCTGGCTTATATGATAGAGATCACCATTGATATTGATCTCTGTAAGTGCTAAAAGTATTGGGTTCTCCCTTTTTTTATGAAAAGCTACAAAGGTTCAATCTTAAATCGCTCTGGATACCAAAATAATAGTACGATCCATTTAGCACTTACACACCATATTTGTGGTACTGATATCTACCGTTCATACAGGACTGCAACTAATTATTTCTCAAACTGTGGATGTGCCTTTCGAAAAATATAAAATTTTAAGATCTTTACGCCCAAACATGATGAGATTAGTATTGTCATACTCGTATTTTGTTTATTTTTGAGGGCACACAAATCGATTTGATCTCATTTGAGTATTTTCTTTGTCATTTATATGCCAATATAAAATTAAGTTGACGCTAAAAGCGCAAAAATGAAAAAACTCTGAAAGTTATATTTATTGAAAAAATAGAGTTAAAGATTTTGGAGAGCTAGCAAGTGTTCCTAACTGATGGCACATGTTTTTCAACACGTAAAATATTTGCAACATCAGGATTTTCATCCTGTAAAGGTTTTAGGCGATTTCCTTTTATGCTGAAAAAGTTATACCCAAAAGAGTTAAAAAGTTACAAGCAACATTAGGGTAAAGTAGGGTTGTTTTAAATTGAGTAGAGCACATAAACAGTATTAAAATTTAGGGACATTTGCCTGCCTAAATTCGTTGCCTCAGAAATTGTTAAAAAAAACTGAGTGACATGGAATCGTACGGTTCCGAAGATTTTCCCATATGCTTTTAGAGTTCATTTTTTAATTTATTACCACTTTAGAGTACACGTTTGCTAATGTGGTCACTTTGAGTTGCTTTAAAAATTGTAATATAAATTTTATATTAGTCGCCACAAGAAAATATTCTATGGCAAAAAAAAAATACCCAAAGATTTGGCCCGGCCCATAAACTGATTTGGATCTATAATATTCCACTTACAAGGGGAGTCTCCCGATAGGTTACATATGTGATAAAGAAAAAAAAAATGTAAGAGACGTGTATTTTTTTAGCGGCCTAATCTGATGTTTAAGTATTAAAAGGTTTGATCAAAGTTAATAAAATTTTGTATGAAAACATGTTTGAAACTAACGAAATTCAGATTTTTTTAACAGCTTGATGTACTCGAGAAAAAAACAATTTTCATACCAATATTTCCTATGTAGTGTGTTAGTGTTGCCATTTATTCAAAATATTTGAAATAAAGGTTAAAAAGCTTCTCGAAAAAAATGGCACAAAGGCCAAATGTCGAAAAAACTCAGACACCCCATCGATTAAATTTAATAGGCATACAAATACATAATCCAACTATAATTCTAAAACACAACGCCAGTTTTAATATCACTTAAAACACATTTTTTCGGATAGCAAAAATACTTGAAAGTTATCGGACATGTTTCGTATTAATGCGTTTTCAAATGCTCTTTTATTTGGTACTCCAGTTGTCTAAAACTTTTCTGAAACAATTCAAAATAAGAAAAATAGGCTAATTTTTTACCCTACTTTTCAACATGAGATTGTTTTATATAGCCCAAATACCAGATGTAGAGCAACATTAGAGAAAATTCCCTTACAATTAAAATTTTATTCCAACAAATCAAAATATATATCCTGTTTTTAGATGAGATTTTTCGTTATACGAACGAGACAACAATAACAAAATCCATGAAATACAAAAACCAAAATAAAATACATGTAGAGTCACTCATTCTTGTCGCGGCGAATGTCTTGTAATAACCAGTGCATAATTTTTTTTCAGGTTTTTTGTCACTTTGTTAAGCAACAATTTTTTTGCCGCATAAATATTATTTTTTTTTTGCTTTCTGCTTCATAAAAAAATGTGTATATTCATATAATGAATGAAGCGTATATAGTTCACAAAATTTGTTTGCCTACAAAATCCCTTAAATTTTCATTTATAAATTTTCTTTTTTGTAAATTTACCAAGAGACTTTTTGCCCAAACACGTTTTAACATGGTGTAGAGCAATACTTAAAAAAAAAATTATGGCTAGAATATCCCTTTATCTGTTTCGCCATAACAGCTACAGTGTGGAATATAAAAGATGTTCTCTAGGATTCAATTGTCTGTGTATCTTTGTTTATGATTGTATACAAAGCAGTACGTGGTAGTAGTAGTTGGTAGTTTCAATTGCAATTCATTCAGTGCATTCAATTTGCATTGAATATGAAACCATAGAAATATATGATGATGTTGCTGATGGTTGAATTAGGGCTAAAGAATCCTATTGAAATTTTGCAACACATTTTCGTATGTGTCTAAAAGAAGAGGGAATCAAACAAAAACTAGAGCTTAAACAATACTATATCTTCCGTATAGTTTTTTTTCGTTAAACATAAAATTGAAGTTTGATTATTACTTTAAGTAAATTTAATACATAGATTTAATTTTTGGTACACGCATAAAAAAAGTTAGTTAAATGTGACCTAATTCAGTTAATCAAAATGTTTCTATTGTTATCGTTTAAACCAGTTATTAAGCTAAAGTAATAAGTTATTTAATTTGACATCAAGAAAAAACTTCATCCGTATTTGAACTAATTTTCCGACCTTAAATTTAGTAACTAGTGATTTTCTAATTAACAAATTTTGGCTGTTAATTTGCACCGCCATTGCTTTCAAACCATTATTCTTTTGTGTCTCACTTGTAGATAGCGTTATTTTCTAATATCATGAAATAGGCTATATCCTGGTAATTAAGCTGGATAGAGCGAAATAGACACAAAGTATAACTCCGTACATAGCCTCTATTAAATATCTATACTCCCGGAAATAAATATGAACCTGCCACTGCTCAGTTCCGGAGAGATAGTTTCAGCAGAAATTATCTGTTAATTAAGCTTAAGAATTCCAGTGTAGAAAAGCATTACCATTTAAGTGGTTATCTAAGTATATATTTGGTAATGGCAAGTACTTACAATTGTTATTACAAATCTCATTGCTTTTCTATTGTGATGTCGTGCAAAATAATTACATATGATTACTAAATGCCTTACGGAAAATCAAAAATTATGTGGTTACCTATATGCTTACTAGTATGGACAAAAATAATGAAAAAAATAAATAAATTAAAAAAAACTAAATTCAATAAAAAAATATTTGTTTTATTAAAAATTTATTTTAATAAAATGTGTCGACATGGCACTCGAACCCGGGCCTCCAGGTTGTCAGTTAACCGCTGTATTATCTGAGCTATCTCGACATGTTATACTTGATAGATAAAATTGAATGACTTGCTTGCACATATTGCCACAAATTGCTTGCAAAAGAACATAAATAAGTAGTTATATACATAGGTACTTACTAGAAGTGTAAAAATTATGATTTTAGACTCATTATTAGTTTAGATTTTCAGAAATTTTTTAAAAAATTACTTTATATTTAAAATAATGATAAAAATAAGGGCAAAATTTCAGTTTATGGGGGACACCCCTGGAAAAAAAAAAAAAATGCCACGCCCCCTTAAATGACCCCAGGAGTGCGAAAATCATAATGAATAAGGGGGCTCACTCCCCTTATGGGCGTGGCAGTCGAAAAACGACCCGGCCCACCTACGTAGACAATATGGGTATCAAATGAAAGCTAATGTCTTCACGATTCCAAAAATAGCCGATATGACCATTTTGGCAAAATTTGGGGTGGGGGAAATTTTTTTTTTTCCTTTTTTTTGCTTATATTTTGTTAAAATCAAACAAAAATGAGCATTTTGTGCGAAAAGAGTCAAATCATAAATGAGGATAAGTACAAAATTAAGAAACGAGGAAAACTCTTGAAAGCTTCTGATTGGTTAATGAAAATTTGTTATACTGGCTTCGCTTAGTAAAGTTTTTCTGCGTGACCGGCCTACGGCCGGGCTTAGGGGTTTTTAACTCCAGTATGTCTTAATTCTAGACGGCGGGGATCTCGAGTGCTCGGCCTCTGGCCGAGCTAAAAGAAATAAACAAAAAAAAGTCCTTCCCCCATTTTATAAAAATTAACATATCTTCCTCAAATTCTGGACGATCTGGCAACTACGGGTATTTTTGGAATCGTGAAGACAGTTCCTTTCATTTGATACCAATATTGCCTAAGTAGGTGGCATGGGTCGTTTTTCACCCCCGCCCCTATTTAACAAAAATGGCCGTATCGGCTGCAAAAACCGCCCGATCTGGCAACTATGGCTATTTTTGGAATCGTGAAGACTTTAGCTTTCATTTGATACCCATACTGTCTACGTAGGTGGGCCGGGTCGTTATTCGATTGCCACGCCCATAGGGGGCATGAGCCCCCTTATTCATTATGATTTTCGTACTCCTGGGAACATTCTGAAGGGGATGGCATATTCAGATTTTTTCTCTAGGGGTGTCCCCCATAAACTGAAATTCAGCCAAAATAAGTACTTATGGGTAACGCATTATTTTGTTATTAAAATAATGGGAAAATTAACTACTTGTTAGTAAGTCCTTATTTTTTTTTGTTAAAGTAATGTATAAAGTTAGCTGGTAGTGCGAAAAGTAATGACATGTCATTACCGGTTCTACACTGGAAACAGTCAACTCAAATTTAGCTCTTCTAAAATTTAGCTCACCTAAATTTAGCAGATTGTGATTCTCAACATCATTTAAAATTCTGCTAGCTCAAATGCAGGTACTATTTTTTGTTGTCATAGCTTAATATACTTTTTTGTGAGTGTGTACTATTAACACAAAATTTATAAAATACTAATTGTTTAAATCTTATCAAATATAAATTTTTATGGTTATTTCTAACCTCTCATTTCATTAAATTTTCTTTTTTATGCGCCCCTTTAAGTAGGCAATAATTTTTTCAATTACAACCAAATCTCATAATAAATGAATCTCATTAAGTTCTCTAGAAATTAATTTAATAATTTCGATGATATCAGCATAAACATTGAAGTACATCAACTTGAACATTTAATTTCCTATTTTATTAATGAGATGCAATGGAAAATCCATCAACCCTTACAGTGGTCGTAAATACTTCAAGTATCAATTGCTAATAATACGCACGTACACACACAAGTATGCCAACACTTATACCCCCATACATTGATGTATGGAAAATATTTGAAATTAAAGAGATCTGAAATGTAGTGAAAGCGTTGCTAACAAAAACGCCGAATGCATTTTTAAGTGCTAATTTATGAAATAGAAAAATCTTTTAATTAAAATTTGAATTATGCCATTTAAGTGCATATTCAAAATTATACACTGTGTTTTATAGCTATAACGTCAATTTTGTGTTCCAATTATTTCTGAAACTAAATCTATCCCTCGATTTACTCTATACTTTTTTACACGGAAAAAATCTTTGCTCTGGGAAAGGTTTTGATCACGGGCTGGTAAAAAATATGATGCAGTGAGATATTTGTCTTAATTTTAAAAGAAAAACAGTTTAATTCTTGCTGTAGAAAATATATAAAAAAAACTTACTGCTAAAAATAAATTCAGATTCAAAGAACATTGTCTTTTCTAAAAGCAATTTAGATTCTAAGGGATTCCTGCAAAAGAAAACCTTTTAAATTTATTGAAATTTTTCCATAGAAAACCTTCACCTATTCTGATGAGTCTTTTCATCAGCAGGTTAAGAATTTTTTATTTTAATTTTTTTCATAGAAAAAACATCATAGTAAAACATTATCTGATTAACCATTCATTTATTATTATAGGCTTGAATTTTCCTTGTTAATGGAACACCATCAACAATTGATTTTTCAAATCTAGCTGATATGAAAATGAATTCATCTGACATCGAGTCCTAAACGTGCTGAAAACTACTTGAGCGAAGTGTCACTTATCAGAAAGAAAAATTAGTTTTACAAGGAATATATGAGGAATTAATTTGAGGTACACTCATAACAAATAGTAGTTCAAAAGTCTGTTAAACGTGTTTCAATTCACTGTTATTTAGTTGCACGCTGAAAAAACGCTTTGCTAGAAATATAAATGTTGGTAATATACTTGTATTTGGAAAACATTTTTGTTTCCCAAGTTCCTAATATAACATGTTTGCTTGCAAATCTGATTATGTTTGCCTGTAAAAATATAAATTTTTGTAACTAGTGAAACGCGTCTATTATAATTATGCTTGCATATCCCAAACATCCCATGTAGAATATGTTATATATGATCATATATGACCATATATAATTATATATGAAATTTGAGTATATCCAATTTTATCCGAGTCCACATATATTTATATTTAACTTCATATATATTTATATATAACCTTATAGATATTTGTATATAAACATATCTGAAATTATATATAATTATATCTGAAGGTATATATAAATATATCTGCACTCTGATAGAATTGGATGAACTTAAATTTTAGATATAATTATATACGATTATATCTGGTCTTATCTAAAGGTTTTTACTTTGGATAATATCTAAACATTTTAAAATTGCAAATATATATTTGTTTAGGTTTGAAAATTTGAATCATATATATAATTACCTGCAAACATATTGAAAAGAGTATTTTTATGCGTGGATTAGTTATCGGATTTTCCCCAAGAACAAATTTAAGCTATAATTGAACTAATATTTTTTTCTGTTAGTTTTTTTTTAATGATTTTGGAAACGCGTCTGTTAATATATACACATGACAAGAATGATCGACAAAAATTAAGTGTAAAGTAAATAATACAAAGGATATTCAGTGTTTTATATAGTGTTTTCCAATCGTGTAAATTATGTGAGAGTGAAATTAAATGAAGAATATTTATATAGATTTGTTTTTATTAAATTAATAATTGGTTAAAGTGATAGTAATTTCAGCAGACAATTTTTTCAGATTTTAACTGTACGACTTTCTTCTAGATTTTGGTATATTCCTGAATTGTTTACCAGTTTTTAATAAACTAACATTTAGCAGAAAACAAGTGCTGATGTAGCAGAAAACAAAAACTGATTTATTTTAATTTCCATTTAACAAAACTTCTAAATTATTGTATATCTACTAACTTCTTTACCCAAAATTTAGATCAGCTAAATTTATTAACGTTATTCTCAATTTCTTTGAAAATTCTGCTGGCACCAATTCAGGTACTATTTTATGTTGTCGTAGCTGAATTTTTAACTATTTATACTGGGTTTTTTAAGAGTGCAACGTTTGCGGAATGAAATTGCAACAAAACAGAAATAGCTGTAGTTTCTTCTAACTTAAATTTAAAGTCAATTTTAACTTTATAAAAGAAATTCAATGGATATGTTTTGTCCATAGCTATTAAAAATTTTGATGTTGGGATTTTTTACAGCTTCATTTCCAAAATTGTTGATTGAATTTTTGGAAATTTGAATACTTGTATGGTCCAAATTTTTAATTTTATCGTTAGTAAAGTTATTTCCATCGAAAAAGTGGTTTCACTGCCATTTTTTGACATCTAAGATTAAATACGTTTTTTTACTAGTTTTGACCAAATTTTAGGTCAAAGATTTTAGGTTTCTTCTTTTACTTTTGTGTTCGCTTATAACTACGAGACGTTTTTAATGTTTTTCCATCTCTTAGCAATGTTTCTTTTTACATAGATATCCTCTATTCAATATACCACACATGAACTTTCTAGCTATTAAACAAACAGAGAAACTATTTTCGAATTCCTCCAATATGATTTATTATCAAAAAAATTACAAATTTTTTTTTGAAGTTTGTTTTTCTTTTTTTGCCATTTAAAAAAAAGTATATGCCTGATTTTCATAAAGTTGATACAGTTATATGAGAAATCATGTGGTTATCCGAAACTAAAGTCAAAATTTTGATAACATATAAATTGGCTAGTGTTTCATAATTATAATGTCATTTCAATAAAATTTTAAAAATAAGCGGAAGTGACAAAACTTTAAGGGTAAAAATAAACCTACATTAAAGAAAATTTATGTTTCTTTTATCTGATTATACACACAGAGACATAAAGTGCGAACCGAATTGAAAAGTGTGTTTTAATGGTAACACCACACAAATTCTGTTAGTACAACGATATTTACATTAGATTTCTGAATATATTTGATGTTGGAACTAATTCTGTTGAATTAACCGAACCTTGTTGTGAAAACTAATATTGAGTTGTACCAACCGACAGAAATTCGTAATACCCGAATTTGAAAATTAATAGTGTTTATAATTTTTAGGAAAATGTTTATTCTTCGTCTTAACCTCAACCTTTCTAAATTAAATTTGTCAAGTGCGAATTTATTAAAAATTAATTGCGACTGTTTATATGACGTTAAAATAACACTGTACTAAAATACATTGGAAAATATGCACTGTGGCCTTGTCTCAATATAAACGCAAAGTTGGCTATACTGAACGTAAAAACCATACGTCAATCTGGTAACGTTGTTAAATAGAGAAGGAGGAGATTATAAAAATAAAAAAATCTAAATATAGAATATTTATGTTTGTTAGTGTTCGTCACTTCTGAGTATAATATACAATAATAGGAAAGAAAACTGAAATCTAGCTGCATTACATTCGAGGCCATAGTTGGGTATGAGCGCTAAACGGTCATGACTTAGTATTGTTGCGTTTGTAATGTAAGGAGAAGCTTAGGTTTAATTCATACAGCCGGCAGGTTATTGAAAAAAATAAAAAATTATCATATAGAGATAATCTGACAATTATAAGACACAAATAATAATACAATTTAAATGGAAAATCACTGATGACGCCTGCCCATAAAAAAAAGTCAGAAACTAGTCTAGGCTGATTTGAAAATTAATTGTGTTCATAATTTTTAGAGAAAAACGTTTCTTAACATCAAACTTTCTAAACCGTGTTTCAGTTGGAAAACGGCTAAATTTTTCTCTGTGTGCAGTTTTGGTTCAGTTTGTGCTAAAAACATAGATTTTCGGCGATTTTTTTTATCTTTATTTATGAGAAATGTTAATAAATTTAGCCAAATTAAAGTCGAGACTTAGTTTTTTTCTCAGTAATCCTTCTTATTAGCTGGCAGACAAACAATTTTGATAGAAAAAGTAAATTCGCCGAAACATATAACATATTAGGGGGTTTTCGGCCAAATCTTATTCGGTTATTTTGGGTATAAATGCCTTAATTAGAACAACTGCTTCAAAATCCTTGGTTAATCAGATAGTTTTAGAACGTGTTTATATGATGTCTTTGTTTTACTTTGTTGTTATTGCTGTCTTTACTTTATTGTTATTGTTGAAATACGTACAGCAAAATTATTGGTTTTTTAAATCAAAAATTGCATATTCTGACTTTTTAATAACCTAAGTTTTTCCAACTATTGTCTGTATTCTATTAAATATTGACAAAAAATTTAGTTTTAGTTGCAATTCATCGATGGTCAGTAAGTATGATATTTTCATCCATGAAACGAAAGATCGGCCGACAAATTTCACTGCGATAACACGGAAAATTAATTTTTGTTTAACTTATTGGCACTTTGTTATTTTAAAAATAGATATTTCACTTTGGTTTTTGTAAAGGTTTCTTTAATAAGTGCCTTTATTGCTGAAAGTTCCGAATTGGATACGGACGAAAACAGCATAATGTGCCATATATGTCTCAGCGAATAAACTTTTTTTCTATCAAAATTGTTTGTTTTTATTCTGCTAAGGATAAAAACAAAAAAATCAAGTCTTGAATTGAAAATTTACAATTTAGTTATGATTTTTAGAAAATACACTCATTCTTCTCTACCACGCTTTCACAATTAAAATTAAATAAAATTGCTTATTAATTATGGTATTAATTGCAATTGTCTGAAAAAGACGTTAAAATTCATACTCAAAGTCTTGAATTTAATTGGCTAAACTTTCCGAAATTTTTTATATAAATACAAATTTTGGGATAAAATCGCCGAAAATCCACAAACTAAACCGAAATAACAGGCAAATCAAATAACTCACTATATATTCTTTAACATAGATTAATTTTAACCCAAAATGTTTATTATCAACAGCATTTTTTTTTTTAATTTTCTAAAAATAACGATATAATTATGACACACTAGACAATTACATAATTTAAAAAATACAACAATAACAACAACTTTTTATGTTGCATCAATCGAAAAATAAGGAACAGGTGAGTAACCCTTCAGAAGACACCTAAACAATCGTTTCGGTAGTTTAAGAAAACAAAATTGATGCTATAGCTATGAAACATAGTCTGTACTTTATTAACTTTACAATTTAAAGCAAATATGTATTAAATTTTGATATTATTTATCTGTTTTTATATTTGACATTTAATAAAATTTATTGTTTAAGTTACATGACCCATCCTATGTTCCATTGTAAATGAAAACTTTATTTATATGTATGCCATATAAAATTTCCGGTATATGTGAAACTTTTACAACTACACCCAGAGAAAAACAAAAATAAGTTTCATCAATTTTCCTACAATGTAACAATTTCATCAATATTTATTGAAAATATCATGGTCTCTATGAATTTTTTCTACACAAAAATAATGAAATCTTAACTAATACAGAATATACTTCATATACAAAAATATTTAAATTTTTTTTTAAAAATACAAAAATTCTTTTTTCAGAGTTTCTATATTTTTATATATTTAGTTAGAATATTGTTCTACCTCAAGATCAAAAATCTAATATGATATTATCATATTAGATTTTATTTGTTGCTTCATTTTCTTTTTTCATTTGCTCATAGAGTTTATTTTCTCTGTTGTATGTAATGTCTCGGTTTGAGTTAAACCAATTATCTTTTTCTATTGCAGAAAACTGAAGATTTAAGTGATGCCAATGAAACAATTGTATTATCTATCATGAAAATGATCAAACTTTTTGAAAAGCAACAAATAAAATCTTATATGACAATATAATATTATAAAATTTTTGGACTTGAGGTAGAACAATATCTTTCATGTATATACTGAAACATTTCACAAATATGATGAATTGGATTTTGCTTTTTATGAAATGTTTCATAGATGCTTTGAAAAGTTACATTTGACGAAAATTTGTGAAATATTTTAAAGATATGATGAAGCTTTTCCTTTGAGTGTAATGATGGAAACACAATAATTTAATGTTGTTAAATAAATAAAGTTATAGTTTCTGTAGTAATATTGAACATACACTGTTCCTACGCTTCCGTTACGCATGCAGACAGAGAATGAAAGATATTAATACTAGAATGTTTATGTTTTACTGTTTCACGATTTTCGAAAACAATAATACAAAATTTAGTATAAAAATTCAAAGTTACAAATTTGAGTCAAATAGGACTATGCTAACCCTTGCCAAACCAAACCCAACATTTCAGATTTGCCTAAAAGCCAATTTTATTGCTGCTCCATTATATGAACGCTAGCTGCGGTAGTCAAAAGTTTAAGTTAAAGATTCGATGTTCGCTACACACAACGAGTTCACAACTAGAATGTTTTTTATGCTTATTCACTGGCAGTTCGTGACTCTATTCATAAGTCTTTTGAACATCCACTGTAGAACAGAAATTTTAACATCACTGATTTTGTAAAAACAAATATAATTTTCGAGTTAATATTTATTATACAACATTAAAAAATTAAACCAATACAAAAATTAACCAATTTAAAATGGATTTGTCCTTAGATCGAAATGGGCCAAATTTCATAGAAATATCTTAATATTTGTGACCTGCTGCGAGTGAACAACTGTTTAGTGGGTAGTTATACGGACACTAGATATAAAGATGGAGTGATTCTAACCAAACTTCAACAATTTTGTCTTTGGGACGAAATCAGCGTGCAGATAAGCATAAAAGCCAACAATTTGACGGGACCCTTATATAGATACTACATCTAAATCAGACATAGGCGGCGTCAATTACATTTCACAATCATTCACTAATGAAATTTGTAATATAATTAATAATGTCAGACCTACGCTCACACTTGTTCGCTTATACGCTTCCTTGGAAAGTTTTAAATTTTTCCAATACCAGACATGGGACATATTAACATTGGTTTATTTATTTACATAACAATTACATTTTTACTCCTAATTACATGTAATTGGGTGTAATGTAGTAATTGCCCTGTAATTAAATACCCAGATGTTGATACTAATCCCCATGTTTGGTATTTAAAATTTTACAAATTTTTTTTTTTTTTTTTTTTTTTTTTTTTTTATTTATTTCAAATTTAAGAACCAAGCCTATAAGGCCAAATATGGTTCAAATACTACTCCATTATCAAAAATTACAAATCAAAAGAAAAAAAAAGTATATATATAAAAAAAACAATTTCTTAAAACTAAAAATTTCATAAGAAAACGTTTAAGCACACAAATGTGAGAGTAGGTCTGAAATTATTAATGATATTGAAAAATTTTACAAGTCAATGATTGTGAAATGCAATTGACGCCGCCAATGTCTGTTCTAAACATGAACAGCTTTTACGAAAAAATCCAAATGATTTTTTATTGGGCTATTAAAAGACAGTGTGGCAAATTTCATCACAATATCCCAAAGTTTGTTACATATAGTGTTTTATGATATATAAAAAATCTTAAATTTGTATACTTTTGCATATTTGCTCATAACTAGACTAGATTTACTTTAAAAATTACTTTCTGTGTTATCCACACTTAGAATACTATCTAGGTAAAGACTACTGCAAATGCAGTTAAAAACAAATGAAATTTCACTTAAAGAAAGGACCACTTACATTTCAGTAAAATAAACTAACATTGTCATTTGTTTTTATGTGTTCAAATAATAACTAACAATTGTATGGAAAATTAACCACATGTTAGTAATTTTTTTAAATAACAAAAAACTACTGTAAAAAATGAATGTAAAATCATAAAACAGTCATTTGATGTGGTTTGTTTTTTTAAATGAACTACAAGGTTAGTAAAGATTCAATTTGTTCTACAAATGGCTGACATTTACATTACAAATAATGAAACTGTATTACAACCCAAACAACTGCATATTTTTAAAGCAGAAGTTCCCTGAGTGTATGAAAGCTTTGGTAGTGGATAAAATAAAGTAATGAATTACCTTGTAATGTATACTCGTAACCTGTAGCATTATTTTCCAATACAAAGAAATGAGTTACCGATAATGGGTTACATAATACATTACTTTATAATGAATACACCTTACATTCAGCATTATTTCGAAACAGAAAGTAATGAGTTACCAATAATTGGACACTCATTGGTTACCTTGTAATGATACATAATTACACTAAAACATAAAATAATGACTAACCGATCTTCAATTACATAATGCATGAAATATAAAAGTAGTATTTAAAATATTTTTTTTAAAATCTAAATTTCGACACATTACTTTGGGGTTTTTTATTAACATGATGGGTAAGGTATTTATATATATATTTAACATAACAACCGAAAACTCGAAGCCCAACAATTCATATACATTTACCCATTATTATATGTGACGATAGCTCAGTTGGCAGAGTTCTCGCCCAACAACCAGAGACCACAGGTTTGAATCTCAGCGCAACCACATTATTTATTTAATTAAAAAAATTATTGGTAATAACTTTTTTAATAACTTATTTTTATGAAAATCTATTTTTAGACACATTACCAACACGGTAAATATCGTAAATTCGGTTGTCACAGCTGACTTCGGTTGATACGACCGAATTGGGGGTTGTGGCAACCAAATAAATTCTGTTGAATGAAAATCGGTTGACGCCATCGAATTTGGTGGCATTTATATGAGTAATGACAAATATCTAATTTATATTTTCGAAATCTTATACTTTTTATTATTATCGAAAAAAAGAGATTTTTACGAGTAATTCGACGTAGAGTTCCAAAACCATTCTACCGATTTAAAAACAGTAATCAAAAGATATATTGCCCAATAAGAGATATTTGTTTTACAATTATAGTCAATATAGTTAAATTAGTCAAAAATAACACACTGCTACAAAAAAAAAAAAACTTTTTGTCAGAACTTGAAAACCGACCTAGTGGGGGTTGTAGGCCTAGGTGAGGACATACAAAAACCGTTTTCAAAAATTTTGAAACACCCTCAAAATTTTGAGTTATTTTCAAAAAACTGTTTTTAGGGTAGGTTGTAGCACTTTAGTACCTCTAACTCACACATTTTTTGACCGATTTCAAAATTTTAAACAGTTTTGGAAAGACAAAGAATTAGGCTTTCATGAAATGTATTCATTAAATATATATTCCAAGACATTAGGTAAGTGTTTAGCAAAAGTTTCTCTTTTTTTTATTTTTTTTTCCAAATTTTTCAAATTCAACAAGAGTTATTTTAATTTTTTTTTATGAAAACCTATCTTTTTTTGCACTGTATTTTAAAGACAATTTTATATAGAAAAAAACGAGATATTATTTGTTAAAATCGGTTTCTATTTGCAAAAGTTACTAAACTTTTTCTAAAGTAAAATGTTAAGATTGCAGACTTTCTTCTGGTAAACCACTTGACTTACAAAAACGCTTGTTTAATTTTTTTTTTTTTTTTTTCATATGGTTTGCGCTGGGGGAGAAAATGCTAAAAACAGGTGTTAATGAAAAGTTGAATAACTTTTACAATTTTCATCCGATTTGAAAAATTAAAACCATGTTTTGTTAAGAACTAAATTTTCTTTATACGTTGGTATAAATTTTTATAAGCTTTCATATTAAAATAAGCAATGAAAAGCTACTAAAATCAAAAAAGTTTATAATTTTCGTTTTTTTTTGTAGATATTCTTAACAAAAACAATACGTATAACTTACAAATGTATAAGAAGTGCACGTCATTTTAAAGCCTAATCAGTTTTCTTTCCAAACCCGTTAAAAAAATGTAAATCGGAAAAAAACTGACTGAGTAACAGGTCGATAAGTTGACGAACATCACTTGAAACGGTTTTTTAGAATAACTTCTGAATTTGAGGGTGTTTCTGAAATTTTTTGACACAATTTGTAATGTACTCAACAAGACCTATAACCCACGCTAGGTCGTTTTCCAAGTTTTTTTTCATTGTAGCACCGTGTAATTATTTAAAAAACTACTCCGTTAAAATTTTTTTAATTGGCACATAACTAGTGTGCATTTTTGCTACAAAATCATGCTATTATTACGATCAACTGGTGGACTTTTGTAAAATAAATATGCCAGTAGAGGGGGAAAATGGGCCCAACTCTTTTTTTTCTTTTTGTGTAAAATAATATATCAGGCTTTCCAAGCCAAATGTCCCGCTGCAGGTAAAAGTTTATCGTATCATTGTCAAACTTACGATATGTGTTGTCTAGGGTTTGCCTTTTCCCGGTCTTTCTCATATTTTAAGCGATAAAATCTTTTTTAAAAATAATAATTCATAGGAACAAACATTAAAATTTAAATTATTTCGTCAAAAAACCAAAAAAAAACATAAAAATCTTATTATCTTGCCTTAATGGTAAATGTTCAAAATGTTTTAATACAGAACTGAAACGCCTTAATCTTTTTCATTTAGTTATTGTAACTACTTTTAGAATCAATTTTTATGAAACCCCATTTATAGCCCTACTTATAGTGGTTAGAAAATAGAGAGAATGCAAATCCCTCAGTATCTGAGAAAAAATATATGAAATAAACCTTCGGCAGACGTTGGTGTTATAAAAAAATATTTGAACGTTTTATATATAATTTTTACTTTTTAAAACAGGATTTTCATCACTAGAAAAAAATTTTCACAGGAATTTCCGAAGTATTTCCCGGAATTTCGGGTTTAAAAAAAAATTAAAACTCTACACCCAGAGAAAACTAGGAATAAGTTTCATTCAATTTCGTCCAATGCAACAATTTCATCAATATTTATGAAATGTTTCATAAATAACACGAATTAAAATGACCATATCATGGTCTCTATTAACTTTTTCTACACAGAATTAATAAAATCCCTACTAATATAAACTATCCTTCATATATACAGTGAAACATTTCATAAATATGATAAAATTGATTTTGTTTTTTATGAAATGATTCATAAATACTATGAAACGTTACATTCGATTAATTAATCTAAATTTGAAAAATACAAGAAATTCTAATATATCGATAGATTTATTTATTTATGATAAATTTGAAAAAAATAAAACATTTTTAAAAACTTTAGAGCTAAATAGCTTCATATATTTTGTGTAATAGAAAACCAAATTTAAAAAAATGCGGTTCACTTCTTATTTTAATCTTTATAATCTCTAAATATGAGATTGCGCTTATCAAAAAATACGTATCTAATAATTCATTGTCTTCTATAACATATTCAAGTTATATTAAAGTCTGCAGGTATACCCATGTGTAGTTTCCTTGTTAGAAGAATTAATAATCTAGGAAACTTTAAACATATTATATATTTCCAGCCTATTTTTAGGGTAACGTGAAATAGCTTTCAAATTAAATAAGTCTCAATGAAGCATCTACAAATGAAATAAGTCCGAACAAAAACTTAATGACTCCTAATTTTAAAAAGTGAAATATCTCTCAAAGAAAAACTGAAATAGGTCCCAATTGTTGGGACTATTTTACTTCCCAAATTTTTTATCACTTTTTTTCGTTAATGTTCCTCTTTGCCGATGATCCCCTACTGTTTTTTTATTTTGCATTCATTATTTTGAAGGGCTTATTGTAAAAACTTTTAAATCACGATATTTAGTTTTTAACATTTCTAATGCCGATCTTTACGTACGTATGAAAAATATCAAAGTTTAAAATAGAAAGTTAAATTTTTTTAAAAGTTGAGATTGGTGTAATTGAGATTGGTGTCCAACAATTTTTGATAATTAATTTTTAAGACTACATAAATCAATAAGATGTTACATTTTCTTTATGAAATGGAGATAGTTGAGCCAACGGCGAAAAATTTATTTTTAAACCAAAATCGCGCTCGCACTGGGAGTAAGTTCATAATGAAATGAATCCCAAATTGTAGGGATAGTTTTTGAGAGAGTTATTTCACGGTACCTATTTCTTATCTCAATGCCGTTTTGAAAGGAAATTTAAGTGCAGATCAGAGAAACAAGCCTACCCTAAATTTTTGGCGGCGGCGGCGCAACCGTTTTAGCTACGGCGGTGGCGGCGTTTAGGTTAAAAAACCGGCGGCGGCTGAATTGTCGGCTTAAAATGCTGTTTTTTAGCTGATAAAATCTAGTGATATAAAACTATATTTTTCATCAGCGTATCAGTTATGTATCTTTTTTACGACACACGACAATGAAATGGCACCTAGATCATTATCGTTTCGGGGATTTAACTAATTTTGTTTATTCATCTCATGGCTTATAAATGTCATATGAAACCGATGCAACAAAAATTTTTACATTTACGCTGTTAAAACGAGAATGATTTAGGTATCATTTCATTGTCGTGTGTCGTAAAAAAGATACATAATTGATACCCTGATCTATTTTTTTGTTAGTAATCATCAAAAAAAAAAAACACGCACAAGTTATTAAGTATAAAGATTTAATTAAATCATTTAATTTAATCATTAAATTTATTTAAAGAAAAAGAAAACAAAACAGATTATAATTAAATTTTTTTTTTTAAATTGATATAATACATTTGAAGGGCTTATTGTAAAAACTTGATAAGCCACATTTTATGTTAAGTTTGTTTTTGCATTTTAAAAAGATGAAAAAAAATATAATTTTTGCAAGACTATTATATTTTCGGTACTTGCAATAAGTGTTTAAGAAAGACTTAAATTAAATATTAATCAATCCATGTCAAGAATACAGCGAAAATCCAAAAAACAATAAATGTGGCTTATCAAGTTTTTACAATAAGCCCTACATTTAATGCACGTCAAAGCAAACAATGGGTTTTCAAAACTTTTACCAAATTTAACGAGAATTGGTATGAACGTTACCTTTTACAAAACAAATACTCTTACAAAGCTTAAAAGTTTTATCCATTCAAGCTCCCGAAATGTAATCTCTTAAAAATCAAAGATTTTCAGAAAAATCTGCGAATTTTCAATTACATTATGCATGCATCGTTAGAAGTATTTGAGGTATACGCATAACTAAGGCATCATATGAAAGGTAATGCACCTTATAATTATATTCAACGTGATTTTTATTTTCAAAAGGTTAAAGTTAATTTTTAAGATTAAAAATTTGGAAAGCTATATTTCAAAATGCGACAAAATTGGCATCACAAATAAGCCGATGCGAGCCGATTAAAACGGCGGGGGCTGAAAATTGAAAAAAAATCGGCGGCGGCGGCGCGCAGTTGATTTTGCGCCGATCGACTTGTTTCTCTGGTGCAGATAGTGATTCTTGAATGATTTGGCGTAAAAAAGCATACTCATAATATTTTTTTGTTTGTTTGTATTTCCGACCAGACTATTCGTTTCCCAATTGCTAGCAATTTTCATATTAGCGGTTTTTATATGTTAGCGAAAACGTAACCTTTTTCTGAAGACTTAAGTCACTTTTATTTGTTTATACACCTCTAGTGTATATAAAATATTTTTTCATATGTAAACGTATTCGTTTAAACACCACTGTAACGAAAGACTTGTAGTTGTTCAACAGCAAATTATATATTTGCCTGAGTAAAAGAAAATGTTTCATTGACGTTCAACAAAGCCGTAATAACATGATAAACAACACAGGCCGACAAAATTTGATGAAATTTTTTAACCTAGAATCAGAATACACACAAAAACAATTCACAAATGAAAAATTTGCCAATGTACTAATTTATGAACTTTTTCATAACATTTATGAACAGTTCATACAAAATACTGGGGAAGTTTGTGTCTCGTAAATTATGACAAGTTTCTTAAAACATATGTAGAAACACTTAATATTTTTGAAAAAGTCCTTAAACAATTTGCCAATGTACAAAATCCTAATATTTAAGAAATTGCAATAATACTGGGAATTTTATGTACCGTTTCATAAATGCTAGGGAAACTAGGAACACTTCATAAATAGTAAGTAAATCTTACAAATAGTATGAACCTTTAAAAATATGAACTTTTTCATAAAAAAATTATGAATTTATTTTTTTGTGTGTATACATCCCGAAGGGTTTAGACGTTCTGACCTCAGAATAGCACTATCACGTCAGGTTTTCGAGATTTTCTAATCTCAAAGTGCAAAATACTTGTTTTTTGGGAACATTTGAGGTCCTGTAACTTCCAGAAATTTTAGACGTGCTAAATCCGAATCTGACCTCAGAATAGCCCTATCACGTCGGATTTTCGAGATATTCTAATATAAAAGTGCAAAATACTTGTTTTTTGGTTACATTTGAGGTTCTGTAACTTCCAGAAATTTTTTTATTTTCGAAAAGATCGTTACGGTATAAATTTTGAATTTTTAAAACGTCTAAAACCTTCGAGAAAATATAGTCTGATTATTGGTTAGAAAACCTTGTCGGTCTGTGTAATCAAATATATTATTGGCCAGGGTTGGAATATTTACCCGTTGAAAATGGTCTTAAACCCATTTATTAAAAATGAGCTGTCTAGAAATTAGAATCCAAATTCGATTAAAATGAGTTATACATTTTTACGGTATTTTTGTAGACAAATTTATAGTTTCCATCCCTGACATATAAAGCATTTTTCTTTGCTGTCAATTTATTTTTTTCTGATTTTATATTAAATAGACATTGATTGAATATTTAACTCGAAAGTGTGAGTATTAATAACAAACTACATATAAAATAAAAAAACCCATTTACAAAATTGAAAAGAAGAATTGATAAAAAAAAAATTTCATAATAATCAGGGCAGCGACTTTCATGAAAATACATGTTTGTAGCCAGTAGCCCACAACCGACTTTGACCAAATACTTTTGTTGTTGCATATGTTTGCATATTTTGTTTTAAATGCATATATCTGCATATTTTGGTGTTTTTTTCTATAAATACATAGTTTAATGCATAAAAGAAAAAAAGCATTTGTAACCATTAAAATAGCAGTTAATTTTTTTTATCCAACGCTCTCGAGTAATGAATCGAATTTTAAAAATTCAAGCATTTAAGTTAATATTTTTTTATTTTTGGCTCGCAAAGTAATGCCATATCATTACTAAACACCTTACGAAAAATCATAAAATATGTGGATACTTATATGCGTACTAGTATAAGCAAAGTTAATCAAAATGTATTTTTTTTTTTTTGTTATTGAAACATTATTTTTTAATAAAATATGCAAACACGGAAATCGAATCTGGGTCTCCAGGTTGTGAGTTAAGCGCTATCTCGTCATTTTATACTTGATAGATAAAAAGATAAATGACTTGTTTGCACAAAATGGCATTACTTTTCAACTTACAAGAAATCCAAAATAAGTACTTTTATATGTACTTACTAGAGTTGAAAAAATAATGTGTATATTGAAAATAATGATAAAAATAAGTACTCATTGGTAACACTTTATTTTTTGTGTTAAAGTAATGCAGAGCGTAAGCTAGCTTCACATATCATTACCGTTTCTACGCTGAGGTATCTTTATACTTAACTGACATACCTAAACAAGAGCGGCAAGCGTTTTCTAGCTGTCAAAAATTCTCATGCCCATACAATTTGTATGTAGCATCCCGAAATAATGCGGCGGCAACTCTTTGCAATTGGAAAATCCGATTTTGACAGCGCGTTTAATAGTGAAGTTAGTTGCAAAAGACAACAAATGTAAACAAATAAATAAAGAAGAAGAAAAAATAATTGAGAAAAAATATATTCGTTATTTATATATATTATATTATTATTTATATATATTTGTTATTATACAAAACACAAATCAGAAACATCAATATTGTAATGTGCTTTATTGTTAAAATAATCAGGGCTATTATATTTCTTATTTTGATATGCCTGTTTTTATCGATTTGACGTAGCGTTGCCGCTCTTGTTTAGGGATGACATTTCAGCGTTAACGCTAGGTGGTAAAAACGTTCCGCGTTCCGCTTTCCGCTCTTGTTTAATTATGCCTGGAAGTTACCATATTTTATCAGTTCAAATAAAAGGAATTTAAATTGTAAGATCAAATAGAATCTACTTGCATATAAAATTTAAAATTATATTTTTATTCGAAATCAATTACAATTAGGGTTGTCACTCGAATACAAATTATTCGATTAATCAAACAAACAAAAGAAAATTCGAACGAACAATTTTCAAAACATGATTTTCGAATACCGAATAATTCAGATAAATTTTGACTATTAATCGAATAAAACAAATAGTTAAAAAATACTATTTTTTTTAGTAAAACTTTGTCGAAAATGTAAAAATTTTGGGTAAATTTGCCAAAAAAAAAATAATAGTAAGGGACAAAATAACATCAAACTTGTATTAATCTTTTCATGAATAATAAGTAAAGATATTTGATTTGACTTTCATGCAAACATTATAAAGGAATTCACAGATAAAGTACCGACGTTGAAATACAGCATGATTTTAGAAGTTAAAACTATACAAAACTATCAAAATTATAGCTATTTTACAACGAATGTGAATTCCATTTATGTTATTTCTACGGTAACTAAACCAAGATCTCAACAGCTCGATATACTGAAACTATAGCCGATATTTAACTTTTTAACAATTTTAAAAAAACTTTATTTTATTCATCACGAGATAACAATGCCAAATGGAGGATGAATGAGATATCTTTTGGCGTTAGTTACTATTGTTTAAAATTATAGATTATATTTGAGAATTAATATTATTGTAGCATTAGGGTCGTCATTCGTTGTATGGGCGAAAAATAAAAATGAGATTTTGACTGTACCCCCCTCTTAAAATATTTGTTAGGGTGTCAAAACACGCCAAAACGGGCCCCTTGGAAAAATGGGCATAATTTAAAAAAAATTAAATTTTTTTTTTCTTCAAAATTAAAAAAATATAAAATATTTTTTGTGTTGGGTTTAATAATAACTACTCAGATAAAAAATATTACTTTCCCAGAAAATCGCTAACTTACCCTAACTTTGTGTCAAAAAACTTAATAAATATTTTGGGGGTACCTCAAAGTGACTTTTTTGCATTTTTGAAAATTTTATTCAACAAAAATCAAAAACCCAGTATTTTCTGTCAAGTATTTTATTAAACATATCTCAAGTATTAATAAGCCAAGTACTGTGGCTATCCGTTGGCAAATTTTTATTTTAGAGCATTTTGATTCTCGGGGATTTCAAGGTTTTTTTTTTGTATTTTAATACATTTTTACTTTTAAACAAGGTTTTAATAATATTTCATCAATATTTTTGTATATGCTCTTTTATATGATTGTTATAACTTTATTATAAAATACAATTTTTTCTGTTGATAGTTAACCCATGTTACCCTGGGGTCAAATATGACCCACGTAAGAAAAATGCAGCTTTGTGTCAAAATTTATAAATAAAATAAAAAAAGGAATAATTCAATTTATATTTATTCTAAAAAATTTTCGTTAACCGTTTCTAGTCTTCGAGTAGGTCAATTTAGTAAAAATTATAACTGAAAACTTTTCCACAATAATAATTTTGAGTGAAAAAAATTTACACTATTAAATTAAAAATATCTTTTTTTAAAAATACTCCTGAATATGTACAAAAAAAAAACAATTTAAATATGAATACAAATGTCTGAATTAATACTAAATAATTAATTTTAATTAATTTTAAAATGTAAATAAATTACAATTAGAAACATAAACAAAAATTTATTTTGTCATCTTTGTGATTTTTGACTCTTTAAAATACAAGGGTCAATTGTGACCCCATGAAAACACAGGTTAACTATGAACACGAAAAATTATACTTTATAATAAAGTTATTAAAATTATATAAAATAGCAAACACAATAACATTGATGAAATATTACAAAAATCTTGTTAAAAAAAAAGTCTATACAAATTTAAAAAAACGTTGAAATCCGCTAGAATCAAAATGCTCTAACAAAAATTTTTGCCAACGGATATCCGTAATACTTGGCTTATTTAATACTTGAGATGTGTTTAATAAACTACTTGACAGCATACACTAGGTTTTTCATTTTTGTTGAATAAAATTTTCAAAAATGTAAAAAAGTCACTTTAAGGTATTTATTAATTTTTTCGACACAAAGTTATGGTAAGTTAGCGATTTTCTGGGAAAGTTATATTTTTTATCTGAGTAGTTATGATTACACCCAAGACAAAAATTATTTTATATTTTTTTAATTTTGAAGAAAAAAAATATTGTAATTTTTTTTAAATTATGCCCATTTTTCCAAGGGGCCCGATTTTCAAGGGCGATGCGGGACATCTTCCCGTTATGCTAGAACTCTAATTTTTGCATGGTGAGTTTTTGTACCCAAACAAATATTTTAAGAGGGGGCAGCCCCAAAAATCGCAAGTTGAAAAGTAAGGACCACCCTATTGTAGCATTGATAGCAAAATTCAAAAAGTTTTGAGACATTGCTGTAAAAAACTTGATTTATTTATGTTTTATGCAAAATTATTTAAAATTTCAGTTAATTAATGATTTTTTTTTTTTAATTTTCGTATTATATTTAATAAAATTAGCAAATTGGAGAATTTATAGCAAATTGGACGTAATTGTATTTACTTTTAAATATTAAGATAGTATCGTGTATTTGGTCAAATTCAGATTTAATTGTATATAATTTGAAGAAACTAAATCCAACTGATTAGATACAATTGTAATTAAAATTTTTCGGATTCAATTGTATCTGATTAGTTATTGGACCTTATCTAATTAAAACTTTTTTGTACTCGTATAATCAAATATATATATATCAAAGGATAAAAAGTAAATAAATTTATTTAAGTTTCGTAATATTTATATTTATAATATTTATATTATTACATTTTCATTAATAAATTTTGATTACAAATTTCAATCTCTAGGATAATTTTTATGCAGCATTTTACTTGTGGTTAAGATAAACTTCACTACCTTTACCATGGGTACAATTCACATAAAAGTAACACTGTAGTGCCAACATTCCGTAACATTCTAGCGCTACAATTAGGTAGTTGAAATTGAAATTTCAGGTATCCCTTTTAAAATATTTAAAAAAAATACAGCATAACTTTTGTCGGTAAATAAAGCGATAAAGTTTGCATTATATTAGCGGATGAAGACAATTTTAATTTATTCTTCTTAGTTTAACGATCTTAAGATCATTACTTATTAACTATTTATTTCCAATATTTCGTCTCCATATTGGGTAAATTCTTCAGGGAACAAATATTACAATTTTAAAACTTGTTTTAATAATTAAAAACTTATATACATATAATACATTTTTAAAAAAAAAAGGCGGGGAAATCAAAAATATTTTCTGTCAAAAAAAAAAAAATATCCAGAAATCAAAATTAAATAAAAATAAAAATATCACAGAAAACAAAAATAATTATAATAATATTTAAAATCTTAACTAGAATATTGAAATTAATATATTATTAAACATCATAATAATTATCTTAGTTTCTATTAACTAAATGTCTGTAATATTGTGAAACATTTCCATTTGCTTATATGTAGATGTGTATAAGTTTTTAATTATTAAAACAAGTTTTTCAAATTGTAATATTTGTTCCCTGAAGAAGTCACCCAATGTGGAGACGAAATATTGAAAATAAATAATTAATAAATAAATAATCTTAAGCTCGTTTAAACTAAGAAGAAGATCAAAGAAAACTTAACATTCTTTTGACAATTTTAATTAATTAAAAAAAAAACATGGCACGGTTTTTTGTTTAACAAAGAGCAAATTTTTTTGAACTTGAATAATCGAAAAATAAACTTTTGGATTTAGTTTTTTAAAATTTAAAAGTAAAATGTTTTGCTTAAACTTTTATTAAACCATTTTTAGGTGAAATGTCATTTAAAGGGTGTCCCAAGAAGAGCGCAATTTTTAAATTTTAAATAAAACACAGATATTTAAAAAAAAATCGTGAAACTTTATTATGTCGTAAAGTAGACAGAATGAGGTTATGTATGGAACAATATATCGTGCAGATGGCCGCCGCGGCTTTGCTGGCATGCACGCGATCTTTTAATTAAATTTTCAATGACCGTTTTGCATGAATGCTGCGGTATTTCATTAATGCAGCGTCCAATTTCCTCTTTTAAGGCTTGAGCCGTCGTCGGCTTATTCGCGTAAACCATCGACTTCAAAAAACCCCAAAGAAAAAATCTAGTGGTGTTTAATCGCACGATCTAGGCGGCCAATTCTGATCTCCAAAACGCGAAATAACACGACCGGGAAATGACTGATGCAGCAATTGAATTGTTTCGCTGGCTGTATGACATGTGGCGCCGTCTTGTTGGAACCACATGCCCTCCACATTCATTTCTTCAATTCTAGGCAAGAAAAAACTGGTTATCATTTCACGATACCGAACACCATTGACTGTTTGCGCTTGACCTGCCTCATTTTCATAAAAAAGGTCCAATGATTCCTCCAGCCCAAAAACCACACCACACAGTGACACGTTGAGGATGCATTTGCTTCACTTAAATCACTCGAGGATTTTCCTCACCCCAAATGCGACAATTCTGCCTATTGACGAAGCCATGAAGATGAAAATGGGCCTCGTCACTGAAGATGATATTATCGGCAAAATCAGCCGCAAAACTTTTACCATTTTGGTAAAACAATTTCACAATGAGAATGCGTTGTTCATTCGTGTAGCGCTCCATTTTTACTAACCTCGTACCTTCTACTAGCAAACAATAACAATTGTTCAAATGTCAAACAATGACACTTCGAATGTTGCCAGATTTAAAAATTGCGTTCTTCTTGGGACACCCTTTAGTATATAGAAAAGTTTAAAAGTAAATGTCAAAAAAATAGTATATATACTCACAGTTATACAAAAATATAATCTTTAAAAATTTATTTTCAACTTGTGCAAGAAATCCCTAAAATTCCTTAAGGCTTATTTTCTGTCATATAATTCGTGTGTTGACAATAAAGTTATCACAATTATTTATTTGTCTCAGTTGTTTTGTTACAAAAAAATATCAAATTTAACAACATATATATTTTGTGAAAATAAAGACATATCATGGCTTGTTAGTATCTTAATACTATTAATAAAAACATTTATTTTTCTTTCTTATTTTGTAATATATTCTAGTAGCCACGTCATTAGAAATTGAGGGCATATTTATACCTTTTAGATTCCCAAAATGGTAAAAGTCTAAAGTAAAGGCATACAAGAACCTGTCGCATTAAAATACTCAATTTAAAATGTCCTTAAAATCGAATTTGTGTTTTTGTTACTTTCCAGCTCTAAAAAGTATATCGTATCAATATCAAACATTTTTTAAATGCAGAACTTGTTTCGAATTTTTGGTGTAATACAAAACTCAATTTATCTAAATATCGGCCAAACATCTTTTTTATTTCTTATTCATAAAAAAAAAGTTCCATTGCTACAAAAAGTGCCATCTACTAACTCGAATTATTTTTTGGAAAAAATATTCATTGAATATTGTTATTCATAAACATTTCAATATTTCTATATTAATGCTACATGGCGTATGAGCAATTAATAATACATGCAACTAAATTCCTAACGCTTCATGTAGCTTTAACATATATGAAGGGCAAAATTAATTGAATATTTTCCACAAATCTAAAACGAGTTACAGGCTAAAACTGTATCGATCTATAAAAAACGTCTAACTTATTTTAATAAATACAAAACAATTAAAACCACATCTGCCGATTTTTAGACAAATTGAGTTTTCTGTTACACTTAAAATTCTCTAGTGGGAGTTTATCTATATAATGCCCGTAATTTCAAGCAATAGATACCTACCGGTGTTTAGATACCTACCCGATTTTGCTCGTGTACACGGTAGGTATCTAAGCACCAGTAGGTATATACTGCTTGAAATTACGGCCATAAGTTGTAAAAAACGAATTATCAACTTCTATTTTGATCTTAAATCGAACAAAATTATCATTCACTTAAGATCAGAATTTTTTAAGGAAATGTTATCTTTTTCAAATTCTTTATTAAAAAATCTATTGATATAGACGCATTTTAAAAATAATTATCACAAAAACCGACGTTTTCAACTTAATCTACTCTGAATTTAGTAAAAATTTGTATAAATATTCTCCTTAATCGCTGCTCAAAGATAGGGATTTGAATTATCATTACTTTTGAATTATCAAATCTTTTAAAAGCGTTAACCAAAAAATTAAAAATGTTATGCTATTTTAAATACCAAATCCTCTTCTTTAATTTATTTGTAATTACTTAAAGTATCACTAACAACATATACGAATTTAAAGTTGGGATTTAGAGGTGTTCAAAAATAGACGCAATTTTTCCGATAGTATCTTTTGTATATTCACTTAACACGCTACGACAAATTTAAATTTGTCTACTCTTTAAATGATGACAGTATGGATATCAGATGAATGATAATCCACAAAATTTTTTGTCGTAATATTTCAGGACCAAAACTTTAAACATGTTCTTTTAAAAATTTTACCTATTTTAGTGAAAATATTAAATTCTTCTGAAGTTCGATAATATCACAAATATACTACATGTAATGCTATAATTGTGCAACACATTTCGCCTTCACCCTCCGTGGTTCTTATATAATGACCTCTTTGAGGCCAACACAATATAAGTCGCCCCATATTGTACCTAATATTTTAAACTGTTAGTAAAAATTTGAGTTCACCTCAAAAGTTGCCATACAAAATTATAAATTCTAAAAAGTGGCATTATGGGTTTGTGCTGATGTTTGTAACTACGCTCAAATAAAAAAGTTTTTAGAAAAATAAGTAAAACATTTTATATTCTAATATACAGTTTTTGTACTAACGTTTAGTACAAAATAATTTTTTAGTAAGAAATATTTTATTCTGTATTTACAAATTACTAAATTTTAAACTAATTTTTGTTGCTGATTTTAGCAAAAAAAATGTACTAAATTTGTAATACCGAGTTGCTAAAACCATCAAGAAATTTTACTTAGTCGGTTTTTTAAAGTTTTCTTTTCAAGTTGAACATTTTTATAATCTAAAATAAATTTTTTTTCCCCCATTTGGTGATTTTTTGCAATTTTAATAAATATTTTACTGTTATCGATAGTATTGCAATATTTACTTTATTTGTTAATAGATTCAAATCAATTAAATAGTTACAAATTATTTAATTTGAAACTACAATTTCCTTAATAGGACTGAATTTAAATAAACTTTTAATTGAATTAATAAATATTTTAATTGATACTCCATTTTAGTTTTTGTCTGCTCAAATGGTCCCTTTAAAGGGCCCTTTTACACTAAAATAAAAAAGTTAGTAGAAAAATTAGTAAAATGTATTATATACAAATTTATAGTTTACCCGTAGAAATTGCCAACCGTACCAAAAAAATAGCTATTTTTGTAAATCCCACTGTGTTAAAAAAATACCAAAGGTACAACTAACATTGTACTAGAAAAACACTATTTTGCTTGCAAAGCATGTATTTTGCCAGTACCACCCGCAAAATTCATTGCCAATGTTATTTTTACCAATATTACAATACTCACTTAAATAAGATGTATAATAGTACGCCCCGGTAGTCTAGTTGGTAGCGTGCTGGCTTATCAGTGCGGGGGTCGTGGGTTCGATTCCCCACAAGAGGCACTGGTCTGTTTTCGCTACAACGTGCCGAATGCCATAGTAGCTAGTGCTCGGTTAGGGTAATAGTATATAATTTGTAATTATATGATTATTAATTAATAAAAAAAAAAAAAAAAAAATAGATGTATAATACTAAGTTCAAACTGTATTGGTACTTTCTAAATTTGTTTTGCTATACATTTTTCCCACAATTAATTTAATTTAAGCTTTTAAGAAGCACACTCTTTTTTTAAGTACCAACGTTGTGCCAACGGTGGCAAATCAACGGTTGGCCACCATTATCAATCTGGTAACAGTACAATACTGTGAAGATTGTAAATAACAATTTCTGCCACGCATAACCGACCGTCGCCGACACTTGTAATTTTCTGCCTGGGTAGATATCCGAAAACCATATAATCGTATCATATTATGTCATCTAATTGTATCATATTATATCTAATTTAAATGCAAAACAAGTTTTTGTTGATTTTTTGTAAAGTAAATTGCTGTATTTAATTAAATTAAAATCAACTACAATATAATTAAAATTTTGCTGGGTACGCCACTGAGTCTAGTAATTGAAACTCGAATGTTTAGACGTATTACCCTTTAATTCTAACTTTTTTTTATATGAAATTTCCCAAAAGTAATGCGTCATGCATTACTGGCAGCTATACGTAAAATTAATTATAATGGATTACCTATATGCATACAAGGGGAAAAAATACCATATGCAAAAAAAATAATGAATCTTAAAAGAGATTTTGGAAAAAAATTACGGATTTAAAAAAAAAATATATTTTTAATTTTTATAAAATATGGTCGAGCCGGGAATCGTTCCCGGGTCGATATACTAAGCCACCGACGCATCGAATATTTAATAGTTAAAGACATAAATGATTTTTCCTTCAAGATATATCAAAACTAACACCTTACTCTTTAGCGTACAAGAACACAAATAATAATGCAAAATTATATAAAAATTAAGCCGATAGCCTAAGTTGCTAGTGCTTAGTCCTTAAGATTTATTGTAATTTTTAATTATAGTAAATAAATTAAATAAATAAATCTTAAAAGAGATTTTGGAAAAAAAATTACGGATTTAAAAAAAAAAATATATTTTTAATTTTTTATAAAATATGGTCGAGCCGGGAATCGTTATTATTTAAGGTAGAAAATATTTTATTTCCCGCCTTTTTTGTAAGTATTATTTTTAAGTTTTTTTAATTATAAAAAAATTTTCCCTGAAGAAGTCTTCCAAGCGAAGACGAAATATTGGAAATAAATAATTATAATTATAAAATAAAGGATCTTTAGCTCAATAAAACAAAAGACATAAATAAAAAATATATAAAAATTGATTTGCTGAAAAAATGGTGTATTATTATATTTTGTCTAGAAGTTAGCAGATGAATAAACCATTATTGGTGACCAATTATTTTTTTGCATGAGAGTAATGTATTTTACGTTTCTTATTGGTAACCCATTATTTTATTATTTAATGTAATGGAGAGGTTAAAAGTACTCACTTCAAAGTAAAATAATATGTAGTCATTAGCATGTTTTAACTGGTTGGGTTAGCCAATTAAAATTATAATTTTTTTTAAATTTTCATATTTAATAAAATACACTAACCATAATAAATATATCATTGTTATGTAAATATGATATTTTTATAAAAAAAAATGTGTAATAATGTACATATTTTTAACAAAAAATTTAAAATTATACAGACGAACAAAACAATTGATAACAATATCAAAATCTTATTTAAAGTATGTCAGCTAAAGCCTGCCAATAAAAAGTATTTAAGCACAATATGCAGATTCGAAATCTCTGCCAAGTCCGAACTGCTTAATATCCCTAGATGGTACATACTATTTTGCATACACTAAGTACTTTCTTCGTGGAATCGATGAAGTAAATTTTTAAACAGGTGGCAAGCACTTCTAAAACAAAAAAACTTTAAAAATTATATTTGGTTAAAAAATAATTTAGTTTTTATTTGTATTAAAAAACCAAGTTAGTTATTTTGATAAAACGTTTACTTTAATATTTCAAAATTCAACTTCAAGTTCTTTCATCTTTTATTTATAGAAATGACAAAAATCAGAAAAAACAATAACTTACGCTACATATAAATTTATGTATATCATTAGATATTTACTTTAACATTTCAAACTTTGAACTAAACTTATTTAAGTTATTCTTTAATGTCATTTGGTGAAAGTTGCACAGAATTGATTATCGACAAATAAAATCATTTAAAAATTACACTTACACACAAATTACGAGTCTGAAACTGCGCACACTTCATGAGCTTAGTTACAACCAGATCTATGCGAAAAGTCTGCAAACTTTCATGAGTAACAAAAAAGTTACATAAGAAAATGTCAACAGTGCTCGTCTATTGTACGTCTAGCGATATTCAAATATTTTCTGTTAAATTTAAACTTGAGAAAAAACAGCATATCGCTCATTTACTGCAAAACTGGCATAACTACAAAAAAAAACGATTTTGCAGAAAACGAGTTTCAAAGTTTTCAATCCATATCTGCCTCGCTCGACCCTTTCTCTATTTATTTGGCCACGTTTTTTAATGTATTTTTCTCTTAGTGACAGTTGTATGCGAATTCCCTAATTATCGAGAGACCCGTGAGTTACACAGTTTCTCTATGAAGTATATACTCTTTGAACACACTTTAAGGAAAAAATAAAATATATTATCCTCTATCTTAAAAAGTATACATGATATTAATATGGAATTTTTATACAATATAAAGCATGGTGTCCTTATTAATCCTTATTAATATTATAAAATGACTGTTGGTTTGTTTGTTTGTTTGTTTGTTTGTGTGAGCATCACGTCCAAACGCCTGAACCGATTTTATTCAAATTTGACACATAGATAGTGAGCGGTCTGGAAGGAACTATAGGCTATATGAAATGTTTATATCATGGGCGTGGCACTTTTACGCCCACTTTTTCACTATTTTCGATATGGCTTTACCGATGCAATTGATATTTGGTACACAGAAAGAGATGTCACAGATAAGCACTTTAAGTTATATCAAATTTAGATATTGTGGGCGTGGCACTTTTACGCCCACATCTTCACTATCTTCTAATATGGCTGAACAGATTTTATTGAAATTTGTTACACAGATATTGGGATGACTCATAAGCATTATTTGCTATAATAGATTAAGACTTGGTGGGCGTGGCAGTTTTACGCCCACTTTTTGTTATCTTTTATATGGTTTAAAGGATTTTACTAAATTTTGGTACACAGATAGTGGGCAAACTGAAAAGTTATCCATCATCCCAAAAACTAGGTCTAAGGCACGCTTACAACGTAGCGGGCAACGCCCGCTAGTAACTAATAAATCTGCATCATTAACTCAAAAATCGCATTTTTGGACTTATGACAGTCTTGAAGTAAATGAGCGATATATTTATATTTTCTATAACGATATTATTAAAGATAATTTTTTAATAAAAAATATTTGCAACAATTATTTTCACATAACTTTTGCAATATGTTTTACCCACTGTAATTATGTAAAAACTGTCAAAATATTTAAACAAATATAAATTAATATTAATTTAATTGCGTTTTATATTATGTACTGTTGATATTATTTTTAATACTAAAATAAACTGAATAATATTAATATTTACAAAATAATAGGGAGAAATTTTAAATAATTATAAAAAAAAAAGTATCAGAAAAAATTAAGGGTTTTTGTTGCAATTTATACGTAATTGATATAATCATATTGATCATTATATAATTAATCATAAATCTGCATAGTGTTAAGGTGGATTAATTAAATTTAATTTATTAATAATCATATAATTACAAATTATATCCTATTACCCTAACCGAGCACTAGATACTATGGCTTTCGGCGCGTTGTAGCGAAAACAGACCAGTGCCTCTGGTGGGAATCGAACCCACAACCCCCGCACTGATAAGCCAGCACGCTATCAACTAGCCCACCGGTGCGCACGTTAAGGTGAAACTTTGCATAATCTAACTACTACATACATTATAATTGTTGTAAGCAAAAAGCTATATATAAAATACTTAACCCTTAGACGACCAAACGGTAACCATTGAAGATTTATTGACAAAACTTTTGGGAGACTTCAATATGCTGCTAAAATAAAATAAATACTGCGTAACTCGCCCTATTGACGAAATAATTTTTTAACATTAAAATGTTAATGGAAAAATCTTAACCCATTATAGAGCAATGGGTAAGGATATTTCCAAAATTCTAATTTTGAATTCTGTTTTGAGATTTGTTAATTCTACACTCAGAAAATGGATTGGTTGGAATCCGTTCGAATCCATTCAAAATTATTTGATAATCAAAAGTAGTTACTACAAATACAGTATTCGCAATAAAATATAATTCGACTACTAAATTCGATGTTCAGTAGTAAAAACCGAATTGTGAATTGTGTTGTTTATTTATATAAGCGACTTATGATTGGTATTTAAATCAACTAATGCTTGGTAAACGAATTTGAGACAATGTTTGTTTTTATAACAAAATATTTAAATTCAAATTTAGCGCTCAACATTTATAAGTGTTTGTGGTGTAGTAAAGAGTTTGCCTAGTACTCCGAACATCCTAGTTTAAATCTCGGAAAAGACACACACGAATAGTTTTTTTTTTTTTTAATTAAAATAAAATATTCAAATGTTTTAGTTGCAATGAAGACAATGAAAATTAAAAGTGATGGTGGTTGTAATCAGTAGGATAGCGGACTATGAGTCTGAAAGCCACGGTTAAATACCAGAAAAATCAAAAAAGTTTTTAAATTTCAATAAAATTTGGTGGAACGTAATAATATTTATTGGGTTAGGCTGAATCTTAGCTTCCACGACTAAAAATATAATTTAAAATTACGATAGTTGTCGTAACCGCCAGAATTCGATTGGCAACAAATTCTGCGTGTGATAACAATAATGATAACAATATGCACTTAAACTGAATTTTAAAAATGAGAAGATAAAAATCTTAAAGAAAAATTTTAAAACTTAAATTTTAAAATTGGGAAGACCAGATGCCGAAACTTTTAGATTACAATTTTTAGATATTCCGAAAAGCTACATCTATCTAGTGTCAAACACAAGACATTTTGTTAAAATCATCCATTAAGCTTTAACTATATCACATCTAAATGCTATATAAAATTCAACAACATTTTTTAAACAAAATAACTGAAAATTTATCTATTAACCAAACACCAGAAAGAAATTTCCATATCGCTGCTTGGGGAAATATTATATGGTGGTTTACAATTGAAACCAAAGTTTTCCGATTTTCAAACATTTGTAATTTTTTCCATATGGTTTTTACGCCGATTAATGGAATTGAAAACAGTTTGAGGTTTACCAAGTTGATGGTAGCGCACCAATAACGGGACACAAACATCACAAACTTTAAAAATTTCTGTTTTTTGCTTCTGACATTCGCAATTATATTTGAAATTGCCTAGAGTATTGCGTAAACTGAGGTTCTCAGTAAATAGTCAAAAAGTTAAGAGGCATTTAAAAAATTTTAAACGCAAAAGATGTTTGGAACTTTTAAATATTTTGCGAAATTTAATCATTTTTTGCATTTTTTTATGAAAGAACGACTTGAGAACATGGTTAGGTATCTAGACTGAATCTTCACGACGGACTGAATTGATAAAGTGCAACAAAGTTGCATTTTTTTTCATTCCTAGCGGGTACTTGGGTAGTTTTGCTAAGCATATTCCACTTTGTGACAACTAAAGCGATGTATCAATTCCACCAAAACGTACATCAAATAAAAGATGTTAATGACATTAATACTTAATTCGAAATGGCATCAACAAACTTTAAGGACTTTTAATTTTATGGAGGAAACAAAATTTTATTAACCTCAAAATATTTAATATGATTTCCTGCCAAAAAGTAACTAAATATCATTAACCAATTTTTTACTACTAATCGATCCCATTGGAATTTTTTGACGACATTTTTTACAAAGATGTAATTGTTTCTTAATAAGATTTTTTCGGAGTTTTTGTACACTTATTGCGCCCTCTAGCCGTGGCATTCGCAGCTTAAACCCAGATGTTGACGCTTAATATGTATGAACTTAACAGGTTAAGATATTTTTCAAATTATAATTTTTATTTATTGGTAAAACCAATATCAAACTGTAATACACGATTTTATCTATCGGATTTCCACGTTTTTTGATAATTTTTCGAAAATATTGGTGTTTTTAGTAATTTCTTAAAAATTATTATATGGCAACACTGGCGAATCAATTTTTAAAAATTTTTGTTTGTAGGACCTATGTTTCCTTATAGGAATCAAATTATTGACAATTTTTCGATAACTTCAATAGATTCTACATAATAATTCTAGTATAATAATTCTTCTTCAAATAAATCCAACCCTTATACCCGGTATTGTGATAATATGAGTTGTATGTATAAAAACGGAAGTGGTTAAAAATCATAAGATATATTATTGTATATAAAAATTGTAGTGAAAATTGTTAATATTCTACGCTCTTATTTCATTACGAAACATCAGGGGAAGTGACGGAATGACTGACGTTTTCTTTATGTTAAGGTGAAAGAAGAAAATAAAAATGTTATTCTTCTGACAATGAGTTTGCTGATTTTTTTATAACATGGATTTGTGATATATAAAAAAATGCTTTGTAAAACACATGAGAACAAAATAAGAAACCATTAAAATATTTTATACTTAATTATGTTAAGTCTGAACAATACTAAAACATATTCATGTTGATTTGTGATATTGTTTAGCAACAAATTTGAAGTTGCAATACTAGAGACCAAATTTGTTCATAAATATTTTGAACTGTTTTCATTGGTTTTTTTCATAATATGTATGAAAAATTAATGACTTTTTCTTTATTTTTAATTAAAAAAAAAACAATTAAAACATAAAGAAAAATAAAAAAAAAAAACAAATTTTCACAATTTCCTGTACACAAATAATTCCCTTAAAATAAATAGAATTGATATTGATAAATTTTAAAGATGCAGGCAGATAAAGGTGTGTTTGTAAATCGTGTGAGTGAAAAACATTTTAGAACTAATTATATATTTTTTTATCCAGTTGCCGTTGTTTTAGTCCCTAAATAACAGAATTTGTACACTGATAGAAATTTGTACGTATTAATGAATTCCTTCATTAATCCAATGAATTTTTTCATAAAAAAGTCCCCAAAGAATCCGTTTCATTGAGTCAATGAAAGGTGTTTCATTAAATCAAATTTAATGAATGGTTTCATTGACCCAATGAAAATTTCATAAATTATATGAAATTTTTTTCATTAATCCTAGTGTAATTGTTATGAAAGTTTCATGTTTTTAATGAATAAAATTCATAGTTTGTATAAAATATATTCTCGTTGATATTTAATAATTTGCAATTTTTATGATTATTTTAGCATAGCATTAATTTGTTGGTTATTGAGAAATTATCATTCGTTGAAATTATTTATAAGGTCTGGTCCAATTTTAATTTATTTCTGTTTTTATTGCTTTATTTTTACAAAATTGTTCAATCTTTCTTTACATTTTGTATAATTTGTGTTAAAAGATAACATATTTTCTTATATGTCAGTACAAAATATGTAATTTTTTATCGATCTGACTTGGAATACTGTAGAACGATCGACGATTATAGTCCACTTTTTGTAGTTAAATTACGACCATATTAGACAAAAATGTTAAATATTGTTAACAATGTTGTTAAAAACAAAAATTTATTATCGTTTAGCATAACGTTTTTGTGTAACATCGTCAAAACGATAACAATTTAGGTCTCGTTTTGAACAAAACTATGTCGTTTTTTTTAGAGAATCTGTTCCCTGGAATTTAGTGACCCACTATTCAAATTCGTCAAAAACATGTTAGCTCTAGGCAAATTTAACAAAAAAAATTTATTTATATCAAAGTTTGGTTTAACTCTGTTTAAAAGAATTTTTCAGTTTTTTTTATTCCAAAATGATAGTATAAAAAAAATTTTTTTTCTTATTACAAGTCAAAATTTTTATTGAAAAAAATTTTAAAATTTTTTATTGATTTAATGAATTTTTTTTTATGAAGTTATGAAAAAATCATAAAAAAGTTTAATGAAAAAAACACAAATATTAATGAATTTTCATTCAGTTTATGAAATTTTTCATTTAACCAATGAATCGATTTTAATGAAATCGTTTCATTAATACTATGAAGGAAAATTCTATCAGTGTAGTGCAAATATTTTTTTAAAAGACCGAACAACAGAATGTTTGTTAAAGAGGATTGAGAAATCAAATTTGCAGCTAATTCCAACCATCCAATATGTATAGTTATTCGTACGTCTCTGTGTTTCTTATCTTTTCGCCCCGCGTCTTCAGATAGATCATATTGAATTGTGTAAATTTTTGAAAACCAATTTTATAAATAAAGTTTTTTATTTTTTACTTTGTTCGTTTGTTTTATTAGTAGAAATTAGCATTTATTCTCTTTAAGTTTAGCAGCATGAAGAGTTTATAAATACAATACATTTTGTTCATTCTCATTATTAATTTTGTGCATACTTCGAATGAATTTGTTCCTAGTCCGAATGAATTTGTTCCTACTCCGAATGAATTTGTTCCTACTCCGAATGAATTTGTTCCTAATCCGAATGAATTTGTTCCTACACCGAAGGAAAAAGCTTTGTGAAAAAATCATGTTCGAATCATACAATGTATGAAGAAATTTGTTATATTTATGAATTACTTTTTACTGTGTACATAATTTTTAAATATGATTTTAGTTAAAAAAATTTTTCTTTTCTTTTTAGGTATGTTTAAAATTATGATTGTTATTTGTAAGTAATATTTTAATTTTTTAAATATTTTTACTTTATTTTTATTCAGAAAGGTAAAAATTTGTGTAAGGGATTAATTGATATTTTTTAAACCGAATGTTTTTATATTATATTTTTATGATTTATCCTTGCCACAAGTATATAATAAAGTATAACAGCTACACTGTGGTGCAAATGTTAGTCAATATTTCAAAAATAAAACGCAAGATGACAAAGCCAATTGTGACAATATTTGTTGTTGTTTTTGTTTTTTCTTTGATATTTTAAATTTGAATCTCGCTCCTAGACGAGGACAAGAAATTCTCATTGAGTTTGTGATTTAACATAACAAATATCTCTAGAAATTCTAATAACAAAGTCCCCTGAAGATTTCCTTGGGCAGGAATGAAATCTGGATAGGGACACGCCTACATCAGATTGTTTTTCACAATTTGTTAAATAAGTTTTGGGACTTTAGCACATTTAATTACTATAAATGCAATTAATGTTTATCCCGATGAAAATAAATTCAATATTTATTTATTCTCCAACTCTTTTTGGAAAAATAAATCTAAATAAATGTTTGTTTATGTACTCTTCATAATAATAGAGGTAATTATACTTTGATGGACTAGGATTTTTTACATGTTTCGTTAATTTTTATTTCCTTGTTTTAGAAAAATTGTAATTAACATCCAAAAAAAAAAGCGTAATCTGTTATTTTCATAGTATAAATTTTAGTCATTAACATTCTTGCATATTGATCATATCATGTATCCAACCTATATATTTGTATATATCACTTTGGAAGTACCCAAATTTTGATGCCAATAGTCTAAAAACACACAAATTTAGATATAAAAAAAATACATAATCATAAAATTATGATTCTTATTTTTGAATATGTGATTGTGGTATTGGATAAAATGACATCATGTATATAGAGTTCCCATATGATTCCACAATTCAAAGTATATATAGCAAAAAAAAAAACAGATATTATTGGAGTCCACTCTGCGTGGAAAAAACGTTTTTTATATAGTGAGTTTGTTATTTTTTCTTAAAGTTCCGAGCCAAACGCTAAAAGTCTCCCCAAAGGATAATTATGTGTACTATGTAAAATAAATAAGTTTTAGCTATTTTGGTTTGATTAAATTTAGTATCAAATAGTACACTCAGGGAACTTCTGCTTTAAAAATATGTCGTTGTTTGGGTTGTAATACAGTTTCTTTATTTTTAATGCAAATGTCAGTCATTTGTAGAACAAATTAAAATATTTACTAACCTTGTAGTTCATTAAAAAAAAAAGCAACCCACATCAAGTGACTGTTTTATGATTTTACATTAATTTTTTTCAGTTGTTTTTTGTTATTTATAAAAATAAATGTTTGTTTATTTTTTACTACCATGTGGTTCATTTTTACTACAATTGATAGTGATTTTTTGAATCATTAAAAAACAAATGACAATGTTAGTTGAATTTACTGTAATGTAAGTCGTCCTTTCTTTAAGTGAAATTTCATTTGTTTTCAACTACATAGTATTCTAAGTGTATTATTAGCACATATTTTTCTTTTATTTCAAGAAATTTTGCACATTTTTTCTGAAAACGCATTTTAATCATACCTGATCTGTTGAAAATCAGGACTTAGTTACTTTTCTATTGAAAATGTACTAAGTTGTGCCAGTATATTTATTCAACAGCTATAAAAGTTCTTAGTTCTTTAATAAAAGTACAGTTACTAGTTCTTAGTTCTTTAATAAAAGTACAGTTATTAGTTAAAGGGAATCTGGGTGCAAAAGTAAGCCAATGACTTTCTCTTATACAATGACAGACAGGACACAGAGGTAGGCTGAATCCAGATAGGTAGGCTGAATCCAAATCTAGCCTCAGAATCAAAAAACAAAAATTTAAAACAAAATTTTATCAATCAAATTAATATAATTGTTCCCTGAAGAAATCACCCAATGTGGAGACGAAATATTGGAAATAAATAATTATAATTTATAAATTAAAGGATCTTTAGCTCGTTTAAAATAAGAAGATTAAAATAAAACAAGATCAAAGAAAACTTAACATTTTAAAAAATAAATAAAAACATGTGAAAAAAACATCCTTTTCATTGGTTTAAATTTACATTGATTGTTATTAAAAGGAACAAGTCCCTATGGCAAGCCAATGTTAAATTCATCGATGTAAAACCCAAATTTGAACAATATTCAACAGTTGTAGTGTTAATAATTCAATAGTTGTAATGTTTCTATTACTCTTTTTTCTTCACTATTTTGGCTGGGACAAAATTCTTAAAAAAAAACCATTTTTTTTTGAACAGTCCAGCTCACGGGATATTAATGCTAAAGTAAACCAAAGTACATTGTGAGGGGTGGACTGTTTTGTTTTCCATACAATGTGATTCGCTCTTTTATATATATTATATATTTTTCATATCCAAAATGATCAGGCTGGTCCTTTAAAGCAACGGCAGTGCAAACTTGGGTAAACTGGCAAAAAAAATGTGTGTTTTCCTAATTTCATTTTAAGTTCTAATATATGACAACAATTTTTTTCTAAATAATAATATTTTTAATGTGCTTGAAACCTAAACATTATTAAATTTTCTAGCAGCAAAAAAAAAAATAAAAAATTAAATAATTTAAATTATTTTTTTTTTTTAAATTATTTGTGATTGCCTTAAAGTTTAAATAAATACGACAGTTGTGCCAAATTGCATGTCAAATAATATATAAAAATGTATATACATATATTTATGTACATTAAAGTGGGTCGAAACACAACAATTTTTTAGTGGCCCCCTAAAAATTATCTTCGCAATTTTTTGTGAGGATTCCGAAAATATTTAATTTTTTGCAACAACCGTCAGTGGACCATTTTGGAAAAATGAATACACTTTTATTTGTTGTTTTTTTGAGATGAGTCTTCAAACTGCAAACTTTAGATGCGTCTTCAACCATACAGTCTTGGAACAAAAAAAATATATCTCGAAAAAACTAAAAAGTAGACCTTTTTTTAAAAATGGTCCAGCTCACTAACGGTTATTGCAAAACACGAAAAATTCTTAGAAAATGCCAACATTTTTTCACAGGGGGCTACTTAAATTTTGCTACTGAAACGACCCACCTTAATGCATATATAACATGCCAGTCATATGCAGAATTCCCATATGGATAAATAAAATTTTCATGTATTCGTTTGTCATTTGAGATGGATGAATGAAAGCCAAATATTTGCATATACTACACGGTATAAATGTATGAGTATGGATAAAACTATGAAACAAGTACATTTCTGTTTATAAATATTTGTCTTTTAACCCATGGAAATCTATTTTAGTATCGGGTCTCTGTACAATCTATTCTTATACCGGTTGTAATATAACTGACACTTTTCTATCGATATTACCATGGGAGGTGCTCATCTGAGATAAGTAAACTTATTCCTAGAGCCCGAGTTTTTATTCGTAATACTCGCTTATCTAGTAGAGCACATCCGCTTGTAATTGATTGTCCTGTGTTTCGCACAACGCATTACAGAGAAAATTCGTTTTTTAGTCGAACGATTCGTATGTGGAACAAACTTCCCGCAGAAGTCTTCCCTGTTACTTACAATTTAGACAAATTTAAATCAAATATCCACAAACACTACTCCCTCTTTCCTCCCTCCCATACCCTATTTTCCTGATCAATACAATGCACTGCATGAGTAGGGGGCATCCCCTGAGTATTGGTTAAAATTAAAAAAAAAAAAATATAACTGAAGTTATATTTCTATGTTAATTATAAAATATGTAACAAACTAAAATTTTTGTTGAATACATTTCAAAATTATAGGTCTGCAATTGTCAAAAATGCCTAAAAATTGATTTTTTTTATTTAAAAATGTAGATGCCAACCAACCAAGTTGTAGGTAATTGAAGTGATTTTTCCTAAGAAATAACGATTTTTAATTACACATGATAACAAAATAATAACATTTAAAAATTAATGAGGTTATGATCACTTATTCTATATATTTCACGCACGCTGATTTTATTGACGTACTTTATTTTTAAATGTATTGTACAGTTTTCCACAAATTGCCTTTAAAGTTTGGCGCATGCAAACGCGGTTTTTTATATATAACTTTATTCTGATTTGAGGTACATATTTGATTCACAAAATTGCTATTTAGCGGGTTTTCTAAATTTTAAACTTTGTGACAGTTAGGTTAGGTCGAAAAGAGGATTCGGAGAAGGCAAATGCTTCCCTAATCCAACTCAAGTCCCTGAGGACTTACACCTAAGCCAGAGAGTCGGCTTAATGTGCGCTCTAAAAATCGGTCCCATGTCATATTCCTAACACAGGAACTCCGTCGTACTGGCGAAATTCCTCAACCTCTTCCATCATTTGCCCCTAATATCCCCCAATGTGGATATTGGGTTACTGGATAGTATTTCGACCAGGATACCGGCAAATGCCGGGCATTCACAGAGATAGTGTTCCAAGGTCTCGTCGTCCTCCCCACAGGCCCTACATGATGGGCCCTCAGTGTCGAGTGTCCCATGAGGATTTCTATCAAAAGATCCAGTTCCTTCCTACTGAGATACAGAATTTCCCTAGTCCTGTCCTTTCCGGGTTTCCACAGGGAATCCCCGTGGTCCTGCCAACATCCGCATTCTCCCAAATGGTTCTATTTATGGTGTCAGAACAATCCACCAGCTCCGCCTTGAGAGCTCGAAAAGGTCTAGCGTTCCCCAAAGTGACTAACTCCACTGAAGATCCTCCCCTAGCCAATTCATTAGCCATTTCGTTCCCCGCTATACCATAGTGTCAATTTGTACAGTTTAAGTGAGTTTTATCCATAAATTTTAATTGATCCTAACAAATGGACATACTGAAGAAAGAGCATATTAGGAAGAGGTGTTTCAGAAAAAATTATATTGCAGCAACAAAAACAGTACTTTTCTGACAAATATGTACCAAAACGGACGTTTTTTAGGGAAAACTTTTGCAAATATAAATTTTTTGTGATGAAAATTTCGAAACATACTTTTGAAAGGATATGTAATATCATACTTAAAGCGGTTATCATGAAAAGCTATGGTACCATGTAAAATGTTTGAAAAAGGACGAATTTTGCATAATAAATTTTTTGAGAAACAAACTTTTTGCATACTAATATAACTCCACTTAAATAACTCTTTCCACTGCGTAAACTATTGATTAGCTAGACTACCTTATCAAAAAAAAATTGTACTGGCAAAACACTGCTATTTTTGTAAAACCCACCGTGTTAAGAATTAAAAATGGTACAATTAATGATGTACTTGGAAAACACTGTTTTGTTTGTGTTTTGCCAGTACCACCCGCAAAACTGTTTTTACCAATATAACAACCAATTATAAGCATTTTTTTTAATGTTTTATTATATTTCACACATATAAATATGATGTATAAGATTAAGACCAAACTTGTATTGATGCTTTTCAAATGTCTTTTATTATATATATTTCTCAAAATTAATTAAATTTAAGATATTTTAAAGTACCAAATTTTTTGAATTCGCAACATTATGCCAACGGCAGCAAGTTTGCTCAAACCAATGGTTGGCCACTGTTATCAATTGAGTTACAGTACAATACTGTCAATATTGTTAATCCCACTTTCTGCCAACGCAACCGTCGCCTACGCTTTGCCAACACTGTGTCGATTATATTTTTCTGAGTGTGTAATTATTTGGCGATAGAATTCGCGAAAACCGAAAATATTAGAAAAAACGTTTAACAGCGAGTTTAATTTTAAACTTTGGGAATAAAATATGTTACATACAGAAGCGTTAAAATTGCTTAAATTACACTTCCGAATTTAATCCACCTACACGTCCTAAATTACCCCATTATTACCAAAGTCACAAAAGTTTACAAAAATTTTGCAATGGTTAAATATATGCAAAAACCAATACATCATTCGCAATATAATTTTTTATATTTACTTGACTATAAACGTAAAAGAAAATATTTTATATATATATTATGTATGGAAAGTCTCAGATAGTTTTAAATAAACGTACAATTTTCCACATACAAATTTGAAAATTGTTTTTTTGGGCGATTTCCTCAGGTTTTGCAGAAGATCAAAATGGATTTCAAAGTTACCCGAAACTTTTTTGTATTAAACTGGAAAGGTTAATAACAATTTGTATTTCATGTGATTCCAAATTAGTTTATTGTTTAATTCAAAAAGCACGAAAATTGGGATATTTTTGACCCCAAATTATAACCCTTGAACTTAAAATTTGCCCTAAGAAGATACCCGTCTTATTCAATTTCACTTATCCAAATTTTATGGCAATCGGAGCACACCAGTCAGTGTTGCTCCCTTATTAGTTTTAAATAAATAATAGTTACAGTAGTCCCCGCTTAAATGCGCAATAAAAAATGCAGTGTTCTGTGCGCACTTAAGCGGGGAATCATTTATCCGTAAACTCGGATAAATGCGCAGTAACGCTTTAAGCAAAGCGTAAAAAAAGGCATTTAAATGGATTATTTTACTTTAAGTACTTGTACTTTACTTTGCTTAATTTTAGGATAAGTTTTTAAGATAATTTTGTGTTTAACAAAAAATTTGGAAAATAAATTTTGAATTTTATGGATTGTTTTCTAGTCAAAAAACTTATATCTTAAAAGACACTTTTAATCGATCAATTTCGTTTTTACTTTACCTCTTTAACTCAGACAAAGAGAATAAATCATTGAAGCGGGAACGCATTTGAGCGGGACTCATTTCGACTATCCCCTGTGAATTTGTTTTGCCCCACACATAAGGAAAGTACACAAACTGATATATTCCGTTTTCAACGAATTTTGAATATGTTATAAAGAAAAAAACTTAAGATCGACCGGTATTTTCTTAACCCTTGTGCACTCCTTGCGTCAATTTGACCCAATTTTGGTTTTCAAACGCAAAATGATACAGGGACGATAATTATGCTTTTTAAAAGAAAATAATAAAATTAAAATTTTTCATGACCCCTCCACATTTCAAAACACGATTACACACATTTAATATCCTTTGGGTCAATATGACCCAACAAGCGATATTGCAAGTTTAATTCCATTTCACCATTTTTTTCTATTGAATATACTTGAATTGAGTTCATCTTCATTCAGAATCATCGATCAATAATTTTTTCATTCAAATAATCAATAAAATCGCTTTCATTGAATATTTTTTCATTCAAAATTTTATTATTCTCAAACTGTGGGTGGGATTTGGAGAATCCCGCAAAGGATTCAAATGACAACTCATAAAGGTGTAGAATTATATGGAAATAGTTGGCCAAACATTAATATGATAGAGCTTGATGCATATCTTGGATTACAAATAATGGCAGGAGCTTATAAATCTCATATAGAAAATCTCACTAGCTTGTGGAATGAAAAAAAACGGAAGCATATCAAAGTGCCTACGGTTTGACAGCTCTGAAGATAAAAAAGAAAGAAGACTGCGTGAAAAACTAGAAAAATTGGTTCCATTTCGAGGTCGGTGCAGTTTTAGGCAATATATTCCATCAAAGCCCCATAGATATTGCATAAAAATTTGGGCACTTTGCGACTCCACAACTAAATATGCCTGGAATATGGAAGTGTACACAGGCAGAGCAAAGAATACACAGCCAGAAAAATTTAGGTGACCCTCTCAGACCCCTCTCCCAAAGGGATGCACAATTACATGTGATAATTTTTTTCTACATACAATTTTGCCAATTTTGCTACTTCGTCGGAAGATTACATTGGTTGGCACTGTCCGTAAAAATAAAATTTGTTTGCCGTCAAAAATTCTGTATATGAAAAAAAGCCCGTATTACACTCTGACTTTTTGTTTTCAAATGATACAGCTATAGCATCCTATGTTCCAAAAAATTAATACGTTCTCCTCTTAAGTTGATGCGCTTCACTAACTATTTGCAAATTACACATGTAAGCGCATGACTAAGCGATGGTCTGTTGCATTATTTTCAAATATGATAGCTGTATCAGCATATAACTCCTTCGTCAAATGGACTGATATGAATCCTGCCTGGAATTTCAATAAAAACTTCAGACGCAGGCTTTATCTAGTAGAACTTGCAGATCAGCTAATAAATAAGCATATTTTGCGAAGAAAGGTTTTGCCACATGGACCATCAGCAAGAAATCTTGTTAAAAATATTCAAGAACAAAATGATCTCACAGGTGCCTTGCAATCTTCTAAACAAAATAGTACAAATACACCATTGTCCAGTAATTTACCAAATAAACGACAGGAAAGGAATTCAAATAAGTATTCCACATGGAAGGAATTCAAATAAGTATTCCACTAAATGTAATTCTTGTAAAAAATTTATTTGCAAAGAGCACATGGTCACATTGTGCATAAATTCTCACACAAACTCTTAAATTTTTATACATTTGTATTGAAAATATAATTATTATTTTATTATTTTTCAAAAAAAAAAGCTGAATTTCAAATTTAATTTTATTTTATATATATATATATTTTTTTTATAATTGCTCAGGAAGGGCTTATTTATTAGTTTTCATTATTTTTTATAATACTAAATAAAACTACAAAAATACAAATAAATTTCCTTTATTAAATATGAAATTTTTAATTACATTTTAATGTTGGGTCATATTGACCCAAAGGATCATAGGAAGGGCACATATCCAAGGGATGCAGAAGGGTTAAGTACCATATCGATGGTTTTTTATTTATCGATTAGTTTTATGCTACTTTTAGGTATTGCTACAAATGTGGCAAATGTGGTTTCCTCGGAAATGCGTTTCAGAGGTGCATCTGCTGGTGTATCATTTTTGTAAAATTTTGCGTTTTTGATGTTATGATTGAAAAAATTTACTAATTTTTGTGTACTTTATATGAAGATGTATACTACACTGGCAGAATAAAATTAGTAAAAATTTTTACTAAAACTACTGAAAATTTGCTTAAAATGCGTTGCAGAAAACAACAGCTCAAATTAGCAGATTTTTTTTTTTTTTGCTAAACATTATTAAGATAAGAATAGCAAAAATAAATCTATTGAAGCTACAATTATTTAGTTATATTTGAGCTAAATTCAAGTTAATTGAAAGTAACAAATTAATCAGATAAAATCAGCAAAAGATTTGCTAAATACTAGTAGACAAAAAATCACAAAAAAATGTGAAATTTTTTAAGTGTTTTTAGATTTTTTTTATTGCGAATAAACATCTGCCCTTCTAAAAACACCAATATACAAAATTCTCTTCTATTTGCATTCTACTAAATGTCAGGTACATATAGCAAACATTTTGCTAATATTACAGTTTTTTTTTGCTGTTTTTAGTCTACTTCCCATTTACATCTTGTTTTTAAACAAAACAAAAAAGTGTAAAAATAAAAAAAGAGAATGAAAGCAAAAAGCATGTATTGTATGTATATCTACCAAAGGTAGAGCTTGCACATAACGAACAAGTTTTCAATTTATGTTTGATCAATGGTGATAACCTTTAACTTGGAGCTCATATATTAGTTCTCATTTAGTGGGAAAACTAGGTTATATGAATGTTTGATGTTTGCATGGGATTGTCACTTCTTTCAAAACGTGTTCTGATGATGGGAACCTAGAAAATTCCCGAAATAGATCTATCAACAATTATTAAATTTGAGAACAAAAACTCTATAGATTATTTGTTAGGACAATATCCTAATAAAGAAATATAGAGTATGGCCGTGAAATTGAATAATTTTCATTTTCATTTTACAATTGTTTGTAACAGTTTTTGCTAATGTTAGCAGAGTTAATTGCGATTTTCAATTAACTAAAATTTAACTCCAATATAACCTAAACTTTGTAAAGTTAACAGATTTATTATTGATGTTCTTATTTTATTAATATTTAGCAAAAAAAGTTGTAAATTTAGCAGTTTTTCCGCAACGTCATTTTTAACTAATGTGTAATAGCTTTTTATGCTATTTTTACATGTTTATTTCGATGAGTGTAGTATCACGGCCGAGTTTATATATCGCACACCTAGTACAAAAGTGACTCAACTCAAAAATTTTCATTTTTCAGAAATCGAAAAAAAATATTTGCAACTTTATACCAATTGAACATAAAGAAAGACATAACTGTTTTTTAGCAGCAGTTAACAACAACAAAATACACTGATATTTTTTTTATAGTTAAACAAGTGTATTGTGCATAGTTTAAGCATATAAAACCGAAAAATTAAAATTTTGAGTTGAGTCACTTTTGAACTAGGTGTGCGATATGTATGTAAAATCTTATTAAGTTTAATTGGACACGTATTTTTTTTTTATATTCGGGCTACTTTGGCTTTTTTTCGCGTTTTTTCACTAAGGACCAATTTTAGTGGTTTACTGAGAGCTGTTTGAACAAAATAAGGGCAATATACATATCAAAGATAAAGTTACTTAAGCTATGTAAGAGTAAGGATATGGTTTTTATACTAAAAACACTTATGATATCTTATTAAAAATACAAAGTATGTCAGTAGTTAAGTTGATTTCAAAGAATATTTTTGTAAGATCCCTGTAGAAAATATTGCTAACCTCAAAAAAGTTTTTCTGTAATTCAATTGAAAAGCTGTTGATTTGAGCTTAAAACAAAATTTTATAAAAGTTTTATTAAATTTTGAATGCAACAAAAATATATGAAATTTAAAATTTGCTTACATTTTCAAAACACGTTCTTACTTGATAGTTAGATATAAGGCTGAGTATATTATTTTTTGAACAAACTTATAAATTTTTTTTTTTTTTTATCAAATATCATTTTTCACTTAACCTCCAGCTATACTTAACGAACATGTATAAGTATTTTCTTTTACTTATTACCAGGATTGTCATTCAATACCATTTCATAGTTGGCTAACACAGTTACACCAAGACCAAAATGAAAGTTTTAAAAAAGCGATTCCATTAAAAATATATATTTTCTTTTACAGTTATTTTTATTTCATTATTTTAGCGGGTTGGTTTTGAAATATCTTGAATTATAGTTAAAATAACCCTAAAAGACCGAAACGCCGATTTTTAGCGGTATTTTACAGATATATCAAAATGTGATAGGTACAATTTTTGAAATGAACCCTGTGATATTAGAAGACACATGCCATTCATATCGGTATTGATATGGGCGTGGTAGGCAACTATCGTTATAAAGAAAATGCAGTGTTTGCCAACCATGCTTATCACACCTACAAGTAGTATAATGTTATCTTTAATGGTAACATGATAGTGCAATATACATACATATACTTAAACATTAACGGATGTTCAGAAATATCTGCTAGTGTAAAGTGCAGGCGGGTGATAGTGTGAAAATCTTAGTAATTATAAATTGTTGTAAAAACTAAACAGTTGTTTCTACAATAAATGAGTACTTTTCTTTATGGCAGTTTGAAGTAGTCGTAGTAGTAGTTGTTGTAATCGCAGCAGTATTAAGTATAATGGCTCGAAGCTTGTAGCTTGTTTTAGAAGAATTAAATGCTTTGTATGCCAACACTAATGAGGCACTTGTTGTACTCATATTACTTGACAACGTCAGGTAAATATTACTTAAAGGCAGTAGGGTGAAACTTATTTAATGCAATACAGCTGTAACGTGATTTTTAACGTTTGCGTAATGAAATTGTAACCTGATGTGTAAGTTTGCGGAATGAAATTGCACAAAACGAAGAATTTAGTAGTTTTTTCTAACACAAACTTTAAGTTAATTTTAGTCTTTTAAAAATAACTATTTTTTCAAATTCATCCAATTTTGAGGCAGTTTGGAAGGACTATTGTCCATAGCTATTGAAAATTTCGATGTTGGGATTTTAATGTGCTTCTTTTCAAAATTGTTGATTAGATTTTTTGTGGTTGGGAATTGACATTTGTAAAGTAATTTAACTCGAAAAAGTACTTTCCTGCCATTTATTGGCATCTACGATTTAATATGTATAATCGTCTATGTAGATAATGGCTTTTTGACCACTTTGGATCAAATTTCTAAATTGAAAATTTAAGGATACTTCTTAGGTTTTAGAAAGATCTTATTTAGCATAAAATTTATGTAGTAACATCCCGATCAAAAAAAAATTATATCTCAAATATAAAATCATATCCAATTTTATAAAGATCAATATTTAATCTTATCAAAGTTGATCTCAAAATTGGGATATCCAGTAATATACAATTATATTCATAAATATATTACTGGATTAGTTTAGATCAACATTAGTTTAGATCAACATGTTATTGAAGATCCTGATTGGTCCTATAATATTCCATGGGATCTATTTAGATTTAGTTGGATCTAATAAGATCCGAAAAGCGAGTAATTTCTTGTGGCTCGAAGAAGATAATTTGAGACTTAATTGATAATTAATAAGATAATTTTAATTAAATACCATAAAATATATAACTTCGAATAAAATTAGAAAAAACAAAATTGCCATTAGAAGCATATATATAATTCTGTATGGGGTTATATATAATAATACATATTTTTTCTTTAATGGTGTAAAACTTTTAATAAACAATACCAAATTGTTCATTCAATTTTATGGAAAATTGCATTAATTTAATGAAAAGTTTCAACGGACGAGTTAATGTGAAAATTCATATATGTAATTCATATATCTATGCTTAATATCTTATTCTCTATAATATATGTTCCAACATAAGAAACATATAATAATATGTGGCTTTACATGAGAGCATATATAATATAATATCATATTATAATATATTTAAGATGAAAAAAGCATAAGGAAATATCTAAATTTTTTTACTCGGGATAAGAAAATGTGTGGCTATCCGAAACTAAAATCAAAATTTTGATAGCAAAATTACTTATTTTTAATCAGCGTTGCAAAATTTATTGCAATTTCATTCATCATATGTCTATACGTTAAAATTAAGGAAATGTCTTTCAAATTACTTTTAAGAACACATTTTGTACTTTAAATTACAAAAGAAACTTGTTTTAATGTATATCGTTTCAAATTTATTAAAAAATTCATCCCAATTTAAACCTATCTTAAGACAAACATTAAAGTTGTCCAAAAAATATGAAAGTTGGATTTTGCGATCTCCACAATGTTGCCACTATTCCTTTGAAGAATTTGTAATTTGCCTCTAGAAGAAATTGATATAAATTTTGAGTTGACTATAAATTGCATTATCTATTAACCCAAATAATGTAGCTCTACAAAATTTTCCAATCTATTCTAAATTTATTTGCAGAATAGGGAAATGAAATTCAAACAATCCTAGTAACTCTAAGTTATTACTCGTAGCGGTTTGTTTAAAAAATATACACAGAAAAAACTAAAAACGGGTTTCAATTAAAAAATTTATTGAATCAATTTATATTTTAATTGATTTTGAACCTATCACGGCAATTAAAACTTTTATTAAAATTAAGAAGGAAAAAAAGTTATAAATAACTTCTAAAAAAAAATGTGTGATCTATACGTTGGTATGTGTGTTTTTTGCAATGCTGAGTCTGTTTGTGTGTATGCTTGTTTTGTTTGTTAACTTCAAATCTGTTTGGTATTTTATACTGAAAATTTTCTATTTATGCATACAGTGTATGAAAAAAATAATATGATAATTGCTTCTAAAATAAAATATGTATTTATATATTTAAAAGTCATTAAATTCATTGATTCCATTAAATATTTGTTTAGAAACAAATTAAATTCAAATCAAATCTTTAATTAGATATTTTAGGTTGATAATTTTTTCTGTGTACGTAAAAACACATATTTTTTGTTAATTATCAAATTTTCTGAAAAGATGTAAGTAAAAATCCAAATTGTGTACGTCCTTTATAAACAAATTTCTCAAATATAAGCTTAATTGTAGTTAAGATTAGGAATCTGTAATCTAAATTAAAAAATTGTGTATATTATTTGCGTTTTTAAAGATTCCAAACAAATAGATTTTTTTGTGGAATTTTTCTTTCTGTATCATCAATGTTCATCCCATGTAACGTTTCACAGTATTTATGAAACATTTCATAAAAAGCTAAATCCATTTCCTCATATTTATGAAATGTTGCAGTATATATATGAATGATATTTTGTATTAGTAACGATTTCATTATTTTTGTGTAAAAAAAAATTAATAGAGACCATGGTCAATATAATTCAAGTAGTTTATGAAATGTTTCATTAGTATTGACAAAATTATTACATTGGACGAAAATTGATTAAACTTATTTCTGTTTTCTCTGGTTGTAAAAACAAACAAAAAGTGTGCTTTTAAATCTGCTGTTCTCTTTTTAAATCAGCATAAAAATGTGACCCTAATACAGTTATCATATATAGTTATATGCAGACATGAAATGCAGTTTTTAATTTTTAGTAAAAGTGTCAAGGTGCAAGGTATGTATGTATGTATATACTTTAGTATGGAAACTATATATTAAAAGTATGTTGGTAAAAGAAAAACGTGTTCAACATTAACATATACTAACAAAATTTTGAACATATTTATAATTACTATGTGAAGTACTAAAATATTTAACTCTTGCAATAGTAAAGTTTTCAAAGATTTTATAATTCTTTTAGAAACTAAAGTAATTCACTTAGTTATGTAACAATGTGTTTTTTTTAGTATATATCCTTATTTACACGAGGACAATTATTTTTCTATCATGTCTACATTCAAATAGAAATTTTGTTGAAGCTTTTATGTCCCAATTTAAAGTTTTTGTACTAATTTTTAGTAAAAAATAATTTTTTTTTGGTAAAAATTTTTCCTATTCTTTATTTTTTTTTATTATTTAAAATTTCAAAATTCTTGACTAATTTTCCTTGCTGATTTTAGAAAATATTTTGCTAGTTTTTACAAATGTTCCTTTTTCATACTTAAGATCAAATTTTTTTTTTTTTTCAAGTTGAACATATTTATAATCTAAAATACAACGAAAATGCTAGAGAATAAAAAAAATTTTGCTCACGTCATAAAACTAAAAAACTAAACTTATTAAGTATTTATTAAAAGCTTAATAAGTTTTAGTAAATTTTACTAATTTTTTATATTATTTTTACTTTACTAATACTTATAGACACATTTGGCTTAAATTAGCTAAATGTAAGAGTAAAATTGAATTCGTTGTAACAGAAAATATTTTATGAAAATAGTTATTTGGAACTGAAATAAAAGGTGTAAACGAAAACTAGTTTTAGCTCCAAAGTGCAGTATAAGAGAGAGTTGCTCTTAGAACAAATTCACACAAAAGTTATACATTAAAAAAAGTTAGTTAAAAATTTGATCAGACGTCTTTTTAAAATATTTAAACAAAAAAACCAAATAAAAAAAATAAGATGTAACTGTCGCAGACGACGTCGAGAAAAAATACAAGATACAACCATTATAAGACTTACAAAAAATTCAACCGCGTTTGATTACGTTTATTTAATTTTTTATTTTGTATACTACGCATTAAACAAAGGTACGCAAAAAAATGTGTAGACATAAAAATTGTGAATATCAAAAAATATTAACAAAACAATAAATAATTTAAATAAACTATTTTAAAAAATTAACTAAATGAATGATTGTTTTACAATAAAGAATAATGAAAACAGATCCAGGAAGAAAATATATAAAATTTTACATAGCAGGTAGTTTTTTTTTAAGAAATGCTACCTATTTGCATATTCTCTTTTAGCTTTTTAAAGATAAGCTGTTTTTATGGAATTATTTTCATTTTATAAATGGAGAATTGCTTCATACATACATTAAAGTAAATAATTGGGAATTATTAAGTTTTGTTATTTAGTTAATAAAGTATTTTGCATTATGTTATAAAGTCCTCCAATTCCGGGGAAAATATTTTATATGGAGTATAATATAATTATATCGCACCTGATAAGTTCCCATATATAAACACATCCAAATGGATCCGACAAATTATATTGTCTAATTTGATATAATTTTATACGAGATCTGTCCATATCCGGGACATTAAATTATATCTAATTGGATATAAATATATCTCATTGTATATAATGTTAGACGATAGTCTGTATGCTATTTGTGATGTTATGATGATTAAAAATATTTAAGTGGAAAATTACAATTTTTAGAAATCAACTATTGTATGGACATAAATGAAACATAACGAAATGTTTAAAAATTAAAAAGAAAAAATTAGTGTTTCAAAAATATATATTTGAGTGTTTTTTTTTATAAAATGTATCAAGATTTAATTTGAAGTTGTGTAAAAGAAATCACTTGAAAATGATTTCGTTATGAAATTAATATGATTATATGTGAAGCCATATGTAATAAAGTCTTAACTTGCAGATAACTTAATTTGATATTAAAACTTACCAAAATACGTATGGTATTATATATAAAGCTATATAAGTAAAGTAAAAGTTTAATACAAAGATTTTTAGTTTTTTTTTCAATCTATTAAGCTGCAGCAAAAATGTTGCTGTCTAAACTAACTTTTTGGTAACTTTACTTTTTTTAGTGTAGGTTTTTTTCGACAATATATTCTTTGGAACAAAAAATGTTGCTGGGATATAAAAAAAAATCACAAATAACAAAAACTTACTTGTATTCTTCAGTTTCATAGGTATGCAAAGGACACGATGAGAAACATTTATGTTCATGCATAACCAAATGATGTTCACATGATGTGCAATAATCGGGACGATCTTGACATGAACCACAATTAGCTTCACAGGGCACACAAGTTTTGTTGTCGTAGTCTTAAAGCAAAAATTCAATAAAAAATATTAATAATCCAAATATGAAAACTGTCATAATGTATGATTTATGAGAATTTTATTTTCATGATATATTTTGTAATCATAATTTAACTTACTTTCATAATATCCCTCCGGGCAAACTTGTAGACAAACAGCCAAATCTGTTACATGTAAATGTGCTGGGGCGCATGTTAAACAACTATCTTGTCCGGCACCGGCACATGTTTCGCAAGATTCATGACAAGGCCAGCAGACGCCACCTTGGTTGGGAAAAGATCTAGGTGGACAGCGACTAACACAAGTGCTATGGGAAAAAATAATGAAAAAATAATAAAAAAACAATATAAATAAACATTTTAAATATTCAGATTTTGTTATACATTTTTTTTTTCTAACAACAGAAACATTTAAATAAAATTTACTTTTTTAACAACTAAAAGATCTTTGATAGAATGCACTTTTTTATTAAGAGATACACTGAAAAAAGTCAGTAAAGCCAGCAACAGGTTTGCTGGGAGGATCCTTGCAGACAAATTGCTGATATCAGCAAAAAATTTGTAAATTCTGTAAAAATTTTGCTAAATTTTTCAATTTTTTTTTTTGCTGATATTAGCAATTTTTGTGCAAGGATCCTTCCTGCAAAAATGTTGTTGACTTAAATGACTTTATTTTGAGTATAGTTTAACAGTAACTTTTCCATAGCAGGTAGTTTTCGACTAAATGGTACTTTTATAAAAAAGGTTATTTTTTAATAAAATGTACATTTTTAATAAATGGTACGGGAATGTTCTCCTACATCCGTTCTTTGGGCTATATAAAAACCAAAGTGGAATATTCCAAATACGTTATTCTACTCTTTGTGCTTTTTTGCTATATATAATTCTCTTGGGGCAACTAATATAAAAAGTTATATTACACTTTTCAAAACAACTCAAATCAAACTTGAACTCTAAAGTAGACCTAAAATAAAAAACTCTCTAAAAGCATATAAAATTATAAGAGAATTAAATAAAATCGACGAAAATTTGTATTTAAAATAAAAAGTGTTTTGGTATTGTTCATTAAAACGTTTTATGTATCGTTTAACGCTGCTTAAGGGGATACCATATGTATCTAAGGCTAACATTTTTCATTGCGGTAAACAAGTAAAAGTAGTACAGTGCAGTTCAGTTAAAACGAACACCGGTTATAACAACTTTTTTATAACCAATGATTTTTCTGATCCCAACGCATTTACCTAACATATTTCATACAAAATAATACGGTTTATAACGAAATTTTTATATACCGAACTAGTTCTTGGACCCTTTTACGAGTTTTCATGCACATTTTTACTCTTATAACGAACATATTAAAAAATCGAGATTCTAAAATGAAAATTCTGTTGCAGATATTTAAAGTTTTAGCTTTTTAATTACAAATTTACCAGAAATTCAAACAAAAATTTTAAAATTAGGATGTTTTAAGAAAAAATACTGAAATTTTAATAATATTTAAGAAAATGTTTACCTTGCTTATAGCGAACTTCGCTTATAACGAACAAAATCGTCCGGTGCTCGCGAGTTCGTTTTAACCGTACTCGTAAAACAAAATAAGGCATTCTTAACGAAAATCTATATATAAATATTAAAAGTATGCCCATTTATGTAAAATTATCAAAATTTAAGATTGTGTCTATACTTATCCCATGTATTTGTTGTTTGCACGCTGCATGTCATAACTATAAAAATATTTTGATTAAATTTAGCGCACTGACCAAAACCAATTGATCTTGGGTAAAATCTGTCCATGCTTAGACTTAGGTGCCATTTAATGGCTTCAAAAAAATTAGCCTTTATGCTTATCCACACACTAAAAGTCTCAAATAGTAAGATATTTCTATGAAATTTGGCACACCGACTTATATCAACCTTAGGACGATTTTTGAATTTGGGTAAAATCGGTCCACGACCTAAAGCATATATAATGGTGCCCACCAAAAAATTGGCTTTTATGCCTTTTCGCACGCAGCAGGTGCCAAATATTAAGATATTTCGATGAAATATGGCACACTATCTTCTGTCAACACAAGGAAAAATTAAATGGTTAGAGTTGGCCATGATTAGATCTATTGCCGCAAATATAAAACTATTTTTATAACATTTGGCGGCCATGAAATGTTATAGAGCACTCTGCAGTTTACAAATATAAATGTTTTTTTTTTTTTTTGATGAAAATTAATACATTGACTCATTTCGGCCCAAGATCACGGTGTTTGAGTTTTTGATCGAATCGTTTCACGGTTAAACCTATTGCCCATATATAACGCCCCCAAAAGTAGTAGAAGTTTGTTTCATGTATCATTAATTCTTTGAAAGAATACCACAAAATTAGCTTTTTTTCACTTCATCTTTTCCGATTTTCTTTTCATATATTCTCTACGGACTCTGTAACATATCTCCATACTCAGTTTTTCACATTTTCAAAAACTTACGATTTTTTCACAGTTTTAATTTTTAAATAAATTTAAAAATTCCCAAAAGTGGAAAACTCTGAATAGTATATTCGAAATTTTAACGATTGCCCTCTTTCACAATAATGCTTTTAAAAAAATGCATTTTTATGAAACTGCAATATTTAGATGCATTTTCGAAATTGTTCTCCCCCATCTAAAGTTACTAAATATGGGTAACTCGAAAATTTAACATTTTTTTATAAAATTAAATTTCGCTTTTTTTTGTAGTTTGCAAAATGCATCCAGAAATTTTATTTGCATCAAAAATGCCTTATTTAGGGCATTTAAACTTAAAGAAATCACGTTTTTCTTTATAAAGAATATCAAAATATTTAGAAAATTAGATGTTATCAGCGTCACAGAAAAAGCGAAATTTAATTTTACATAAAAATGTTAGATTTTCGATTCATTCATGTTAAAAACCTTTGTAGTAGGAGAACAATTTCAAAATGAATATAAAATTTGCATTTTGCATAAAAAACAGAATTTCTGTTAATATGTTTTTTATTACATAAGTGTGGAAAAGGAAAACCATCAAACGTTTTTTGAATCAGAGTAATCCGATAACAACTTTCGAATATAGAGCACTTCAAAATCACTTACTTTTCCGATTTTTTGAAATTTGAAAAACTGAATATTGTGATGTGTTATGGGCTCCATGAAGTTTGTCAAATGTGTATACCCTCGGTGAATTCTATTTTCTATGTATCATGGATCTCATGATATACATCTACCATCGGGAAAAATCGAAATTTGGTATTGATTTTTCCTTGCTTACCAAGTTGTAGACATATATTAATAAAAAACGTATACAATTTCGGAACCAGATACATACTCTTTGACCTTTAAACAGGCTGGTGAAAGATATCCTACAATCGGCCATGAACAGCTTTCATTTTTTTAGTCGTATTTTAACATTATTAATACCATGTTTGCTAACAAGGTGCAACCATGGACTTACTCTAACTAAAAGCAAAAAGCTTTGTACCGAGGCCGATATACCTAATGTTATAACTTATTACCTAATATACCTTACTATTTGTGACCTGCAGCACACGGTCTTATGTCTTACGCAACTAGGTCTTTATATTGACAGATTCTAACCAAAATCAACAGGCGTTGTCCTTGGCCCAATACATGTAATTGTGCCAAGGTTCATAGCAATATCTTAATATTTGTGGCCTGCAGCGTTCGGAAAAGCATAAAGACCAATTTTTAACGGTCCTACCGTTACATGGACACATGGTCTAAACATGAACAGATTTTACAGAAAATGTGTGGATTTTGTTCTTTTGTCATTATAAGTTCATGTACCATATTTTATCAAAATATTTTATTATTTGCAACATGTAGCGTCAAATAACCAATATATTATATGAAAATAGAAAAATCTTAATTCGGTTTACACAGAGAGAATTTTCTTGGACGAGTTTTAATGAAATTGTTCACTAAACTAATGAAGTTTTCTTCACAAAGTGAATGAAAAATTTCATAAAATTTATCAAAAAGCTTCACAATTTTTATGAAACTGTTTTTAATAAAACTTTTTCACTAGGTGTATGAAGATTTTAATAAATAAAACGAAAATTTTCATAAAATTGTATGAAAAACTTTAATAATTTAATGAAAAGTTTCAATGGACGAATTCCAGTGAAGAAAAAAAAATTGCATTTACTTTGTGAAGAAAACTTTATTAGTTTAGTAAACAATTCATTAAGACTCGTCCAAGAAAATTCTCTCTATGTAGCGGAAATTAAACTTTATGAAAGTCGAATGTTTTGACATATTTATGCAAGCACACGAAAATAAAGAAAGGTGTACTTCAGGGAACAGGTCACATTAGCGAACATTCCCTAACTCCGTTTGTAATAATTAATTTTTTTTTAAAAAGTTATAATAAAATTTATTTAAAACTAGTTTGTTTGTAATTGGCCAACTTACTTATCCAATCGGTAATGTTTGCAGGCCACACATTGTGTAGGTCCTCTGCCGTAACAACCCTGTGAATCACACTCGGGATCGCAATCATGCAACACCAATTTATTATTTGAATCAGCCATAACATTTTGTCTTTGCGGTGTTGGAATATTATGACCATCTACAGTGGTAACTGTTTGTTCCGGATTAGAGCCAGCTCCAGTATAAAGATTTTGGAAATTTAAGAAACTACTAAATTGATCGGTATTAATCGGTTGACCCAAATCAGATTCCGTGGGGTAAGTATAAACTGGTTGTGAGACTAAATCACTTTTTAGACGCATCGGTTGCACAGCAGTACCATAAAATATCAATTGCCACTTCGATAGAATGCCAGGTTGATTAACGCGTCTACGGCCACCATTAATAATTTGTAAAGTCCATCTACCCTCAGCTTTTTCACCCCAAAAGTGAACACTTAAAAATGGCCAATCATCGAAATTGGATTTAACTATATCTCTGGGTCTTTCAAACAACAAAGTACTTGTGGTACCCATGGGAGAGGTCAATAGTATTCTTAAATTTCCTCTAGGGAAAAATCTTAATGTAATACGGCATTGTACATGTTCCAAATAACGAACTTCATTAATGGTACCAGCACAACCATTAACATCCATATGAGTAGCTAAAGTATAACCATAGGTACCTTCTATCTTACGATCTTCATTATTTTCTCTTGACTTGCAAATATGCTGGGGCGGTACCGTCGACCATTGTTCTGCTAGGGACACCATTGAACCAGCATCCATTAAACCATAACCAAATTTATGACTATATTTACGTTTGACACCATTTAACATCCAACCAGATTCTTTTTCCAATGGTGATGGCCGGGAAGTGTAGACTACTAAATATTGCATATCACGCCAAGTTAAATTGGGATTGGCTTCTATAGCTAATGCACATATACCGGCAGCTAAAGGCGCAGATGCTGAAGTTCCTGTATGTTCAACTGTACAAATATGATCGGGTCTCAAACGACCATCCATATCAACTGTAGCAACACTTTTATCGTGACCTGGAGTGCCGGAGCTGTAAGTGGTAGCCAGGGTAGAGGAACATTCTTCTAAATACCAGGGTTTAAAACTATAAAACAATTAAAAAAAAAAAAAAAACAATTCATATTTATTTAAACTTCAAGTTTTTGAAAAGATTTTAAAACTTAGAAATATTAAAAGGTGCATAAAATACTAAATGAAATCTGGCATTGTGAGTATTAAAAAAAAAATTGTATGATTTGCCATTAAAAAAATATAAATCCTTTAAAAGTCTTATGTGTACATCAAATATAAATTAATTGTTTTAAATCCTTATTTTCATTTATTATCTTTATTTTTTAGCATTTAATTGTTAAATATGTATTTATTGGGGTTTACAAATTAAAATGGCTTATAATTGCCAATTAGGTTTGCGTTGTTATAGCCGCTATTGCTGCCATTGGCTGTTACTTAAACAGTACGTAATCATAAAATTATAAGCGACTGAAAGTGATTAAAAAAGGGCCACTTTAAAAACTTTATTTTATTTTTTACTTATATACGAATTTATAGAAAAAAATATAAAAAGCTATTACTGAAACTAAAATTTTTCTTAAATTAGATCCAAAATGCTGTATATAAATTATAAATTTAATACATTTGACCTTGGCTTTTCTAATTTTATTTTTAGAGTAAACTCTACACAGAAAACATTAATGGTGAAAAAATTTCAATTCAACTTTTATTTGATTTCAAACTCACATTCCACTGAAAGTTTAATAATCAGCAGTGGGATGAAAATCGAGAACGATGAGTTCTTCAGTCTAGAATATTTAGTTTTTTCAAAATAAAATTTTACTCGATTGTTTTTATAAAATTTCCAGTTTGTAGAACCGATGACGACAACAAGGTTTAAAAAAATACCAACAGTTAAAAAATCACCAAAATTTAAAAAAAAAAAATTGTTCAACTTTGAAAAAAATTGACAAAAATTAGATAAAAAAGAACAAAAAATAAATAAAAAAACGAAAAAATTAAAAATTAAAAAGAAAAATTAAATTTTGTCGATATTTCTTAAATTTTGGTTATTCTTCAAATTTTAACGATTTTTTTAAAAGTTAATTTCAGCAATTTTTTTTTTTAAATAAATTTTTTGGCTGTTTTTTTTTAATTTTTGGTGATTTTTATAAAATTTTAGTGATTTTTATTTTGGCGATTTTTTTTTTCAATTTTAGCGATTTTTTCCAATTTTTAAATGTTAAGGGTTTTTTCTAGTTTAGCGATTTTTTTAAATTTTGAAAATTTTTTGTTTTGTTAATTATTTCATTTTGGCGATCTTTATATTTATTCCTTTTTAGTTTTTTTTTTCCAAATTTACCAATTTTGACACTTTTTTAGGAATTTTTTAAATTTGAAGACTTTTTTAATTTCTTCCATTATTTTAATTTTTGGATTTTTGCAATCTTTTTCAAATTTGGCCGATTTTATATATAAAAATTTTTAATTTTGGCAATTTTTAAATTTCACTAATTTTTTAATTTTCGATTTTATATGATTAAAATGAAAATAATATTAATTAAATAGTTACAAATGATTTGATAGGTTCACATTTCCTTAAAAGGACCGAATTCAATTTAACTTTTAATTGAATCAACAAATATTTAAATTGATGCACGATTTTAGTCTTTTTTGTGTACTTAACAGGTACAGAGAAGCGATTTTTTATAGCCCATTTTATGATAATGTAAGAAAATTGTATGAAAATAACATCATCTACAAGTGACTAATAGCAAAAGACACAAACAAAAATAACTGGAAAATTTTGAAATTGGATAATCACGAATTAGTTAATATTAGTTAGTGTCCGACCGAAGACTTCGGCCAGAAAAATGCATTTTGTAGGTTTTCGATATTTTAAACTGGTTTAGATAAATTTGACATATGGAAAAATGTTTATTGGGGTTATTAAATTCGATTTTGAGTATCATATTTGTATAAAAGTCGTCCGCAATGAATTTAATAATCGCACGCCGAATAAACGTCCAAATCGAACTTTTAACTTTAAAGCCTGCGGTTTTTCCTTAATTTTTTTACTCAAAATCGAATTAAAACGGCTCAACAAACATGTTTTCAATATCAAAATGTTTCCTTATTGGCTCCAAACACCAAAAATCCTACCAAATATCTTTTTTGGCCGAAGTCCGATCGAACACTAATATTAGGTTAGGATGGAATTTGTTCTTGTGGTGATAAAATATATCTAATAACTTTAGCTAAATAACTGATTTAAACGCAAGCAATAGAAATATATCGTTCAACTGAACGCGTTTAACAGATTTTGTACACACTGTTTTTATGAAAGTAGGTTTTGCGAATTCATCTTATTTCTTCAAAATAGTGCAGTAGGAAACTTTTCGCATTTTTTGCTAGAAAATGTAGTTATTTGAGTGAATCGAGCATGGTACGAGAACGTTGCACCTGTAGAGTTTAACACTCACACCATTTATTACTAATTATATGACCAATTGCTGTAAATGTGTGGGAATATATTTTTATTTATTTTTTGTTAAAATAAAAACACAATAATATTTTACTTTGAAAATCCTTTTCAATGAAATTTTGTTGTTTGTTTTGTTGGAGGCGGTGTTGCATGGTATTGGCATATTAAAATGCTAACAAAATATAGAAGCCTTCTGGTGATGCACAGTGGGATGTCTTGCAAAATTTTTGGAAATAATTCGGCCATTTCTTACTTAGTGGTCGGATTGCAATGAAATTTGGAACAGCCATAAGTGACGTAATATAGAACCTTCCAAACACCCCGGGCGGAAATAATCCCAAACCAAGAAACTTTTTTGTATATAAAATTTTAAATGCCCGCCATTTTTGACATGTGTCAGTTATCTCTAGCAGTTCACGAGATATTCCCATTTGAAAATATCAAATTTGAAATTTGGTCCGACTCAGGTCCAGATTTTTGCGAATAGCTTCGCGAAATTCGAGACCAAGTTCGTTTTTAAAATATTTGTTATTTAACTAAATAAATTCTTGATTAAATAAAAAAAATGTGTGCAATATCGTGTTCCACTCAAAAACTACATTCGTTTAAACTATAAATTAAATAAAATAATATAGACTTTTTGGAATTTTTTTTCCAAAAAGCACCAACAGTCTTTTACCTCTTTCTGAACATATAAAGTCAATATATAAAAGCGAGTTTTGTTAAAAAAAAATTTTATTTGTACATACTTTTCGCCCAGCCGTTTCTACAAGTGCCTCATTTTTAATGCAAATATCAATATGGTAGCGGAAGCGGTTATAGATTCTCCAATATATGCCTAATTTATGGGATAAGTCATTTTTAAAAAGAGTTCAATTTAGAACTCTTGGTAAAACAAAAACTTGGGTTATCCTAATAGGAAGGTAAAAATTTCAGTTTTTGTTAAAATATGAATTTTCACTTTTCAATAAAATATTTATTAATAGACATAATGCAATGATTTTTTGTACTTACGTAGACTTTTAAGTCAAAATGTGAAATTTATGTCCACAATTCCCAAAAATAAAAAAAAAATTCTAAAAATGGGATTTTTTACATTTTATTGCTGCCCTGTCTACATTTAAAGAGGGGATTGAAAGAGACTTAACCGAAAAATTAGCTATATGTTTGAAAATCTACAACCACTTCCGCTACCTCTTTGGAGGCGTGCACAGTTCTTTAACAGTGGATTCAAATTGTTATTTGCCTTAAAAATGTGACAACTTTAAAAGAATATACACATTAAATTTTTTTAACACAGTTCGACCTTTCAGAACAGTATGCACACTAGGGTGATAACTTTTTGCATTTTTTGCAAATATCAAATCTCCCCAGACATAATTGTGTAGGGCATGGACAAATATTAAGAACTGCGTTTTTAGTTTTTCGCTATCGTTAAAAAAAGTTCCGCACCAAACGCGTTAAAGTTTTGAATCAAACAAAGTTAAAAAAAAAACTTTTTTTGATGCCTCAACGTCTGACCATCACATCTATATAATTAAGGCATGCTGATATCAATAGTAAAGTCCGTTTTCGAGTCAATGGAATAATTTTCTTCTAAATTTGCTTACTTACATATGTAAAAACCATATTTTAAAAAAATTGTTATTAAAAAAAATTTAAAAAAAAACATATTAAAGGCATTTTAGAAATCGCTGTCGGTGCGCAAGGTTTTTTTACCAAATTGAACTGAAATAGTTTTTTTTTATCATTAATACAATATTTGCCATTAGAAAACCCCTGGGGAGAATGTTGTCCAAAAAAAGTTATCACCCTAATGCACACTTTATATGTTCAGAATAAAAAATATTTATCTGGAGGTAAAAATTTAATTTATTTTTTTTAATTTCTACTTTAACAGAATGTAGTTTTTTAGTGGAACAAGATATTTTTTATTTGATCAAGAATTTATTTAGTTAAATAATCACTATCTAAAATTGGCCCCGATTTGTCCCTCTATTCACAAAAAACTGGACCTGAGTCGGATCAAATTTGGAATTTCATATTTTCAAATGGGAATATCTCGGAAACTATTAGAGACAGGCAACACATGTAAGCCAGTTTTTTGTTAGTCTGTACTAGCTGATTACAAATATAAAAATCGGATTAGAAACAAAATGGCAAGCACTCAAAATTGTATATGCAAAAAGTTCCGTATTTTGAGTGTTAATATTGCCGCCTCCGGGGGTTTGAAAAGAAAACTTCAGCTCGATATTACGGTACTTATGCCCGTTCCAAATTTCATTGCAATCGGACCACTAAGTAAGAAATGGCCGAATTATTTTCAAAAATGTTGTGATATATCCCCCTGTGCAGTGGTGCTCATATTGGTAATTTTATTTTAAAAACAATTTGTATAAATTGATGTTTATGTGGTTGTTAATAACTAATTAAAAATATGTATTTTAAAATGTAGACTCTTAATTAAACATTATGAAAAGTTGATAATTTATAATTTGCGTTATATTAAGGTTTATGAATTTTTAAATAAGCCATAAATTAAGCGATGGATTTAATAGAAATACAAAGTATAACAAATAAAATGAGTGGAATTATTGCAATTATATTTAATCATAAAGCCTTTAAGTATGCACAAAATTGTATATTTTTATTAAATATTAATCTAGGCAATACTATGTATTTGTAAAAATGCCTAAAAGTATGCTACTTTTTAGAAAACTTTATAAGTAAGAAATAAAGACAGGTAAGGTGACAGAAAATAAGAGCAACACCAAAAATAATAAAACATAATAAAAAAAAAGCATCACATACAGAAAAATAACGTGCATGTAGAATTTTAAAGTGTATTATGGTGGCTACAACCAATAAATTCGGTTAGTACAACCATATCCAAATGTGAATTCTGAATATGCAAAGTATAGCAATTTAAATACATTTGCAGTTAAAATTCAGTTTTGTTGTGAAAACTAATATGCAGTTGTATCAATCGATTTCAGTAGTAGTAACCAAATTTCAATTGGAAAATGACAAAATTTTTCTCAGTGTGTATGTGTTCCAGTACATACCCTCCTTGTGTTGCTGATGAGATAGATAAAGTAAAGATCGAATTTGTATAACCATCACAATTACAAGAATCGGTATAACGACCACCATTACCGGAAGCCCAAACAAATATCGATCCTTTGCCTTGACGGCCACTGGTAACACCATATATAAAAGCACGTCTCGCCAAGGGACCAGGACCATCTACTGTCGAACCATCATCTTCGGGACCCCAAGAAGCACTATAGATATCAATATGTGAAGGATTTAAACTTAAGGCCTGAGCTTCAACAACATCATTAACTTTTCCATCCAACATACGGACACCTTAAATAAAAAGGAATAAAACACAAGCAATAAATTAATATTAAAAACAATTGTACGTCTTGTTAATGTAAAGAAAACATCTTTAATTGATATTTTATTTTTTATCTTTTTATTACACCTGCAATATAAGACTGATACTTTTAAAGCAAATTGACATATAACAAGGTTTAAAAGCAAAATTAAATGATAAAAAGAAAACCTTTTAAAATATACAAAAATTCGACCATATGTCAATTTAAAAATGTTTCGTTCGTTAGCAAGAGGCCATACAATAACACCCAGCAAAAATTGTGAGGAAAAGGAGTAATAAAAATACTACAAAAGTTGAATTGGAAGATGTAAAGAAAAAAAAAAAAACAATATACGTGTGCCCTATTATTTTATTCTCTATAATATATCTAAGGTTCCTGGTCGGGATACCTTCCCTTGTAAGCCACGAATGCATAACAGCCATTCACGCGATATGTGACAATGAACGCTTCGGTGTTTACGTATGACCGAATTGTAATTCCGATGATAACTCCATACCATTTCCCCCCAAAAAAAGTTCATGCCGATTTTCACTAACTTTTTTAAGTGCACAGCCACCGAAATAAGGTGTTTAACTTGAATTTATCCACATTTTCAACATTATTTTAGTGGGTGGAAACCTAAAAGCCTTATTTAATGGGTCGATTTTATTTTTTGCAAATTAAAATTATTTTTAGCTCAGAATTATAAATTAATATTTTCTTTTGCATTTTTAAAATGAATCATGGGGCCGGGATTCGAACCCGGAACCTTCTGTTCCAAATATTTTTCCTAGGTATCCATGCATTTTCTGCCTTTACAAAATAGTTCTATATGTTTGCATGATGTCCCTTAAAAAATAATCTGTCGATATTCTTTTATTACACCACCCAGTTTAGTTGCAAATGCTTCCAAGTGGAAAAATTCTATTTGTTTTTTTTTTTAACCCATTTTAAACTGCCGACGATTTACAGCTACACCTACCTTTAAGGTCCGATAATTTTGGATAGGTGTGTGATATAGTAGCGCAGTAAAAGATATATGCTAATATAGTGTCTTGACTATACAAATAATTAAAAAAATGTTCCAGGGTTGACATATAATTAATAAAAACAAAACAATTTCTTTAATTTTGTTATAGCATTTTTTTTTTTTTAAAAATTATTAATTTATAGAAAGAAGACCGGTGTTATAAAGATTATATTCTGATTTGGTTAAGGGTGTATGGGAAAATATTTTGAATGAGAAAAATTAATTTAACATTTTTTGTTAAATTATGTACTTTTCGTGGTGAATTAAAAGACCGGATAAAGAAATTTTCGAACTTGGTAAAACTTTAATATGCAGAAGATAATTCCATTTTCTTTTCTTATATGAAAAAGTATCTGTTTTCTTCTATAAAACAATTTAAAAAATTAATTCGCAAGTGTTTGCATATTATAATTTTGAAAATGGAGTAAAACCAGTCATATTTTAAAAAAAACTCTCAATAATCGAGAAAACAAGAAGTTCAGATATGGAAATCTTCATCGAATATCATTAGATTGATACAATAAAGAATTGCGCTTGTTCGTTGATTAGTACCCTTGATGACATATCCAAATTTAATTAAAATCTGAATGAAATTATTATATCAATTTTCTCGTTTTTGATCAAAGTGGAAACATTATCTCTATATGGATCAAATTACATAATATAATAATTTTTTATCAAGTGCAAATTTTTCTTGCAATAATCTAAATTAAGTAAAAAATCTTTAAAATTAATTTAAAAAAAAAACGTTTTTGCATTTTTATCAAATTCGTTGGTCATTTTTGATTCCAAGTTAAAGTGGGTTAAGGATGCCCGATGAAGTCAGAATACTATATCTGAATAATCTTGAGTATATTGAGTATATAATAAATAAAATAAAAAAATAAATTTTTCAAAATCTAGAACTTTTGGAAGTTTTTAATACAAAAATACACTTTTTAACGTTTTCCAAACAAAAAAAAAAGAACTTAGTTTTTCTATTTGGAACCATTTGCAATTAAATTGGGGGTGTACACTGTACCAATTTTCTGCATGATATCAAAGAATTCTTGCATTAGATCTATGGAGTGTCACTGGAATTCGGCCATTGAATCTTTTTATTAAATTAATGCTTTTTTTTATAAAATTTAATGAAAAGTTTCATTGGCTTTATTAAAAATTTCATGTGAATAATAAAGAGTTTCGTTAAAAATAGTTTCATTAAAACTATATACTAATTTTTCATTAATATTGTGAAGATAAATTCATTAGTTTAGTGAAAAAATTTCATTAAGAATCGTTCAAGAAATTCTCTTTGTGTATTGAATGAAAATCGACATAGTGTTTTTAAGGGATGTCCTAATGTAAAGGCATTTAAAGCAAAATACATATAGTATAAACTTAAAGTAAATGCTTTCTCTTTCTCTTCCTTAGTTTGTTTTCATTTACATTTGCAAGTACACTCAAAGAAAAACGAATCATATTATTTATGAATCAGTTTCATTGAAGAAACATAAATGAACGATTTTGATATTTTTTTTTTTTAAGTTTTTATAAATATAATGAATCTTTTTATAAATATTCATGAAACATGTTTCATAACTTGTTTACAATTTCATAGAAAAACGTGGAGAATATTTTTTCATGTTAAAAAGCCCGTGCCTAAAAACTGAGAGAGATAAAAACGAACAAAGTTTTTAACCTAGTAGAGTATTAACACACTTTGCTTATAAAATTTACCAGGCTCAGGTAGAAATTTTGAAATGGATTATCTCAACAATATTTTTATGAAACATTTCATTAGAGAAAGAAGTATTAAATTTGTATCATATTTATGAAAACCCTTGAAGCTTTTCCTTTGAGTGTATGTATGTTTCATTATGTGTTTTTATGTAAAAGTGTTACTTTTTTTATGTTTTTTTTTTTTCAAAAGTATGCGTGCGAATACAAATTGTAGTTCAATTGAACTTTTGCACATTATTTTGTTGTTGGTTTACTTGTACTCAACATTGTTCAATTAATTTAATTTTTTATTTTTCGGATTTTTTTCCCCTTTTTTTATTACACTTTACTCCCCGATGTTTTTGGCAATGGTTGGTTGTTATATTTTGCTCTATCCCAGTGTAGAAAAGCATTACCAAATAAGTGATTATATAAGAACATATATGGTAGTGGCAAGTATTTACAACTATCATTACTTTTGTATGGGGATGTCGCGCAAAATAATGGCATATCATTACTAAACACCTTACAAAGGTGTTTAGTAATGTCCTTACTAGTAAGGACAAAACTAATGAGTGAGATAAAAAAAAAATTTATAAAAAATATTTTATTTATTGAAAATTTAGTTTTTAATAAAATGTGCCCGTACGGTATCGATCCTGGGACTCCACGTAGTCAGAAAAAATAATGAGCCTCAAAACAGATTTTCTAAAATTTGTATATCATTACTTTATATGATAAAAATAAGTACTAATGGGTAAAGCATTATTTCTTGCACTAAAATAGTGGGAAAATAATGTAGCGAGTAAGCTATTGTCCTTACTGGTAGTCGGAAAAGTAATGAAACCGCACACCTAGTTCAAAAGTGACTCAACTCAAAAGTTTTTAGTTTTCAGAAATCGATAAAAAATATTTGCAACTTTATACTAATTGACACATAAAAAAAGACATAACTGTTTTTTAGCAACAGTTAACAATAACAAAATACACTGATATTTTTTTTATAGATAAACAAGTGTTTTGTGCATAGTTTATGCATATAAACCCGAAAAATTAAAATTTTGAGTTGAGTCACTATTGAACTAGGTGTGCGATATGTCATTTCTACACTGGGATACTGTTGTGCGGTATTAAAAAACTCACTGAACTATTTCGTGTTAATAGTACATGGAGCAGGGAAATATTTTGTGTCGCAATGCAGGATATTAAAAATGATGCCTTTTCAAATTAAAACTAAAATGTTTAAGGAAAACCTTTACCCAGTGAAAAAGTTCCGTGTCTATAGAAGCAGGATAAAACAAATGCGCTGATGTAAGAGCTATTACATTATACTCAGAAGCAACAAAATAAACAAATCATTTTGTATAAAAATAAACAAACAAAAATGTTGAGCTTACTGTTTTCCCTTACAAGGATGCAGGTTGTAAGCAAGCTGCTTATAATCTCTTACAAGGATGCAGGTTGTAATGCAGAACGTGTCATACTGTAAACAAACTGTATCAGTTTTCCCGAATGATTTCCGATTGTTTTTGGTGTTTTCGACTATGTTATAAAAATAATTATTCATTTAACTGTGAAGAACTACACTCACACAAAAAAGTCTCTAAAGTCAGCAATTAAATTTTTTTAAAATTTTTAACTAAGAGACAGGAGTAAAGTTTTGTACAAACATTAGGTATTATACAAAAACTTTGAAATTTTTCTAAAATTATTTAAATGATGGGCATTTGTAGTTTAACGCTTTGGTGTCATAGTAAAAATGCTGTAGTAAACCCAAACACTGATTATTTTTTAAATTGTATTTGATTATTATCAAGAAAACAATATTGTGATCGCGGATCTAACAAAAATTATCAAAAAAGAATATAATCGCACTTAATTACCCAGCAAAATTTTTTAGAACATATAACCTCTGAACCTGTTCTAGAACAACTTCTTTTACCACTGGTTACATGGAACTGGTTCTAGAACAGGTTCCAGGAAGTCGAAATGTAAGGTGTCACTGTTCCAGAACCAGTTCTATAACTGGTTCTAGAACTGGTTCTAAAGCAACCTGTTCTAGTTTGGAGGTAAAGAACCTATTGCATATAGGACAAACTCCATATAAAAAGAACCAGTTGCAGAACCGAAATTAGAACCTGTTATAATACAGTATAAGCTGTTCTGCAACCAGTTATTTGGATTTTACTATTTTACTGGGTAAGGATATGTTTTATTTATATCCCAAAACTTTTACATTTTTATAGCAGAAATGTTAATAAAAAGTGGAAATTTCGTTGATTTTGACGATTTATTAAGTATATAAAATAAATGAGTTTTAAAAATTGGTCTAGAATTTATTAAATTAGTTTTAAAATTTTACTTTTTTTTTCCAAATTGTTTTAAAGCTGTGAGCTGTAGGCCAATTTGCTCAAAAAAAGGTCCAATTTTCCTCTCTGTGCCAGGTCTTCAGGTCGTTAGTCACCTGCTCTACCATCTGAACTATCTTGACATGTTATACTTGATAGATAAAAGCATAAATGCCTTGCTTGCTCAATATATCATTACTTTCCAGCTTGCAAAAACCAAAAATAAGTAGTTATATATGTACTTACTAGAAGTGAAAAAATTGGGTCTAAAAATTGATTTTTAAAAAAATTTTAGATCATTACTTTGTTTTTAAAATAATGGTAAAAATAAGTACTTATGTACTGATGAAAAAAAAAATTAAAATTTGTTTATTTTTGACGAACATATGTGGTTCATTTTTACTAAAATTCTGGTTAATTTTTTGAACGTTAAAAAAACAAATGACAATGTTAGTTGAAAATAATGAAATGCAAGTCGTCCTTTCTTTAAGTGAAATTTCATTTGCAGTTGTCTTTACCTACATAGTATTCTAAGTGTGGGTAACGCATTATTTTTTATATTGAAAATGTGTAAAATTTATTGTTTGAGACTGTTTTAATTTAGGATTATAAGCACAATGCAGTTTTATTTTTAATTATCAATTAATTCAGCATTTTGAGAAATGTTAACATGTGCAGTCGATTCAATACACAAAGTCGTTGCGATATAACGAATAATTCGATGTAACCCAGTATAATAGTAAAATCCAAATCACAGGTTGCAGAACAACTTATAGTGTATTATAACAGTTTCTAATTTCTGTTCTGCAACCGATTCTTTTTATATGCAGTTTGTCCTATTTTCAGTAGGTTCTTTGCCTCCAAACTAGAACAGGTTGCTTTAGAACCGGTTCCAGAAAAACTTATAGAACTGGTTCTGGACATTGAAACCATAAACATTGACTCCGAGGAACCTGTTCTAGAACCGGTTTCATGTAACCGGTGGTAGAAGAAGCTGTTCTAGAACAGGTTCAAAGGTAATCTGTTCTAAAAAATGTTGCTGCGAAAGAATAGGCCTGACAATATATCATTCGTTATTCCGGCCTTTGACTGCAATAAGAAAATTAACTAGTTGTTAGTTAGTCCTTATTATTCGTGCTAAAATAATGCAGAGAGTAAGGTGGTGTCATTACTGGTAGCGAGCAAAGCAATAACATGTCATTACCGTTTCTACACTGGGATATTATGATACAACTAAATACTTAATGATAAAAATAATACAAAAATTATTTATTCTAATTAAGTAATTGGAAAATTAAGTAGTTGTTACGAAGTCCTTATTATTTGTGTTAAAGTAATGCAGAGAGTAAGCTTTTGTCATTATTGGTAGCCGGAAAAAGTAATGAAATGTCTTTACCGTTTCTACACTCACGGAAAAAGCTTCATCATATTTATGAAGTTTTTCATTGACTTTCGTCCAATGTAATAACACTTTAAAAATATGAGGAAGCTGTTTCATAAAATGGCAAACTGATGACAGGATTCTTAGTATTTATGAAATCTTTCTTAAATATGCTGAAGACGTTTCATAACTATTTATGGAAGGCCTCATAAATGTTATTAAATATTTTATAAATGTTCCATATTATATAAAAAAAAAATCTATTTAAAATTAGGAATACATCAAATAATATTTAATTGACGCTTCAGAAATTCCGTTTGGGTTTGAGTATTAAAAAGTCTAAATAATATATTCTAAATTCGAAATAAAAATAAAAATTTCAATAAAAAGTCAGAGTTTATATTGACAAAGTTTATGAAAAGTTTTTTATGGAATGATAAGGTCTATGAAACATTGGTCATAAGTTTTTATGAAACTTTTCATTACATTGATGAAAAAAAATGTGCCAAATATGTTTGAAAAAACTAACACTGTACTCAGTATAAACTAATAAAGTTAATTGTTTTCTGCACTTTATTAATATTGTCCGTTCTGAAGATTCACTATAGATACGTAGCAATGTTCTCCATGTTTTCTTATAAAAAAAATTTACGCCAGTTCCTTAAGCTATGTACAGACGGTTGTCAGATCTTACAATATTGTCAGAAAAATGTTCAGAAAATGTCTAACAACATTGTGAACTCACAACTTTTGCATCTGACAATGGCAGTATTGTCACAGAAATGTTTCTATTGGCGGCACTGTCCATAAGTAATGAAAAAAAAAAACAAAAGTTCATATTAATAATATTAAAAATCAAAAGTGAAACAAACCATTAATGAAACCTGCGTCATAGATTGCAGCTATGTGCCAATTGACTTGATGTTTCGTACCCAGTCGCCAAGAGGCTCCCAGTCGCCAACGGGTCTAAAGCCTGGAAAAAAGCAACACCCAAACAAAGATCCTACCGCAAGAAGGTGGAATCCGTGTGGTGACACGAAAGAATTATCAAACTTATCGAGGAAGTTAAGGTACGGCGAAGTTTATGGAAAGCTGGTTGCGCTGAGTATAAACTTCCCAAAGATATTTTATGGCAAGAGGTCGCGGATGCCATTCGGATAAGTGTGAACGATTGCAAAGTAAAATGGGCAAATCTCCGCACCTCTTTCAACTGTAATTTGCAAAAATATTTTGTCTTCATCATCGCTACTTTCTAATACATATGCAGCTAAAATCGTTGCAATTGCTTTTTAGTTCCATGACAATTAATATTATTACTTTTTCAATTTAAGTAAACACACAATTGACAATTAATAATTTCTTTCAAATGCTTTGACAGTTCTGGCAATGTCTAACAACAGATCTGGCAATTTTTGCCATACAAGAATCTGACAACCATGTGAACTGACAATTTTCGTTGGCAGATAAATTTATTGTTTGCCAATTGTCTGACAATGAAATTGAAAGGTTTTCTTACAATCGTCTGAACTGACAATTTACCTTTTGCTAAACATGTTTCATTGTCAGTACATTGCCAGCACATTGCCAGATCTTACAATATTGTAAGATCTGACAACCGTCTGTACATAGCTTTATTATTTTGTGATGTTAGTATCAAGGTATTGTTGCATCAACTTGGTATACCTCAAACTGTTCACAATTACACCATTATTTAAATACAGTTCTATAAAATCAATTCCATTAAACGGGTTTCACTTGTAAACCAACCATAAAACTTTTTAACGTATCTTTCAAGTCTGGTGACTCGATGTTGCATTCGTTTGGATATGAAAGTTAAAAACTAAGAACAAAAAATAACATCAAGTTTCAAGTAATTTTTTTTTTTTTAATTTTTTCGACATTCATCTATTCTTTAGTAGAATATTTTACTATAAGATATTATATTATGTTTTTTTGCATAAATATATATTTTTCAAACTTTGAAGGAATATTTTTTGCCGTTAAATTTAGGAGTCAAAGGGTTAACTATAGTCAACCCTTTTTTTCATTAGAAACATTTATAAAGCATTAACTTCTAACATAAGTATTTATTGGAAAAAAATCTATTTATCTTTTTATCGTTTTTTTTTTTTTGTTTTACAAAAAATCCTTTCCATCAAGTTCATGACATTTTAAGTATTACATGTTATTCCTTGTATCGTATTAAATTTCCTCATCTTTTAACATCAATATATAAATTTCAATAATGAATTCCTTGCAAATACATACAAACTTTTTTTACTATATTGAAGAGTGAAAGAGTCACATTTAAGTGGGTTGCATACAAACTACATAAAGAAGGAAAACATACTCAGATGAATGAGTTTATAAATCATACTATGCTAAATAACTGTCAAATATTACGAAATAATATAACTAAGAAGTCAACTTTTTAACAAGGGCTTAAATGTTTCCGGTAATAATATTTAGAAACGACATATGCTTAACCCATTTGACACTGTCGTTGCTTTAAAGCAACACCTAATAATAACTTTGGATTGGAGGGAGATATGATAACGATGTAAAAATCATGTGAAAACTTAAGTTCGTTACTATACAAGTAGTTTGAAAACTATTGTTTCAGGCTTGCACTATAATTAATAAAAAAAAATAAAATTTTCGAAAGTTTTTTTTTTTTGAATTATTACCAAATAGAAAGAAGACCTGTGTTATTAAAGTTTTATGCTAATTTGGTTTAGGACATATGGAAAATTTTTTTATTAAGAAACATTTGTTGTACTGTATGCACTTTATATGTAAAATTAAACAAGAAACTGACGACATTGTAAAAACTTTAATATTCCGAAAATTACTTCATTTTCTTTTTTAATGTAAACAATATGGGCGTTGTGGTGTAATGGTTAGCGCGTTGGACTGTTACATAGATGGTCCCGGGTTCGATTCCAGGTGACGACAACATCAATTTAGAAATATAATATGTATGAGTTTTCTATCACTTATATGTATCGCTGCGCTCACCTTCGGTGTTCCCATAGCACTTAACCTCACCGAAGTAAAATAATGAATCAGGGCTATGAAACAAAAAGCTTCAATAAATTCGCCAACTCTTACATCAGGTGGCGAGCAACAACTGTTCTAAAACTTATCTACTCGCGCAATTACAGTGTTGCCATGTTTGAAGCCCTTCATCTTTCACCCACCTTTCATCTCTCCACTATCCCCTTTCCAAAGAAATCAACACATTAATTAATAGGAAGAATTTCCTGAGTGTTGCTTCTTTTAAAAAAAAAAAATAAAACTTCACTGGACAGTGTTGCCATATTACCATTTTGAAAAACTGTCTAAAAACACCAATATTTTTTCAAAACTTCTCAAAAATCATGATAATCCGTTAGATCAAATTGTATTTTACGATTTGATATACATTTGTATGAACAAAAAATAAAAATTATAATTAAAAGAAAATCTTAAGTACATACAAAGCGTCAATGTCTGAATTTAAATTGCGAATATCAATCGCTAGAGTGCGCAATAAGTGTTCAAAAATGAGTCAAATAAGCTTTTGAGACACCATTGCATCTTTTTCCCAAATTTCGTCAAAACATTCTCACACGATCGATCAGTGGTATGAAATGGGTTAAAGATTGTGTAAAATAAAGAAGCGTTGAATTTTCCAACGAAAAATTTAACTCAGCCTAACTTTTGTGTAAGAGCGCAAAGAACTCTTAAATAAAATTTCCATAATGATGAATTTTCAAGAAAAGAAAGCAACACGCATGTTGTATGTAACATATTATTCTTGCAAAGAAAAGTGTGGTGGAGTTTTGAGGTTTTATACAATAAAGAATTTTCATCGTTGTTAAGTGAGTGTGTATGTGTGCTTGTTGGTTAACTGGTTGGTAAAGTCGATGTTTATAAAACGGTTTCAATTTCATCATAACGCCTTAAGTTTGTCGTTTTGATTACAAAAGTGCCTAAGGGAGTAAACATACACATGTATGTAATACTCACACACTCCAATCTACAGTCAACACCATAATTTTAGACAATACTTATTTGTACTGACACGTATACATTAGGGTAATAACTTTTTTTGGACAACATTCTCCCCAGGGGTTTTCTAATGGCAAATATTGTATTAATGATAAAAAAAACTATTTCAGTTCAATTTGGTAAAAAAACCTTGCGCACCGACAGCGATTTCTAAAATGCCTTTAATATATTTATTTTAAATTTTTTTTAATAACAATTTTTTTTAAATATGGTTTATACATATGTAAGTAAGCAAATTTGGAAGAAAACTATTCCATTGACTCGAAAACGGACTTTACTATTGATATCAGCATGCCTTAATTATATAGATGTGATGGTCAGACGTTGAGGCATCAAAAAAAGTTTTTTTTTTAACTTTGTTTGATTCAAAACTTTAACGCGTTTGGTGCGGAACCTTTTTTAACGATAGCGAAAAACTAAAAACGCAGTTCTTAATATTTGTCCATGCCCTACACGATTTTGTCTGGGGAGATTTGATATTTGCAAAAAATGCAAAAAGTTATCACCCTAGTATACATATTAGGCTGCTTCTTAACAAAAAAAAAAACAAATTAAAGAATTTTGTACAACCATGGATTAAATAAAGATTAATAAAAAAAAACTTTAATTTTTTCGAAATTTTCGATACAAATTTAGGTGTCGCTACTTTAACAATTTTTCCAATTTTCAAAAAGGACATATTTTCATAAAATTAGGTTGAGATACTTTTTTTATAAGTTAAAATTGTTTATTACTATTCCTTGGTAATATTTCGTCTCCACATTGGGCGACTTCTTCTGGGAACAATTGTTATAATTTTATTATTGAAAAATTTTTTCACATTTCAAAACTTGTAGATAACAAACTTAAAAAAAAGCGGTAAATCAAAAAAAAAAATAATTTTTTTGTGTCAATATGTAAAATAAAAATATCCCAGAAAACTAAAAAAACAATATTTGTAATCTTAACTTATATTGAAATACATATAAATAAATATTATTTAATATTATAATAATTATACTAGTTTTTATAAAGAAAATAAATGTCTGTAATTTTGAACATTATTTGCTATATCTGCTTTATAATTAATCCGATTACTTTCATAATTTATAACATTTCTATCATATATCTGCATCTGTAATTAATTTCTGTGTTCCAAATTGATGCATTATTCAAATCAGGATAATGTTTTCTGCGATATTTTTATTTTTCATATTGACACAGAGAACCGATTTAATTTTGGCGTATTAGGAGGAAAGTCAGTTATCAAAGGATAACCAAAACTTAACAAACATATTTTTGGTGAAAGAACTAATTTTGTAAATTGTTTAATTATATCAGAACAGACTTGGGTGACGTCAATTACATTTCAAAATCGTTCACTTGTGAAATTTTTCTATATCATTAAAAATTTCAAACTTACGCTCACACTTGTGAGCTTAATCGCTTCCTTGGAAAATTTTAAATTTCGTCAATACCAGACATGGGACATAATTCCAATATCTGTGTATTTAATTACAGGCCAATTACTTTTTTATGTTCAATTACATGTAATTGGGTGTAATTGAGTAATTGCCCTGTAATTAAATACCCAGATGTTGTTACTAATCCCCATGTTTGGTAATAAACCTTTTAAAATTTTCCAAGGAAGCGATTAAGCTTACAAGTGTGAGTGTAGGGCTGATATTATTAATGATATAGAAAAATTTCACAAGTGATCGATTTTGAAATGTAATTGACGTCGCCCAAGTCTGTATCAGAATTACTTAGTTCCGAAATATGTAATAATTCAAAATTGTTCCACAAAATAAAATTGAATTTTGTTTAAATTAACCAAAAATTTTCAATGTGTTAAAAAATATCTAAATAATCGAAAACGGATTTTGTACATAAGCTGATTTTGATGATGAGCAATATTTGTCATACGTATAATTTGATTTGATAAATATGACCTTAAATTTCGTTAACGCACATGTATCGAGGTATATGGAATCATATATGGAGATTTATGTATCCATGTCGGAACATACAAGCATGTTTATGAGCATGTACATTGAACTTTTATGCATTCATATATGAAAATTTTCACCTGGGTGGACCTTTGATATATTTTCTTATTTTCTTATTTTTTTGATTGTTTTTTTCAAGTTTTAGTCTTTCTTAAATGTTCACTCCACTTTAAACTATTCTTTTCTATTGTGGACAACTTTTCAACATATTTCGCAACAAAAAACAAATATTGTTTGTTTAATTACATTCATTTAATTACACATTTAATTACATTCACAATGTTTTTGCAGTAACGACTACTGAATATACACTTTAAATTAACTGAAAATCAGTTAAAAACAGGACTACTTACTTTTCGTTTAAAACAATTGTATTTTTTAGTTTATTTTCAACTGTTGAAAAATTAAATGACAAAATCATTAAAAACACTTGTTTTCGTTTATTTCAATACTCAATATAGCATAACAACTTTTTGTTTTAAATAGAAAATTTTACCGAAAGTACGTTTTTTTTTTGTTTATTTTGAATAACAGAATAACAGACAGAAAATTAAAAAAAAATATATTTGTTTGATAATTTAAGTATATATTACATTGAAACAACTTTACCGATTAAATTTTTAAATAAGTGTTGAACTTTTATGTAATAGTACTTGTGAGTGTAGTTACCGAGGTAACTACTTACCTAGTTGCGAAGCAAAGCACGGGTAAGGAGTTTAACTTATTACCAGGTAACATGTTCCGTAATACCAACATAAGCAGCTTTAAACGACATATGAAACGTTTTAATAAACAAAATTAAAATAAATTTTAATTTACATACAAATTTGTGTCGATCTTACTTCATTTTCACAATTAAGGTCCACTTTAGGGTACATTGTAAATATTTGACTTAAAATTACTCGGAATATTTTATTTTCAATTCTAAAACAACAAAAAAATAAATCAGCAGAAAATGTTGAGGAAAGCAAAATAAAATGTTGGTAGTTTTCTGCTCACTCACGTTCACGTAAGTAAACTTAGGTTTCACTCACACTCACACGTTATTGCCGTAAACCACGCAAAATTGATGATCACGTGAACATGTTTAGTAACGATATTATTTTATTAATATAGAAATATACTAACTAAAAGCTTGTGCAACAAGCTTCAATATATAATTTTCCTTATCCAAACCACCTATCAGCCTACTCAGCAAGTATGTACAGTGGGGAGCACTTGTGAGTACATGTAAGTACTTTTTACACCTAAAGATTCAGGTCGAAAAATGTTTGACACTAGAACTAAATTATACTTTTCTGAAGGTACAAGGTACGCTGAATCCAAATCTGGCCTTAGATTCACTCTCCGACATTAGGCGTTGGAGCTATATTAACGAGAAAAGTGTATTTTTTGATCAAAATGCTCCGATTTTTCACGTTCCTGGAAATGTATTTTTCATAATACTTGTAACGGCAACTGAACACACTACTCTTACCATTTTTTTTCTTTCAGTTTTTCAATTTTTAAGATAACTTATTTCCTTACGACATTATTGTAAATTGAAATTGAGGTTGTAACAGCAATTTTAAAGTCCCGCAATGCAAAATTTTAAAAAATTCAAATTCATTATCAAGTTCAACCGACGACAATGTCGTAAGGAAATAAGTTATCTTAAAAATTGAAAAACTAAAAAAAAAATGGTAAGAGTATTGTGTTCAGGAAATATAAGTAATTTCTAATCTTTTAAAGGTTATTTGACCAATTCGGATCAGTGATTCAGGAGCTACGAGCTTCCAAAGTCAACACCTACGTAAACAAACACAACATTTGGCTATCCCATGCCCTTGGAACAGGTAGAATATTATCGTACGGTTAAAATGTATTAATTTGATTTGTTAATACTACTCGAAAATTATTATCTTGTTTATTACCCTGACCCAAAAAATAATTTACACATTTATTTTAACAGATTTTTAATTATTCTTGTTTCGTGGTCTTTCAACTTATTTTTAAGGAATATATTTTAAGAATTTAATACAAAATTGAAAATTTTTTTAACAAACTTTTAATTACGATTGGGCATATAAGGGTGTTTCCGTCTTGAACAAAATCTCTAATGTCAATAAAATTCTTTAACGAACAGTAACATTAAAGCATTTTATTGACATTTCTCGGGCCGAAATGTTAATACAGAGAGTTAATGATTATAACTAACACAAATTCGTAGATATTTCACAATTATGTACTGAAATACGTTAAATTTACCAACGGTTTTCGTTGAACTGTGGTTCTATTGAATTTATATTTTCGGCGCTACGAAATAACCCCCAATGAAATAACCCCCAACGGCCAAAAATGAAATAACCCCCAAAAAAATTGTGTAAAATTGTTTGGGGGTTTTTTCATTTTTTTTGGGGGATTATTTCATCTTACGGTTTGGAGATTATTTCATTATGAAGCAACCCCCAATGAAATAAAGCCCAAAATTTAAAGTCTTTGGAGATTATTTCATATGCAATTATTTTGGGGGTTATTTCATATTTTTTGGGGGATATTTCATTTTGCTAAAAGTGAATTTTTTTTAATATTTGTTAGTTTTTCTGCGTTTTTGGGACATATTTCATTTCTTTGGAGCTTATTTCATTGAGGGTTATTTCATTTCTTCCTTTGGGAGTTATTCATTACGAAACAACTCCCAAATTTTGGGTGTTATTTCATTTTCACCTTTGGGGAATATTTCATTTCTTTTGGGTATTATTTCATTTTTTTTTTTGTTGGGACTTATTTCATTTTTTTTGGGATTTATTTCATTGGGGGTTATTTCATTTTGTCGTTTGGGTGTTATTTCATTGGGGGTTATTTCGTAGCGCCTATATTTTCTCCGATTTTGCATTTCCAGTTAAGTATTATTATTCAATTTGAAAGACCATTATTTTTTGTTTAAAAATTTAAATTTTTATGAAAGTACGAACCTTAAGTTGTAATTTTTTTTTACCATAGAGCAAAAGCCGATTACATTTTTATTACTGCGTAGGGGCTAACGCAAACGCGCTACTTTAAGGTTATGCCTGTTTTAGAGAGCCCTTAGAAAAAAGCTTGCTAAAAAGTGGAAGATATAATAAATTGCAAATTAAAGAATATTTATTATGTGTACGAACCTTTATTTGTTAGAGTAGTATATCGTTACTTTAATGCTTCTTTGGTATCCCTTAGTTACAAAATTCGTAAATTATGTCTTTTTGTCTCACACACTCGTCTTTCAAAAGTCATTTTAAATTTTAATAGATTCATTTTCATGAAACTCCCTAAAACTTGTTTTTCTACTTATTTTGTATATTGTCAACATATAGTGTTAGCGGTTGTTGTGGTTTGAGAGTTGTTAACAAATTTATACTGATAATTTTTTTTGTTTTTTAATATATTTTTTAATCATGATGCCTCGCTTTCAGAGATAACAATTTAGTGCTTTTCTCGCTACATTTAACGCTTTTTTATTAACCAAAACTCGCGATATATTCTGTCAACGCTTTGTGTAAAAAAATGCACTATGTTGGCGCGTTTTACTTTTTATTTAGCTCCTTTAGGTCCGTTTCTGAAAAAGTTTAATTTTAACACAACTGTACCTAATATTAACGTTTTCAGGCCAAAAATACAACTTTTTCATAATTTGTTTTTAAAAGCGATTTTATAATAAATGTGCACTAAAATAATATATATGGGTCAATTTTAAAAAAAACGCATTTTTTGTGTCCCCGCACTTTACACTACTATTTTAGGTAAAAAAAAAACACAAAAAAAAAAAACAAAAATGTGAGAGTGATCAGCGAGGAATATGTAACAAAAAAACGTAATTCTCAAATTTGTATGTTTGTTTTTTGTTTATTCAGAATGGTGTTTTGTTTCTCCCTCTGACTCCTTCCATACAAAAGCATGTGTCCCCCGTTAGAATTTTTAGTAAACAAAATAAAATCAAGAAAAAAGTAAATATGCAACATTTAACAACAGTTTTCGAATTATTGCTTTTCTCTCTTGTATTTTGATTTGTTACAGTCGTCAAAACTTAATTAGTGCGAATTTGGCCTTGCAAAGAAAGGTTGTCCCCACAATTTGCATTGAGCGTCACTTTTTTAGTAATATTACTAGTTTTCAGTTTGCATTTAAATGAAGTAAATAAACGTAAGGAAAGTACAAAGTTTAATTATTACAAAAGTGAAAAAGCGAAAAAAAAATCTATTAAAAAAAGTGTGCATTTGCGTAGTTTTTGTGAACACCATGGTAAGGGCGCGATAAAATTTCATGAGCGTCACGCTAATTTTTTTAAAAGTGAATATATTAATGTAAAAAATTGAAGTTGACAATCATTGTTTACATGGTTTCAACTCATTTTTTATAATTTGTGAATTTGAGAAATAAATTTCCTACGAAAAAAAACCAAAATAGGCAAACATTTCATGAGCATCACTTTTGATATATATTGCTTCATAGCTTAATTTTGATATTATTTTTTAATTTTCAAGAGTAAAACAACAAAATTAACGGCGGCACGGAGATATCGAGAAAAAATAAAGGTCGATGAAGCGCGTAATGACGAATATAAAAGAAAGAAGAAAGAAAGGTATAATCGTGGTATATTTGAGTTTAATTTTTATTGTTACTGAGTAATTCTGTTTATGAATAGCAACGAGAAACGGAACTGCCACAAACTTAATTCGAAAGTGGTGAAAATTAATGAGAATGAAAAAAACAAAGCCGCTTGTCATTTCATGAAGTTTATACAGATTCAGAATAAGAATTCGAATGAAAATTTATAAATTAAATTAAGTTAAGTTATTGTTTTGCGTCAAATAATTACATATGTGTATAAACTTCTTCAAAAATTACTTCCTTTTTTCCATTTTTGTTAAAGACATCAAAGAATATGTATATGTTTAGTTTTGTATGAAAATTTTTGTTTATTGAAGAATTTTTGTTTGTTTTTTTATTTACTTTTTGTAAAAGAATAAACTATTTTTCGTTAAACTTTAAATTTGGCATTATTTCTGGATTACGTGCAACAAAATCTCTTGATCGTCACAAAATATCTTGAGCGTCGCGTTGTTACAAGCCTATTACTTTGCAAGGAACCTTTAAGCTTAAGTCTTTTTTTAACAAAAATTTACATATTTTCATCTTAAAATTTTAAAGTAACTAGTCACTTTTAAAAAAAATTAAAAATCAAGGTGAAACGTGATTTTGTGTTTGTAATCGAAGAGGTGATTTTCGCAAAAGTCAATCTTGAGAAACAAAAGCACATCGTAGTAAGCTTGAATTTCAAATATTTTTGCATTTTTAGCGATTTTTTATACATATTTGCTGTGTGACGCTCAAGATAGAAATCATAGAAAACCTAAAAAAAATCAAAAAATATTGATTTTTTTGAGAGCCTAAAAGTACCACCGGATTCTTCATCAATTTCTACATAAATTGGCAACTCTTACAGGCGAATTGAAAAAATTTTAAAAATAAGCAAAAAAAAAAAATTGTTGTGTACGTTTTTTTTGAAATTGACCCATATATATTTTTTTTTTTTTGAATCTTTAAGATTTCTAAGAAAAAAGTATGTAAAATTAAGCTTTTATTACTAAAGTAGTGCTTTTTAGCTCTTTTTAAACGATTTGCCTCAGAAAAAATTTTAAGGTTTACTTTAAAATTTTTATATGGTTTATTTTAAAATTTTTATATTGGGGAAACTCTACACACTGTAAGAGCCTTCAACAAACACAAAACCGTGTACTCAAAATACTATGGAACAATCACTATCCACAAACAAATAGCAACAACTTAACCAACAACAGCATCGATCACAGTAATAACAATGTCAACAGTCAACAATCCGAAAACATCTATCTCAACAACATTAGCAACGTCAACCGCCTACAACCCAACAACACAACAACCGCAACTAACAACAACAACAACTTATCTATCAACAATACGAATAACCACCAATCTAAAAACCTACCACGTGATTTGAAAGTTCTAAACATCAAAAACATTTATCGTCTAACAATTCTTACAGAACTTAACGACTCCCAACTTTTACAACCAATAGATCATCAATATAATACGAGACTACGTTCTGAAGGTCAATTTAAGGTCAATACCACAAAAAATAGCTCTGGAGACCGTACCCTGAAAGTAATATTACCAACGATCTATAATGAATTGCCAAACAACATAAAAAACATTCCTGAATTTAAAAGAAATAAAATATATAAAAACTATTTATTATCCTCGCAATGAAACTGCGACTAAATTATTATATATATTCTTAAATAGTATTTACCTGCAGACAAGCCAAAAGGCTTCGCAGGTCTTATCATTAAAGATGAAATGTATATAAAGAAATTGAAAATAAAGAAATTTAATTTGAAAAAAAAAAAAAAAAAATTGTCGACTTTTGAGATTTAAAATCGACCTTTTATTTTTTATATTAAGGGGCTTTGAAACAAATTTCAGAGAATGTTACATTGTAAGACAACATTGCGTATGAGTGTTATTAATTATTTAATATAAATCATACGCTCTAGAAAAAAAAGTTTATTTATTAATATTAGGTTGCAGATTGCAATATTTTGGTGAAAAAAAAAAAAAAATAAAAATATTAAAGATTTCAAATTTACAAAGAGATCCTCATATCAGCAGTATTTTTTTATTTTAAATTTAACGAAAACTATTGTGAATATTCTAAGGAAGTTTTTGTTTATATAGATTAGTACTGCTTCACTTATAATAATCGGTGCGTAATATAACTCTTTATCAGTTTTGAAATTAGTTATTTGAAAATTACTTAAACAAATAGTCGGCAATGCTTTTAAAAATTATGTGATACCCTGATTTTAGCATTTTTTTTTTTTTTTTGATGTTTTTGAAGGTTTTATATGACAAAAGACAAAATTTTGGAATTCACAAAATGCCAGTAAAATAAATTTAAGACAAAATATTGCGAAAAGTTTAACTATTTTTTAGGGCACCCTTAAAACACATGACTTGCTTAACAGCGTTGCATTAAAATATTTAACTTCTAATTACCAAATTTACGAATAATGACAACTTTAAATAAATGCTAACAAATCAACATGTAAACAAATATTTCGATGTTCCCATAGCACATGTGATTTGGGGGCACCTTAAGGCAAAATACTCTGTAGTACTTATAGGGAGTTTGAACTGAAAAGCTAATTTAGTAAAAAGTGGATTGACTAAATATGGTTGCACTGAAAGAAGGCAGTTGATATACACTTTTAACAAGATTAACTTTTCAGTTTTAAGTCCCTATTACCCATATTAACTACATATGACGAATTAGATTTTTGTTTGTATGACATGAATAGACTTTTGTGTATATGTTAGCCGATGTTTAAGCATGATAAATGCATTCGCGTTAATCATTTACCTTTTACTAGGCAGAAGTTTAAAGCAAATTAAAATTTAAATTTTTGCTTGGATTTTTTATATAAATATTTAATATTAAAAAATTATTAAAATATTACACAATGAAAATGAAAATTATTCAAGTTCGAGGCTATACTCTATATTTCTTTATTGGGATATTGTCCTAACAACTAATCTTTAGAGGGACAATATCCTAATAAAGAAAATTTTAATTTTCATTGCACAATTAAAGGTCGAAAAAAACAAAATTTTTATTTTTAATAAAAATTATATCAAACTTGCATATATTACACCGGTTAAAAAAATATAAAAATAAACTCATTTGATTGCCATTTTTTTTTTTGCATATTTTGCATATTTTGCTATAAATGCATATTTTGATGCATATTTTGGTACAACTACATACAAAGAAATAAAGCGACAACCAAATTGAAAAGTGTATTGTAATGGTATCAACTTATAACTTTAGTTAGTAGTTAAGTTTAGTTTTTAGTTAATTGTTCTTTATTTCAAATACAATTTTCTGTATTACAATGTTTTATAAGTTTAATAAAACAAAACATACGAGTATGACTTAACGTCGTCAGTCGGAAAAAGATATTATTTCACAAATTTTAACAAACAGTGTTTAATGTTAAATACAAATTAATAATTAAATTAATTTATTAACATCTTCTTGTACCTTATCGCATTTATAATATATCGGTATAAATCTTTAAAATTATCTTTTGTATTTAATTTATTTATTAACTCATTTTCAGATAGGGTAGTTTTTTTAAAATGTTGGTATCTTATTTGTTTTAATATAGGACATTTAGCTATAAAATGAAGAATATTTTCAATTTCTTTTAGATTACATAACGAACATAAGCGAGATCTGTTTTGTTGAAACCTTGTTCCATTAAGCTCAATTAAATCACATCTAGCTTTGAATATATAACTTATTGTTTTCATATTAGTGATATCAAAATAGGTTTGTGGTTCCCTGTAATTGAGTTTGGAATAAAAACGGCTTGAATTATATGCCTTTTCGACGTAAAACTCTCTTTCTTTGATTTTTAAACCGGATATAATATTGGTTCGTAAAAGTTCCCAACTCTGTCTTGTTGAGCATTCTGAAATTCTAGTTGAACAAACATCTCTACCCAACGAGTCAATGTTTTTATACCAATATTTTTGCTGCATTATAAGTTTTGTTAGTATAACGACTACAACAAATTTGATGTATAAGGCTAATAACAAACTGTATTGCTGCTTTGTAAATGTGATTTATTATACATATTTTTCAAATATTTTAATTGAAGCTATTTTAAAAGCACCAAATTTTTTGAATTACCAACGTTATGCCAACTGTGGCAAGTTCGCTTAAACCAAAGGTTGGCCACTGTTATCAATCGGATAACAAGACAATACTGTCAAGATTGTTAATCCCACGTTCTGCCAACGCATAACTGACCGTCTCCGACGCTTTGCCAATACTGTGCCGATTGTATTTTTCTGCCTGGGTAGTGATGTTCCCAAGCCATGCCTTTTATTAAAAAACAAAAAAAAAACATAATTATATTTCCTAATCAGAAGTTCATAAAATGTTTGCGTTAAAAATTTTTAAATTCTTTTTTGACTCGGAGGTGCTGTTTACAAAGAAACTCAGTTTATGCAAAAGGCTAGCCAATTTCCAATATTAGCGTGAATGTCAAACGCAAAAATATACATTTAAAAAATTTGCGCGAATTTCTTATAAGTTTGTGATGTACGTATACCGTTAGTGGTGGGCTGACAAGAACATGGTATACGTCAAACTGTATAAAATTCATTAAATGGCACCCTGTAAAACCTGTAAAAAAATTGCGGAAGTTTAAAAAAATGAAAAATTTTTGTTCCTCTCAATTAATAAGACTTTGAGAAATAAAATTCATTTAAGTTTAAGAAGTTGATCATATAATTTTTCATAACGCGTAGACTAAGGAAAAATCTAACATAACGACGGTTTTCATAGTTAGCAGCCAACAATTATGGATGAAAAATATTCGAAAACATAGGAATTGTATGATTTTATGCTTTGCTATGCCATATGAAATTTGTGTATTCAAATTGTGATGGAGTTATTACAGTACGAACACAAAATATGCAGTAAAAATATTATATTTTCATGTGTATTGGTTTATTTACAATTCCTCGGTTAGCTAGTAGTATACCAGTGCTTGATTTTTTGTACCACTGACTGGGTAGTTTGCTAACAGAAAATTTAGAATTAGATAATATAAATGCACTCGGGGAACTTCTGCTTTAAAAATATGTAGTTGTTTGGGTTGTAATACAGTTTCTTTATTTTTAATGTAAATGTTAGTCATTTGCAGAACAAATTAGAGTTATTACTAACCTTGTAGTTCATTCAAAAAAAAAAAAAAAAACACATTAAATGACTGTTTTATGGTTTTGAATACATTTTTTACAGTAGTTTTTGGTTATTTAAATAAAAAACAAAAATGTTTTATTACAATTGTTAGACATTTTTTGAACACTAAAAAACAAATGACAATGTTATTTGAATTTACTGAAATGTAAGTCGTCCTTTCTTAATGTTTTAGAAATAATTTGATCAACTTCATATATAAATTTTTTTCGCTTTTGCTATTAAAAATGGCAATTGGTTTAATATATCCTTTGTCTTGTTTGCATATTTCTTTTATCCAGAGAGAATCCCTATTTTTAAGCTACAAGTTTTTAAATTTCCATAATTTTTGCCATCAAAGGAGTATACAAATTTGGCTTTCTAGTTTTTTTTGTGCCTTTTTGTGCAATTTTTACCATTATTGTTTATTTTGCCAGTTTTTGCATTTTGGGCTTAAAAAGAGTTTTTCTCAAGAATTATTGGGTTGAAAATTGACTCTTGCAGATATTCTTCGCTGTAAATGCTTTTTTTCTCAATTTTTTTCTTTTACTCTGAAATAGTGTAATTTTTATCCTTTTTGCAGGTTTTCTATTTGTTTTTTCTAATATAGTTTATCCTTAAACACAATGGATCTTGAAATTTTTTTTTTCATCTCTGGTTATCACAAACCCCACAAAATTAGAATGTTTTAAACCGGCTAAAACCGGTTTGGAGTTGTAAGTCTTTTACTATTAATCATTTTATAAGATTTACAGAAGGAGTAACAAAATTTTAAAATGGATAAGGACAACTTTTTAGTTTATAAACAATGCTCCCTGGCTACGGTACTGACTGGTAATAAGACAAATAATGACATGTCATCAGCGTTTCTACAGTGGGATATTATACTAAAAGATGAACTCATAGGTCGCCCTTTTTAATATGCTGTCATATAAATTTTAGACACATTTCGCGTTTTTCCCAAGAACTGCACTTTTTTTTCTTTTTTACGCGAAATAATTGGTCAGTTTTGACCTTTTGCTTATGCGAAAAAATGCTTTGTTCGACTGCGCAATGGGATGCAAATTTGCGAAAAATCTGGCCCATAAGTGAAAAAACTGGGTACGCAATTAAAATCAGCGTGGACGAAATACTTGTGATCAATGATCGGTACTAGTGTTTTCGATTTTATGGGTAAATTTTGTAGCGATGTATAAACTTACACTCCGCTCTAGTATTGATAACGATAAATAATTAGAAAATAATATAAACAAATTTGTTTAATAATTTGTTCGTTTGTAAAATTACATTTCCCTCATAATACCGTTTCCGAAATAACTGAAAACCCGTTATCCTAAAAATATGGTTACCGAAATAACTAAAATACCATTACCAAAATAACTGAAATATGTTAAACGCTAAAATAAAATAGCTTTACCCTTACCGGTAACCGCATCGAATCTGCTACCATTCATGAAAAAAATTAATCTTTATATTTTTTGATTTTTTTTTTTTATAGTTTGAACTTCGGTCGGTTTTTTGTTTTTGAAGCAGATTAAAAAATGAAATCCCTGACGTAGAAACATTTTTAAATTGCTGTCTAGTTTTCTTTTGATATTTTTTGTTGTTGTTTTTTACTGTAGTACCGTTCAAAATTAAATCAAGTATTTAAAAATCCGGCCACGTCAGGTACTCAAGAATTTATTCGTCTGTAAAAAAATAACATTTTATTCTCAGAAACGCATAGTATGAGTTTAAGTTTTCCATTTAATGTTACATTGTTTTGCTAAGCCTTGATATTATCTGCACTTTTTATACATTTCTATTGTTGCTCTTGGAACTTCTGTTGCTGTTGTGATGATGTTATTTGCCCTGCTATTTATTAGAATACATTGCTTTTGTCTGACTTTTATATATTTTTCGCTAGAAAAGCATATACGACGAACAATTTTTGCTTTCATAGTCTTTTGTTTTAACTGTGGGTACAACATACACGCATAGAAAAATATGGTTGCAATATGATTGCGGCTACAAATGCATAAATGGTTGTTTCAATTAGATTTTTATGGTATCAATCATATTTTATTAATAATATATTTGCTTTAATCATGTTATAGTAAAAATCTCTCTTATTTTTGGTTATCATATTATTCTCCTGTATATGATCATAATATAGTATTTGTTATCATATTCCTCTCTAAATATAGCCATATTATAGTTGCGCCAATTATAAGATGGTCAGCCTGTTATTTTTGAGCGTCTCCGCTTATTTGGTGTCATTCTTGTTTAAGACTTTGTGAAAAGAATTTGTGATAAGCAGTCAGTCCGAACAAATTTAATAATATTAAACAAAAATACATAAAAATTTAAAAACTACGCAGTGGTGTTAACTGTAATGGTGATATTTTTAGTGGAAGAAATAATAATTTTGTAGTCTCTAGCCCGTCTACCATGGGAGCCTAGGCAAGAGTTAAATTGACACTCATCCCTCAAATGAAGTTATTGTTTATTATACATAACAGTGTTATAAATTAAGTTAAAAGATATAAAAAAGTGATTTTTTTTTTTAAAGAAATATGAAAGAAAAATGTAAACAAAATACATGTGCTTTTAAGTCTGTAGTACGATGTAATTATACTATGTTTGCAATCATAATATGGTAATAAATGATGACGAAATTCTTTTCATTATCATAATATTATAACTTGGAAATTAATATGGTTATAGTGAAAACATTATGAATGCTGCAAACATGTTGTGATCATTATAAATGTATTGTGAAATTGTATTTTTAACAATATTTTAATGCGTATTTATGATGTAATCACATGTTCCCATTATTTTATTTTTCCTAAAAAAATAAGATTTGCACTGAAAAGAGACAATTAAGTTTTGCTGTTTTAGAAACTAAAATAAAAAAAGTATAAGATCGCATAGCAGAAAATAATGATTTATGTACAGTTTGGTTACCCTGTTAAAAATCGACATATATAGATCCATACATGAACATATATTCTTCATACACACATTCTTCATACATCTCCATACATGATTCATATGTATTCTTAAACCATTCATATGAGGAATCATATACGTTTATGTGTGTGTATAAAAAGTTCATATTGCACATAGAACTTAAAAAAAAACACATTTTTTAACACACTGCCTTTAAGCAACGGCAGTGTAAAATGGGTTAGTGCCATACATATCTATACTTAATAGAGGTAACTCAAAACAAACCAAAAACGCTACCGTCTATTATGTATCTTTAACACCGGTCGACACGATATTTGTTTCTGACTTCTAAATGTCAAATTTTGGTTTCCTTTATGTTCCTAGTAAAGGGAATCATTTTTTTTTAAGTTTGTTTTTAATCTAAGTGCTACTAACTTCTGATCGTACAATCTTCAAAAATTAAATATGAGCGTAAAATAGAAAAAGCAGTAAGCCAGGAATAGAGATATTGGTGTTTATCGATGTCTTGATTCAGAATTTATGCATGTAAACAGAAATTCAAGAAAAATTATTTTTTTTGTCGACCGTTGTAATCTATCGAACACTACCAAAGACTTATATTTATATATACAAAAGTAAAACAATTCGTTACAGTTAATTTCAAACATCGGAATGTACTGAAAAGGAAACTACACAGTGATGTCACTCCTAATGAAGGTTGGTTAGAGGGGCGCAATCCAGTTTTAGGGAGTAAAAATGTATTTGAGAATTTGGTTTGTTTTAAAACTTTTTAAGTTTTTTTGTTATCCCATAGGACAGATCTTTAAAATACTTTTCGTTTGATTTCCAATTTGTATATATTTCCTTTGAAACCAAAATAAAAATAAAGCATGGGGTCAAATTTGACCCCATATTTTATTGCATAGTTTTTTGTCCCTTATATTCAAGTTTCATGAGGATCCGCGGGTTACACCACTGTGAAATTTCCTTGTAAGATCAAATTTTTTTTCTAAGAATATTTCTCTATTTTTTAAGTTTTTTAACCTTTTTATAGTAAAGTTAATGTTTCAAATTAGAAAATAAAAGCTAAAATTACACAAAATTAGCATTTTAACCAAAAAGCCCTACAAAAAAAATCAACTAAAGCATTCTCAAAAATCCTTTGGTAAATAAGCATTCATATTCCGCTTTAACCTATTTTATACTGCGTTTACTTTAAATCAACAGCTTCGCTCATAATAACACATACACTGATAATAATCCATGCGTAAAAATACAAAAACTGTCAAAATAACCAAAAATTTTGTAAAATAAACGAAAATTTGTTCATTTTACAAAAGATTTCGTTGTTTTGAAATTTGTTTCGTATTTTTAGCATGGATTATTATGAGTGTATGTAAAATACACAACAAATGTTGCCCATTTTGCGAAAGTTTTGGTTATTTTGACATTACGATAAATTTTGGAATATGCACAAATGATATTTCGTTTCCAATAACAACATTTTATTTGTATTTTTTACGAAATTTGGTAAACACGCAAAAAACATTTGTAAAAATTTTTTTTAAAATACAATATAATTTTGTACATTTTCTAATCTTTTACAATTTTTTTTGTAATATTTAGGAACATTTTTCAATGTTACAATTTTATTGAACTTTATGTTGAAAATAATTTAAGAAATCGTGTGCGTGTTATTTACAAAATTTGTAAATTTATGAAATTCGTTATATAGGAAAATTTTGTATTATTTACAAAATTTTTGTACATTGTACGAAGTAGAATTTTCGAAAAATAATTTTATATTTTTAAGCATGGATTATTATGAGTGTTCTTTTAAGGCTCGATAATTTTTTATACGTGGTAGATATTATAACGCAGTAAAAAGCAAGTATGTGACAATTTAAGTTTTTTACTATAAAAAAATTCAAAACAAGTATTATAACTACTTTTCCAAGCTTGCTACACTCATAATAATCCATGCATCAAAATCCGAAATTACTGTCAAAACAACAAAAAAATTTGTAAAAGATACAAATTTTCGTTAATTTTACAAAAAGTTTTCTTTGTTTTGACAATTTTTTGTAATTTTACGCATGGATTATTATCAGTGTATATAATTAATTAAGAAAATAAAATTGTTGACATTTTTTATAGCACGATTTAGAAAAATCATTTACTCATTAATGGCACGTAAAAGATCCGCCGGTCATTTTACAACCAAACTTTCTAGATTTCCAATGCTTCATTAAGAAATCTTTGTAATTTTTGTTTGCCTTAAATCACCCTCTAGTTAAAATATTGGCAACTAAAGTTGAATCTTTTACAGAATATAAATCCTGGACGGTTGAAAATATATTAATATTTTTAATTTTGTGGACAAATCTTTATTCAAAAATATATGAAAGGCATTTTTTGTTTAATTTACATTTTTTTGGAGAAAGATCGTGGTTTTTTATCATTTTTAAAAATTACCATTTGGTAACCCTTACGATGAATTAATACTCGTATGTAGCAGAGAAATACATTTTCATATTTTTCATTGATTTTTTTCTTCTTAACCTCAACATTTCTAAATATTAGACTTTTTTGAAAAAGTTCCATCAAGACAGGTTAAAAATTCGGGGAACGTAATTATTGTTCCAGTTATAACAAGCTTCCTAACTCCGTATATTTACAAAAATAAAGCAAATCAAACATATTAGCTAGGTTGATACTAGAATTTCGATCTGGCTAAAGATCTCATCAGAACCCGAAGTTTTAGAAAAGCTAGAGCCTCCATAATAGGCAGAACTTTAACAAAAAACCTATTAATCATCAATTTTGCTCCATGCTTGTCTTCTTAGTAATCAAGCACGTGGTTAGGGTCTTTTCCTAAAAAAGCATCATGACGTTACTAAGCTTTGAAGACCAAAAATGTTCTATGTATATAAAAAAATTTTAGTTTTTACTCTGACTGAAGTAATTGTTAATTTTATCATAAAAGTCAGATGAAAAAGTTATTTTTTTTACTTTTATTTTTTCGAAAAAAAATAAAAGCTATTTTTGACTTTTATTGTTTTGAGCGACAATAAATGTTATGCTAAATCAAGGCAAGTAATTTTTTTTTGCAATTCTTCACATTTAATTACAAGGAAACACTCCGATTTTGATGAAATTTAGATATGTGATAGAAAAAAATTCAAATTTGTTGACATTAATTTTTCGAGCAAAATAAAAGTTATTTTGACTTTAATTTTTTCGAACAAAAATAAATGCTAATTTTGACTTTTACTTTTTCGAGCTAAAATAAAGTAACTTTTTTGAACAAAAATAAAAGTTATTTTGTACTTGTATTTTTATTAGCAAAAATAGAAGTTCCCAGCAAAACTTTGGTAATGGGTAGGACTTATTTCAGACCTTCCAAAGTAATGACTATCCATTCCGGTTTTTGTTATTTTGAAGGTCCGAAATAATACCTTACTAATATGAATATATGTAACTGCTTATTTGTAAGATAAAAAACAACGCCTTACTAATATTGTGTTAAATATCTGCTTATTTGGAATAGCAGAAATAATAAGTTACTTATTATTACTTATTTCAGACCTTTCGTAGTAATGACTATCCATTACATTTGTTGTTATTTTGAAGGTCTGAAATAATACCTTACTGATATGAACATACATCACTACTTATTTTGGAAGCTAAACAATTATGTCTTACTAATATTGTGTTATATACCTGCTTATTAGGAAGGGCCAAAGAATTAAGGTACTTGTAAGGTAATAAGAAACTACTTTTTTGTAAGGTATATTTATAAAGATTCATAATATATCATAATTAATAATTTAAATGCAATTTATTTAAGCAAACAAATATATAGTTATACATAAACGACTCTCACAAAACAAAAGCTTAATTAGTAAATAATAGGGTATTCAATTTACTCGGGTTTGCTTTTGTTCGAGTAATCGAGTAACTCGATTTTGAGGTTTTTAATTTACTCGAGTAGGCGAGTAAGATTTTAAAATTGCTCGAATAACTCGAGTAACTCGAACAATTTTAATACTTTTATTTTATTTTCCAAAAACTCACATTTTTGTAAGTTTTTATATTTTATTAGCACTAATATAACATATATATAAAAATTAACAAATTAATTAAAACTTTTAGTAAAAAGTATATCTAAAAGAGAAAAACATTTGCTAAGATCATTTATTATTGCGACAGTTTTGTCGCAGTACACTCAAAGCAAAAGCGTTATTATATCAATGAAATTCTTTATAAATATGTTGAAATCTTCATTGATTTTCTTTCAATATAACTGGTTCATAAATATGTATTAAACTGTATGTTATAAAACTATTTGTTAGGTGATCCGTTTTGTAATTTCACTCAGACTTGACACAGTTTTGTTATATTAGTGTGTTAGTACTAAACGAAAAAATAGTCCATTTTGTCCTATCATTTTGGGATTTTGAGATATGTAATTTTTCTAAAAAAATTATAAAGAAGTTTTGAAACAACTTTCATGAATATTTAAAAAGTTTTTCATCATATTAATGAAAACTTCATTACTTCTATATGTAAATTTTAATATGAGGAAATTTTGCGTAGGACCGCTATGAATTTCCATATAGAGCTTCTAAAATTGGATTGTTACAACGACATAAAAGGGACCAACAAAAAGTTTTTAGTAAATGACATTTAAAAATTCCTTTTTGAAAATATAGTATTTATATGTAGTTTCTTTAGATCAAATGTCAACTAAATTAAAAAAAAAAATAATGTTTGATCCCACTTTTAACCCTCAAATCCGCACCAATAATCTTAAACACCCCAGTCTTAGAACTTGTTTCTTTAAAAAATATCCAAGTTTCTTCGATATCGGAGTTTTTCGCATTAAGTTCTTCGTTTTTCGTAATATAATTTCTTTAACAGTGCTCACTTAATATAAAAATACACTTAACATTTAAATATTCACTATAACAGTCACATTATTTTATACAAAATATTAAAAAAATATAAAATAGTTCATATTTTTAAATTACTCGAGTTACTCGATTAATCGACCAAAATTGTTCGAGTTATTCTTTACTCGAAATTGGCCACTTCGAATTACTCGAACAATTGTTCGACATCATTTCATCGATTAATCGAGTAACGGTTAACCGATTGAATACCCTAGTAAATAACAAAATTAAGATAATTGATATTAAGTAGAAATTATTAAATTTTATTTATTAATACATTAAGAGTTTTTGGTAATAATTTTCTTATTTTCGAAGAATAACCGAGTATTTTCCTTTGAAGATTTAAAAATTTGTTGTCTAAAATATGAAAAAAAACCCCTTCTTATTTAGGTACATGTTAATACGTACTTATTTTTGCACCTATAAATAACTACTTATTAACATCCTTACAAGTAATACGTCATATAATTGCTTTAAGCATTACTTTTGATGCTACAAATAAGAAATGAAATAAGTACTTATATGTAACTGGTGATTTCACTACATATTTTGTAACGTCTTATTTTTGTCCCTATATGTAAGCACAAGGCAAGGCCTTGCCTCCTATGACACCCCCATGTTAAAATCAGGTGTTCTTGGCCTCAACTATAAGTACTTCTGATTCTTGTTTTCTTCTTCCATTTCCCATTCTATGGTAATAGCAAGTTTTCCTGGGTTATTCTGAAGGCAAATACTTTACTTAATTTGGATATCTGATATCGGCCATCTCGGGATCTCGGGATTTTAAAGAGTCAAAATCGGGTTCAAAAATAAGTTTGTCTATATTTTTTATTCTTTTTGCTTTTTAAGGAATTTGAACCAAAGGAACAAATTAAATGTGGAATCGTTAGAAATGGATTCTTGAGGGCTTTTTATTTTTTTTTGTACTTTTTTAAGTTTTTTGTGTGAAACAATTAGAAACTGGTTTATTGCAGATAACAAATTCTACTATGACTGAAAAATTCACTTAGTTTGTTCCTTAATAAATTTAAGCAGAAATTTTTTTGTGGTTTTGAATATTCCGCTATTTTATATTTAATAAAATTTTTCCCGAATCATCATTTTTGATCTTTTATTAAAGAAGTATGGCCACATTCTGTGTGAAACACAGAAGTATGATCTGCATATAAAGCGCCAAAAATTATAAATTGTTGAACACAAAAAGTTTTAAAAAACATTACAAAAAATATACCAGTAAAACTCCCTTTCCAACGATACCACATTTGCATATGGTTCTTTTGGTACAAAAACCTTAAAAAGCTAAAAAAAAACAAAAATAACCATTTTTGAACTCGATTTTGACCCATACAAATACCGAGAGGACCGAAAAGCCAAGTCGAACTTAGAATTTTTTTTCGAAATTTAATCTAAATAGGAGTGCTAAGAGTTTAACTTTTATTTTTGCTCAAAAAAGTTTAAATCCAAAAATTACTTTTATTTTGCTCGAAAAAATAAAAGTCAAAAATTTAAAAAATAATTTTTTTCTTGTTCAAAAAAATGTCTGAAAAAAATCTTGTATTTTTGAGTTTTTGAATTTAAAGTCTTTTTTAGACAAGTGCAAATAATACTATAATTAATATGCAACTGATGTCATAATAATCATATTTCTAAAAATCATAACTACATTGTAAATTATCAATTTAATCAGACTGCATTATCTGGTAATTAACATTAATCAGTGGTTCTAATAATACTGCAATATTTCTTTAGTTTTTTTATGGTTTCATTGCGTTTATATAAAATTTTTGTGCAATTTTTTTTTGTACTAATACCACGTGCACTTCGCACTACTTTTTAGACAGAGCTTTTAATGCTCCGACCTAAAGTTAGGTCGATTTTTGCTGTGACTGAAAACTAGTTTTGAATACATGGTTTTTTGAATTTGCCTACATAATTGCATAAGTACAACAGAAAAATATAACATTGTTCTATTTTTAGAAATCATGAGTTAGTCCAATTTCCTCTATTTTCCCATATATCGAGAGTTTTGTCAACCTATGATGTATTTTTTGTATATTGGATAAGGTGGCATCTCACGTAGTTATGAAAGTGTTGGCAGAGAGCAAGTTTTTGAATTCAATTTAGTTTTGCTCGAAAAAAATAAAAGTAAAAAAATACTTTTATTTTTGATCAATATTATATGTTTAAATCAGTTGTCCGACATTTACATCTATATGTTTTTTTGTTGTTTAAAAATTTAATAATAACTGTAATTTTCGGTCCCTGTAAAAATTGATTTTTTCAAATAATTATTTGCCAACACTTGATGAAAATTTTTCACAATTTGTTTAATCGCGATTGTAGTCAAGATGGTTTTAGCGGGTTTTCCGTTAAAAATTAATTAATTTTTTCCGTTTAAAAGTACTGGGTTCGAAAAATGAACACTGTGTCAAAAATCAGTTAATTTATGTATGAAAAACATTGATGTGTATGTACTTTTTATGTAAAATTAAAAGATCGGATCAAGAATTTTCCGAACTTGTAAAAACTTAATTTTTTTTCATCTGAAAAATTAGCCATTTTCTTCCAACAGACAACCAATTTTAAAAATTGAGTCACCAGTGTTGCCATATTACAATTAAAAAAATTGTCTAAAATCACCAATATTTTTAAACAACGCTCAAATATAAAAAATGTCGATGGATCAAATTGTGTATTACAGTTTGATATATATTTGCTTTAGCAGTAAATAAAACTAAGATTTCAAAATAAGCACAAACGTTTAAATTTAAATTGCAAATACGTGTACTCGTATAACATGCTAAATAAGTGTAAAAAAGCATATTCTTCCAGATTTTATCAAAAAATTTACACGGGAACGATTAGTGGTATGAAATAGATTGAAAGTGTGAAAAGAACAAGAAGTGTTAAAAATAAGTGGAAGAGAATGCCAAAAAATAAATATCTAAATAATTTTTCATTAAAAAAAAAATAAATATTAACCAAATATTTTTGGTTACACTCGTCTAAAAACTAAATTAACACTTTGCCAACAACTGTTGCTGAATGAGTCTTTTAAAGAATCATCCAAAGAAATTAATTTTAAAGTTTAATTATATTAAAAAAATTAATTTATGTTTGCTATAAGTTAAATTTTAATTTTTTTTTTAATAACTTACCACCAATACTAGCATTATACGCTACACCAACACCACAATAATTATTAAATGCTACGCCTGCAACTTCACCCGCACATCTGGTGCCATGCTTGTTATCACCATTATCCTGTGGCGTTGGATCTGAATCATTGCCGTTAATGTCAAATGATGCATCTGGATCCTGTTAAGTAAACAAGCAGATAATACGTGCTATGTAAAATAAAGTATTTAAAAAATTAAAATTAATATTCATACATATGCATTTACAGTAGGATACCTCATGATGAAAATAAACCAAACAATATGGTGTCGTTATTCATCTTTAGCGCAAATAAGAAACTCAGTCAATGTTAAAATAAAATGTAAAGTTTTTTGCATTCAAATATCATGGAAAATGTATGATGAAACTAGGCCTAGTAAATAAGGGACAATTTTAAACATCAGCGGTAGAACCGGTTCTACTTACATACTTATTCCTGACCTCTTTCACCTTGCAGTGTAGAGGTAAGAACCGGTTCTAGTTAATGCAAAATAAGTTGTTTACATTCTATTTTTAGAAGAAAAAAAAATTCCATGGGGATCCGAAATCGTTTTGTGAAATCATTATTGTGAATTTACTCATCTAATAATATTAATTTTTTTTTACAATTTGGGATTCTTCGCTAATGTACACAGAAAAAGCTAAAAACGGGTTTCAATTAAAAACTTTATTGAATCAATTAATATTTTAATTGATTTTGCAACTATCACGGCAATGATACTATCAATTAAACCTTTACCTAAATTGAGAAGGAAAAAAAAGTTATAAATAACTTCTACAAAAAAAAAATATGATACTCACAAAAGAGTGTGTGATCTATACGTGGTATGTGTGTTTTTTTGCAATGCTGAGTCTGTTTGTGTGTATGTGTGCTTGTTTTGGTTGTTAACTTCAAATATATTTGGTATTTTATACTGAAAATTTTCTATTTATGCATACAGTGTATGAAAAAATAATACGATAATTGCGTCTAAAATAAAATATGTTTTTATATACTTAAAAGTCAATAAAAATATTATTGATTCAATTAAATATTTGTTAAGAAACAAATTAAATTCAAATCAAATCTTTAATTATATATTTTAGGTTGATAATTTTTTCTGTGTAGATTGTTCGGTAAATTGGGCCTTTGGTTTTTTCGTGTTGTTGCATAAAAATGTCAAAACTGTTAAATGTCATCAACGTTACATCCGTCTATCATTATTTTAAAAAAGATTCGACGTAAATACAACACGCTATGTAAAGTTAAAAGTTTCATAGAAATTTCAAAGTCGAATTTTTGCAAATATTTAAAAAAATATGTTCGCAATGTTCGCTAATGTGATATATTGTCGGTTAGCTAAAGTAAACCATTGATAAAATATCTTATTTTTTAATTTTTTTGATAGGAACCAAAATTTAAATATTTTTTAAATGTTTTAAGCATTTTTTCAGTCAGTTTTGTGTGTTTTAACAACATTTTTATAAAATACAATAAAAAAAAAAATAAATTTTTTTTGTCGATTTTACATAATTTTCTATTTTTATGCTCTTTATAGAGGCTAAGGTGGACCATTTGAGTTATTTTGGAAATTGTTATATAACTTTTTTGTATTAGTTATCATAAGAAAAAGTTCTTTAGCCAAAAAATTACCAAATAGTTGGTCTATATGCTGGTGTATTTGGATTTAGAATATTACACTCACAAGGAAACTACACAGTGGTGAATCCTCAGATTATAATGAAACTAGGATATGTTGTAAAGGGGAAACAAATGTTTGACACGTATTCTTTTTAGGGTGTACAATCTAAAGTTTAGGAGTTAAAAAGTTGAACTAAAAATTACCCAATTTGAGATTTTTTTAATATTTTTATTATATCAGTTATTAAACTATAGGCAAATTGGGTATCAAAAGAAATGTAAGACGCATCCACTGGTATATAAAACATGCTCTTGCATGTCCAAACATTTTTATAATTTATAAAATAATATTTGTGAATAAAATATTTGTATCTATCTAGGGTTATTTCGGCTTTAACACGACTTTTCCCTAAGAGATTTTATAACCCACATCTAAAATATTGCAAATAAGTGGCAACCAAGGGCCCACAACATAGGCAATATGCGTATCAACATTTTTTTTCTCAAATACTTCAATACTGCGTATCAAAAATCCGAATTTCTTAAATTTCAAAGATTTTTTTCACACAAACATTTTTTTAATTTTTTAACCACCTTTTGACCCCCTAACGGGCTCAACCAGATATTTAAGTTTTATTAAATCCTGCGGTTTCACGACTGTGTAGTTTCCTTGTTAATTTTTTTTATAGTAAAAACCCAGATGCAGGGCCTCATTAGTGAACTTTCCCTTACCTATTGATATTAATTGCTTAAGGGCCGTTATTACAACTTGCCTTTAAAGTAAATGTTAGTAAAAAGTAACTTTAGCTAAAGTGAGGAATAAAGTGAGCTATAATGTTTTTCGTTATTACAACTTCCCAATAAAATAAAATTAATATTTTTAATAATGTGACAGCACCAAACTAAAAACCGATTATTGTTTATGAATTGGTTTATAAAAATACGTAGTGGCAACGTGCTTTTATTTATTTGTTAACAAACAAACAATAACACAGGCCTACAAAAAAAAATTTTTTGTTTGGTGCCGCTAATTCTATGTTATAATTTGGTTAATTAGTCCGCAAGACGTCATGGTTAGCTGTCAAAATCGCGAAGCTACGGTCAGGTTTGTATCGATCGGTCATAACCTAAAAAATGTATTTTATTATACTTAATGTCATTATAGTCAATTAATTTCTTTGATTAAATGATAATATCGATATGCCGTCGTCGAGAAGGTGTTGTGTAAATAATCCAAATACATTTTGTTATATTTGTGGTGAATATGTAGAAAAAAAGTTTAGAAAACCTATAACAGATGCAGTGAAGAAGACATACGTTGATTACTTTGCGAAATCTCGAAAACTACACGTAGCATTAAAAAAGTAAGTATCAATTTTTATCAGGGTACCGAACGTACTTGAAATCTGTTTTATTTTTAGCGGCACCAAAATCATTGTAGGCCTGTGTAATTTGTGAAATTCGGTTGTGAAATTCGGTATTTTCTTCTTCTTCTTTATAGAGCAGAAAATGTGGTAACTTTAAACACATAAACCTTACGTATAAAGTTAAAGGCAACAATATCTTCCCTTTAGCTTATCTGTCACTTTTAGCTTAAAGTATACTTATAATAACGAAAAACTAATAATCTGTCAGATAACATCCTAACTTTAGCTATTGGCAACTTGTAATAATGGCCCTAAATGTCTTTTATCAGAAAATTGTATTTTTAGTTTAATCGTGAAAGATAACATTTTTTTTTTTGAGGCACCTTTATATATTATTTGTTCAACTTTTACTTATTTTAATATATAATGTCCGTATTATGTCCTCTTATTTACATATGTTAATGAGTAATTGCAAATAACAACAATATGCAGACACTATTAAATATAACAATTTATATTCAAAAAAATTAATAATAATAAAAAAAATTTAATTGATCAGAAAATTAAATTCAACAAATATTTTTATATATTAAAATTTAAAAGTGCATTTATAAGAAGTGAGATCAAAAAACTCCTGACTAACATTATGACTTATTTAATATTTCAAAATTAACTTTTATTTATCAGGTTAGGTTTTGTTAGTCGTCTGATTTTGTGTATAAAATATTAGCGGAATCGGAAAGTTTTGTTTTTTCTGACCTCACTTTTTGTTCGAAGTCCATTTTCAAATAAACTAATATTATTTGAAAATAGTTTATTTAAAAATAGACTTCGGACAAAAAGTGAGGACAGAAAAAACAAAATTTTGCCAAAAAATTCTTCAATTCTCACAAAAACAACAGTCTCCACAACTCAGTTCTCTACCTACAATGGACCTATTTTAGTGTTGTTACACGAATGTGCCAAAACTGTCATCGACACTAATTTCCACTATTACTATTTTAAAAAAGTATTGACTTGAATACACACGTTTTTCTTGGTTTTATTGTGTCTGCAAAAAAATAAAACGCAAAAGAGAACATTTTCGTAAACATAAAGAATTTTTCAAACCGCATTTTTGTAAATGGTAAGAATTTTATTCACAATTTTAATAAAAATAATTGATTCCATAAAAAATATAATAAATAAAAAATTTCGTTATATATCTTCGATATATTTTCATATTTTTGATTTTTCTTCTGTCTTAAATGATTTACGTACGTAATCACGTATCACTATCACAAATACGTATCACTTTAGCCGATCTTGTCTATTCCGGATAATTTCTCAACATGTTTCTGAACAAAAAAATATCGATGGTATACCCCAATTAAAAAAGTTAACGTAATGTAAATATGTGAACCACTTAAACATTTTTAAACGATACATAAAACGTTTTAATAATAAAATTAAGATAAATTTTAGTTTAAATGAATTTATTGTCGATTTTACTTAAATTTCTATTAATTGTGCACTCAGGGAACTTTTGCGGTAAATATTTGTGAGTTGTAATACAGCATCTTTATTTTTAAGTGAAAAAAAACAAGTCATTTGTAGAAGAAATTTAATTTTTGACTACTTTCATTTATAAAAACAAACCACATCGAATTACTGTATTATGATTTTAAATTCATTTTATACGGTAGTTTTTTTATTTAAGAAAAATAAAACTAATAAATGTATGTTTAAAAAGCAAATTACAATGTTAGTTGAATTTACTGAAATGTAAGTCGTCCTTTTTTAAGTGAAATTTCATTTGCTTTTAACTACATTTGCAGTGGTCTTTACCTACATAGTATTCTAACTGAACATTCCCTTATATAAGGTAGTATCTACAACTGCTTCATTTACCTGTTAAGAGACGTTAAAATTTTGGAACAGTCGATATTTGTCCTCGACATTTGCATAATTTTGAAGGGTCTGATCTTTTATATGAAAACATCTTTTAGAATATTATATGTTTAGAAAGAAAATATTTATTTAGTGGTGGAAGACTGGTGGTGATTTTTGGTGAAAAAATCACAATATTTTTTTTTTTTTAATTTTTACTTTTAACGAATATAGTTTTTGAGTGGAACAAGGTATTGCATTAATTTTTTTAAATAACTAAGTTTAAAAATCGCCCTTAATTTGCTCCAGCTATTCGCAAAAAACTTGAACCTGAGTCCAGGACCGATTTTGAAATTATTATATCTGCGGGAATACCACGACTGTACTCATTTCCTTCGGGCGCTTTATAATTTTTTTTAATCGTGTTCTTAATTTAAACCATATAAAGTGACTTCGCAATGCAACTTTTGAAAATAGTGGATGATTCAACCGTATTTCGCGGAGTACTGTAATCAGATTCCTTAAATTTGGGTCTATATTAAATGTATGGCAGTATCCACAAAATTGCTTTGTACACCAACATTTTTTGGCAATTATATTTCGCATGACTCAGTTTGTCCTCAGCATGCAGAAATTTGAACTGATTGCATCATAAAATGGCGTACAATAAATTAGTGTCCATTGCAACTTATTTTTACACAAAGTCTCAAAAGGATTATGAAACTTCAAGTAGATATTATAGAAATAATTTTCAGACATACCTCAACTCCACTTATTAAGAATTGCTTAAATGCCAGCACGGCAAAAAATTCTCATTTAATAGTAATCACACGTCATATGGTTAACAGCAGTCTTCAAGTGAAGAAATAACCAACATATCAAATATTTTTTAAGCCACAAGAAATAATCAGGTTTCTTCTCTCATTTTAAAAATTGATAATTCAATCTCCCCTTGACTAAACTCATAAAAAAAGTTAGTTCAAAAGTCTGTTAAACGTATTGCAATTCAGCTGAGCTAATTTTTTCTGATGTTGTCGTTTAAATCAGGTATTTAGCTAAAGTTATTAGGTATATCATTTTAACACAAGAACAAATTTGATTCGAATTTAAAAGAGCTTTTTGACCAAAAATTTAGTAATTCGTTATTCTCAAATTTTGCCCGTTAATTTAAACCACAATTGCTTTCAAACTATTTCTAAACCGCTATCAGTCTCACTTGTAGATGGCGTTTTTCTCATAATTTTTATTTTATAATCATAAAATAGGCTATATCTCGGAAACTAAGAGAGACAAAGCCAAATGGATCCAAAATCGATACGCCGTATTCCTTATAAACCTCCGGAAGTAACCTTTTAGTAGACATTTTCTGTTAATTCAGCTTAAAAATTCTGTGAATTTAGGCAAATTCTTAGTTAACTGCAACTGCAACTGTCAACTCAAATTTAGTTCTTCTAAAATTTAGGTTACCTAAATTTAGCAGACTGTAATTCTTAATTTAATTGAAAATTCTGCTGCCGCAAATTCAGGTACGATTTTCTGCTATCGTAGGTGAATTTTCAACATTTTGTACGGGTTTTTTTTCTGAGTGTAGCATTTTCTTTGGTTTTCACTTTTTTTTTAACAATATTTAATAATCGAAATTGAATTTTCAATTGTTTTCAATTTATTGTTATTGTGGACGTAAAACAGAAAATCCTGTTATATAAGCCCTTTGCAAATGCAAACCAACACACCAAAGAGTATTAAATTAAATGGCGAAGGTTTTGCTCTCAGACACAGTTAGGAAAATTGGACTTTTTTTGAACAAATTTGCTTACAGCTCACATATCGGGAAAATCGTTTTTCTAAAGAACATATTGTTTCTCCAATCTGAATTTTGTATATGTTTTAAAGGACATATCTGCATTTGAGATGCATTTTGAGATATTCGCAAATGGAGGACATTTTTAAGTTTGTTTGGCATTATTTAAAAGCATATAAATCAAAGCTTCACATATATCAGATAAGACAAAATAATCTGTAAAATTATATATTAATTTTTAAAAATGGACTAAATGTTCAACAATTACGATCATTTGACCAGTAGGTATTATATAAATTTAAGCAGCGATAAAACGCGAACGACAACGAATTAAAAAAAATTACCAAATTGTTTTGTCACACTAATTAGGAGATCAAAATTACCCAATTTTTGGTTTTTCGGATTATTTCAAATTGTTTCAGAGAAATATTAGACAAATGGGGTATCAAATATAAGAGCTATTTATTGGAGACGCATTAACTGGTATATAAAACATGTCCGACAACTTTCAAGTATTTTTGTTATCCAAAAAAATGTGTTTTAAGTGATATTAAAACTGGCGTTTTCTTAAAGAATTACATTTGAATTAAGCTAAAAAATCTCTTCATTAATACCTAGTAAATTTAAAAGAGGTGTGTCTGAGCTTTTTCTGGCATTCGTTATTGTTCGAATTATATGCGACTATTTCTGCAGATCTTTTTAACCTATATTTTAATTAAATGGCAACTTTTAAACACTACATAGGCAATATTGGTATCAAAATGTTTGCTTTCAAAAAAAGCTGAATTTCTTTAGTTTTAGACATATTTCCATACAAAAATGTACTAACTTTGGCCCCGCCTTTCAACCCTTAAACGTGAAATTGCACCGCTAGGAAAATATGTGTTAATTATTATTGGTTTCTTTATCACATATCCAAATTTCATCGAGAGACTCCCCTTGTAATTGCTGCCCACTGCTGATCGTAAAATCTTCAAAACTTACTTATAGACTTAAAACAGAAAACGCTAACTTTAAAAGTTACACTCCTGTTGTAAATATTTGTAGTTATTTGAGTTGTAATACAGTATCTTTATTTTTGAGTGAAAAATACAGTCATTTGTATAATAAATTTCAGTTTTGACTACATTTGTAATTCATTAAAAAAAAAAAAAATAAACATCATAAACGTTTGTCAATTTTTTACTGAATTTGTGGTTCGTTTTTACTAAAGTTGGGGTTAATTTTATCGACAGTAAAAATTATATGTAAAAATTTAAGTGAAATTGCATCGGTTTTGTAACTACATTTGTAGTGGTCTTTACCTCCATAGTATTCTAAGTGACCAAAATATCCATTCCTAATATTTTTGTCATTTTCGATGTCTAGCTTCAGAATTTATGCATTAAAACAGAAACCCAAAAAACGAATTCGCTGTCACTTTTTTATTTAGTTCTTTGTAAACAAAATTAGGTGGAAATAGAGCCTTTTATTTTTTACTACCACATCTTTAAAAGTTTACCGAAAGTGGTGGTCTTTTATGGAGATGAAAATTTATATTCTGCTTCATTGACATGCATCTTTATAATATTTAAGAAAAACAATTAAAGGGGTGTTTAAAAGCAAATAAAATTACATAGGGGAAGAAGCCCCAAGAGGAGCATGGTTTTGAGATAATACTCTAACACATGGTTCTGGGGAAGGGATAGCACTGCTTTTCGTAGGCTTTTGACCTCTGTTAACGTCAAAAAAGCATCATTGGCGTATCCCTCTTTCCTATTTAATTTTAATTTTAAAATTTAACTGCAGCTTTCAACACCAAAAATACATGACCATCTTAGGGTCATGAAAATGACAATCTTGGTACAAAAACCAAATATTATTTAAATTTTTTTAGAATATCGTAATGCAATAACTAAATATCCAACAAAGATGTTCATTACCACGTAAGTGGCTATTTAATGAAAATATATATCTCAACACATTATCACTTGGCGTCAGCACTAGTTATTTTTGTTTGACGAAATCGTTTCTGAAAGCCGTCAAGCTTACCCGCAGTCAAGCTAATATATTGTATTTTTGTCAACTACTTATTTTTTTACATATATGTTCAATATGAAATTATGTTCAAGAACTGTTCGAGCAAAAAAATTATTTTGTCTTTACAGTAAAAAAACTACCAGATATTCTATCTTCGAGTATATAAAGAAAACTGCGGTTATACAGCAATGACAAAAATCACCCTATGGAAACATTGTATATGGAAATATCCATCTTGTAGCCTAACATTAGCAGATGATTTTGGCTAAATATTAATCAAATAAGAACAGCAAAAATAAATTTAGTTAATGAGAAATACCTTAAATTACCTTAAATTTTGTAGAATGCAAATAACAATATATTTTACTAAAATCAAAAGAAGTTTGTGGTAAAAAAATTTTAAATTGCTGCTTTCAGATGGCCAGATTTGTATCGCATAAAAAAAAATTCAAAAGAAATCTTCAAAATTAAAAATTTTTTGCGATTTTTTATCCATTAATATTTAGTACATTTTTGCTGATTTTAGCAGACTAATTTTTTTCTCTTCCATAAACTAAAATTCAGCTCAAATATTACTAAATATTTTTGGATTCAAAAGATCTATTTTTGTTATTCTGAACTTACTAATATTTAGCATAAAAATCTGCCGTTTTCAGCAATGTAATTTTTAACATATTTTTAGAAGTTTTAACAAAAAATATTACAAATTTTTTTCTATCAGTGTACATTTTGTTTATATCCCACACCTTTAAAATTTTGTATAGCAGAAATTTAAAAATATTTAAATTTTGCTGATTTTGACGATTTATTATGAATATAAAACGAATGGCTTTTTAAAAATCGGACATGAGGAATAGATCCGGAATGTAGTCAATTGTTTTTAAAATAAAACTTTTTTCGTTTAAAATTTTGATAAAAAAAATCTACAAATTTGCCCACTGTGTCAGGTAATATAGAAAAGTAAATATTTGGATGTCCCGAATATAGAAAATCTACTTCGTAATCTAGTAGAACTCAAACAATTTGCAAGCACAACACAAAATAAACCTAAGCAGAAAATTCTATTAAAATTAGTTAAAAACTAATTTTCAGAAAAAAACTCTTTCTCTTTCAGCAAAAAAAAAAAAAAAAAACAGTTTCATTAGTTGTATTTTTTTTTTTTTTTTTTGTTAATTTTCTGCTAAAAGTACTAGAGTTGAAGTTATTTTTATTGAATCTGAACAAATTAACTTTATCTGCGTAATGACTGTGACATAAAAAAAAAAAAAAATAACAATAGAATTATTTGAAAATTCTAAAATTTGCTTGTCTAAATGCTTGTCTAAAAATTTACAAAATTCTTCAGAATACCCAAAGAAATCCCGTGTCCCCTAATATTCTTTTTCCAATCACCTTAATTAGACTGATAAGCCTGATTGCAGCACAGCGTTTCTTACCGAGAGCGAGTGTTACACCCTTTATAGTTTAGCATACTCTAAACTCACACACACACACACACACCTGGAACATACTTAACCTAAAATACACATAATAGATAAACGTATTACAGTTATAATAAAATTGTTATTTGTGTGTGGCAAGACAGAAAAAATTGCAATAATGGCATTCCCCAAATATTCTATAATTCAGAAAACCAACAAACATAAATTGATTGTTTATGTGGTTTGCCAAAACTATACTAACAATAAAATAAAAATTTGTTTTGAGAGCTTTCAGTTTATATATATTATGGTCGTAAATAAAAACGGTTGTTGCTACATTTCTATTTTGGTTTTTGGTTAAAAACAAACAAATTATTTTATTTAAATAAGTGTAAATAAAAATTTTGAATATATATTTAAAAATTGTTAATTAATTTTTGTTAACATTTTTAAGACTTCCCAGCCAGCATACGGGCTCAAAAATTAATCAAAAATGGGAAAAAAAATATTACTAAAAATTCATATTTTTGTGTGAAAGTGGTTTGTAAAAAGAGCCTTCTTTTTATACTCAAAAATTATTCAGGAAAATGAGTGAGTCAATAAAAATGTAAATGTATTTGTTGAGTAATTTTTAAGTACAAAAAGTGAATTAACAATTCCTTTCAAATTAGAGCCTTTTCATAGTCATTTTTTAGACAACAGTGAATTAACACACGCAGAGAAAAAATATGGTTGCAATATGATTGCGGCCACAAAACTAGGATTCCTACAGCAATAAATGGTTGTTTCAATCAAACAATTATTGGATCAATCATATTTCAACAATAATATGTTTGCTTTTATCATGTTCTAGTAAAAATTTCTCTCTTTTTTCAGTTATCATATTACTGTGTTGTCTACAATCATACTATAGTATGTATTATCATATTCCTCTATCTAACTGCAGTCATATTAGAGTTGCAGCAACTATAAGATGATCAGTTGGTTTTTTTATGAGCGTCTTCGCTCTTTTAGTTTCATTCTTGTTTGAGATTTTCTGAAAAGAAGTTGTGAGAAACAGTAAGCTCCAACAAAATAAAAAATATTAAACAAAAAGGCAATAACAATGGACAAACAACGTAGTAGTGTTAATTTTAATGGTGATCTGTTTTGTATAAGAAGGAATAAGTTTGGAGTCTCAACCCGGTCTACCGTGGAGGTCTAGGCAAAAGTTTAATTGTTGCGCACAAGCAACGTAGTGGTGGTAATTCTTATGGTGATTTGTTTGTTGAAGAAGAAATAAATTGTATTCTTAACTCGGTCTGCCCTGGAAGTCGAGTCAAAAGTTCAATTATCGCTCACCCGTTGAATAAAGTTATTGTTTATTATTAAAAAGTGCTTTATTATTTAATTGTTTTTAATTACTCAAAAATTATTGGTAAAGAAAAAAATGTAAAAAATATTTTTAACGAAATGCACGTGCTATATACATATATAGTACGAAATAATCATAATATGTTTGCAATAATCATAACATGGTAATAAATGATGACGAAATTCTTGTCCATGATCATACTATGATAACTAGGACTATACTATGGTTATAATGCAATTGTTATGATTGCTGCAAACATGTTTTAATCATTATTAATGTATTGTGAAATTGTACTCTTATGAATATTTTTATGCTTGCTTTATACTGTAATCACATATATAGCTTGTATAGCTGACACACTATTTCACAAAGCTTATTCTTCTGCGCAATGACAATTGGATTACTGAAGTTTATTTAAATATATGAATTATTAAATAAATATATTATTAAAAAACACGCATATCTTTTTAATCCAGCTTCAATAGAATGCTGGGAGAATACCGTAGGGCTCATATTATGATAATTCTTACAAATTTCCAGAACTATAATATTATAATATTGGGATATATTTGGAACCATAACATGGCAATCTAATTCTCATATAATGATACAAAAGCAGATAAGAGTATGGTTGTCACAACCATAGTAACATGGTTGTCGCAATCATGAATCCAAAAATGTATGATGCTCTTCGAATATGGTTCCCTCAACCATGTTTTTTCTTTGCGTGCAATTCCTTTCAAATTAGAGCCTTTTCATAGTCATTTTTTAGACATCAAAAAAAAACTATTTTTGAGTATTATTTTTCGTTTCATTTGTATCTAAATCGATAATCTCCTGCTAAAGAATAGTATTTTTTTTAAATGTTTTTGAGCATGTTTTATTCCAATCAATATTTATAAGCAATAGTAAGGGAATGTGGCCAATTGTGACCTATTTCGTTTTGTAAGGCAAAAAATAAAATTTTGAATATTTGCAGACTTTGCTTTCACCCCGAGTCACAGTGATGCTAAAGTAATATATGCCAAATTTCAAGAAGATTGGTTAACATTTAGAGGTTGCACACTTTGACTACTTTTGCATAAGAAGGCAAAATTAGAATAATTAATTATTAGTTGCTATTATCAATAAACAAATTCAGCAAGGGGATTATTTTCGTTCCCTAAATTACAAATCTAAATTTTTGCTAAAGGAAGAGGAAGACTCATTTCGACACACACAGAGAAAAAAATATTTATTTGCCAACTGAAATTTGGTTACTACGACTCAAATTCGGTTAATATGATTTTCAGTCGGTTGGTACAACTTGACATTTGTTTTCAAGACAAAGTTCGGTTAATTCAAGCGAATTTTAATTGAAACACCCAAAATATTCAGAAATATTAATGGAAATATCGTTGTACTAACTGAATTTATAAGTTCTTACCATTATAATACACTTTTCAATTCGGTTGGCACTTTATTTCTCTGTGTGTGTCGAAATGAGTCTTCCTCTTCCTTCGTTTTTGGTTTGGTTTTTAGATTTTTACATGTAATTTACTTATTAACCTGAAGCATACGTTCATAAAAAAAGACATTCCTATGTTTCTTTTAGACTTTACTCTCAAAGCAGATACATGCTGCTTAGATCAGTTCTGTATGAAGTCGACAGATAGCCAATATTGGTTAATCTCCCGACTACCGTTTTCAACCATGTGCTCATAAGTACCCACAGAGAAAGTTTTAGTGGACGGAAAATAATGAAAATTTTCATTAATAGTTTAATGAAAATTTTCATTATTTTCTGAAACTTCTTTTTATAATTGGAACGAAAAATTTCTTAGAATTAATAAAGAGCTTCATACTTTTTACGAAACTAATTTTTTTAATGCCAGTTCTTCATTGAGTGAATGAAACTTTTAATAATTAAAATTATATTTTTCGTAAAATTTTATGAAAATTTACATTAGATCGATGAAAAGTTTCAACGGAAAAACTTTAGTGGAACTTCATTGCTTCTACTCAAAAATTCAATAATATCATGCAGATAATGCTGAAACAGAAACTATAGATTTCAAAATTTTGATACTAACATGGGCAACTGAGAGCAACACTATTTTGTTCCAAATGAGGAAGATTTTGAACATAATTTTTCGTTGCTGGATGCCAAGACTTTGCCTTTTCGTGACTAAGTGCTGATGACGATGTTAAGAAATGTTTTAGTAAGACTTTATTATTGATTTTAGCGATAGCTTTCTAACGTTTACTCTTATATAATTAAATTTTGTCTCCTTTTTTACACTTTTATGGGTTTTCTTTAAGACAACCCAGGCAGAAAAATACAATCGACACAGTGTTTGCAAATCGTCGGCGACGTTCGAAAATGCTTTGGCAGAACGTGGGATTAACAATCTTTACAGTATTGATAAGTATTGATAACAGTAGCCAACCATTGGCTTGAACAAGCTTGCCACCGTTGGAATAACGTTGGTAATTCCAAACATTTTGTGCTTTAAAATAGCTTAAATTAAATTAGTTTTGAGAAATATGTATAATAAAACACATTTAAAAAGCAGCAATACAGTATTGGTAAAAACAGTATTGGCAAAGAATTTTGCGGGTGGTACTGGCAATATACAAGACTTGCAAACAAAACAGTGTTTTAATAGTACATATTATATTAGTTGTACCTTTGGTCATTTTTAACACGGAGGATTTTACAAAAATACCAATGTTTTGCCAGTACTATTTTTTTTTTGTACCTTTAGCAATTTCTACCTGGGAATTTTCGTGACATGAATTTGATACTGACTACATGTATTTTACTTTTGTATTGCATGTATTTATTTATAGTATTTTCGTTCAAAAATGTGATCTGGAAACACCCTCTAAGTTTTTCTTAAATAATTCAAATTATGAGCTTTTTTGTGACCTCTGAAATTTTTCATCTTCTTGCTATACGTCCATCAAATTTTTACGCGAAGTTAAAAAAGTATACAATTATTTCACAATTCCTGTCGTTTTGCAATTGAAAATTTAGACGAACTGTCATAAAAATCTCACCAACTATTTTAGCACACAAATTCTTTTTTTTTGTAAAAATAGTGCAACGCACTTAAATATAAGACATTTCACTAGTTTGAGAAAAAAGTGGTCAAAGTGTCCAAAACCTAAACATTATCCCATCTTCCTGAAATTTATCACATATATCTTCTACATCGCTTAGACTTGGAGCGATATCAAAGACATATGAAAATCACATCTTTGGAAAAATTAAACACTCAAAAGTTGTTACATGAATATGACAAAACTGTCAACAGTCATCGAGTTTTATTTCCGATGTAACATTGTTTTTTTGTTTTTCTTGATTTTACGATATTGTGTAGTATCAACATAAAAAAAAATCCAAGTCGAATTTTTGTAAACGGTAAGAATTTTATTTAAATTTTTTTATAAAACTAATCGATTTCATCAACAAATATAATAAATAAAACAAAAATGTAAAAAATTTCACAATGTTCCCTAAAATGGGCTCCTGATATATATTTTTCTTCCAAGTTTTAGACTTTTTTAAATATCTTTAACTGTTCTTGTCTATTTTGGACAATTTTTCAACATGTTTCACAACAAAAAAAAAAATATATCGTTTGTTTAACGCAATAAAAACCTTAAACAGCTTTAAACAATACATAAAACATTTTAATAAACAAAATTTAAATAAATTTTAAATTATATACAAATGTCGATTTTACTTCAATTTCTTACAATTGTATATGCATTTAGAGAGTTTTTTAACTTGCAGTGGTCAACTTTAGTGGATACATGTTTATTAAAATTTGTTTAAAAACGCTGTAAGTCATAAGCCTTTGAGCTTACCGCTAACAAAAATATGGTGGTTGAAATGCAACGGTGTTACTTGCTGGTTGGTGGTCAAAATAATTGATGAGAAATTAGATTAGTTTTTTTGTTTTTCCCCAAATCTAGAGAAGAAAAAATTCCATCTCTCTAGTTACCTGTGAATTATCATTAAATTATTTTTGGTGTATGTAAATTGGGTGCATATATTTTCAACTGTGACATGTGGAGTTACCGAAATTTCGCTGATTTGATTAAAAATTTAATAGATTTTTTAATTTAATTATATAACACGAAAATTGCTGTTATGTTAAAATTTTATGTTATAAACATGAAATGGGAAATTTCAGCAGTATATTTTATTATGTGTAAAGAAAAGTTTGCAAAAAATGTATATATCAGTTCTTAATTACACAAAAACGAATTGGAAGAATCATGCTTACATAGGAGATAACAAACAATTTTTGCGAAGTTGTTGAAAGTTAAAAAATTATCAATTAGGACACCTCATTGAGTCAAATAATGATAATTTTGAGTAATTTTTTTTTTCATTTATCCAACGAAAATAACACGCAAATAATACGCATTTACTAAATAAACTCAATTCCACCAATATCAAAACTCAGTTAGTAAAGGATGCTTTTAAACTATTGCTCTGCTCTAATACGAGTATAAGTGCCTGATTTGTTGCAACACAAATATTGCAAATTTTTTATTTATTAAATATCAGAAAAAGACAACAAAATCCGCAATAAAATGTAAAAATTGCAAATGTTTTAATAGTTAAAAAAAAAAACGTGGAGTGCTGTAATCGTTAAAAATACTTTAAACCAGATCTGTCGCTGAATTAAAAGAGAGTGACATCACATTCACTTTAGAATTCGTACAAATTAATCGAACAGTACCCACAACAAAAATTAATCTCATTTAACACAATTTATTTTGAACAATGGCAAATAAAGCTGTTTTATTTCAAAAATGGATATATATGTTCCAAACTTCAATTGCATTTTTCAGAAATTATACAAGCGTGATGTTTTTGGTTCTTTAACAAGAAATAATGTAGACCTTATAAAGTTTCAGACACGACTGTTTTATTTCCAATATGTTCAACGGCTCATGACTTACAGCGTTTTTAACCAAATTTTCCTAAACATGTATCCATTAAGGCTGACCACTGTAGGTCCACATTAGAGTTGTCCAAAAAAAGATGAAAGTTCGATTTGCGATCTCCACAAGATTATCCCTATTGCTAAATTGTTTCAAAATTTTTGTTTAATTAATACAAATGGAACTTTACGAAAGCTGACTTAAGCTAAATGTGGGTGCTTCAATGTATATTCATACAATCGCTCAGTCCCTTAATTAAACTTCGTTAAATATAGTTTGGCCTTTAATGTAGTCAATGTAAAATTTTCCAATCTATTCTAAATTTATGTTTAGAAAAGGAATATGAAAAAAAAATTTAAAAAATGTAAAAGCTTTTAAGTTAAATGCGGCTTTTAAAAAAAATTAATTGTTTACGACTTATATGAACATATTTCTCAAATCTGAGCTTGATTTTAATGAAAAGTAGGAAATTGAAATCGAAATAAAAAAAATTGTGAATTTAAAGAGTCGCGATTTGAAGTGTCGCGATCATAATATTTTCTTAAATTTTTTATCAGTATTTTTTATTTTTTTATTCAAATAAAATAATAGAACAAGTACTAATAAGATTTAAGAGATAATCTCCGATTTTGATGAAATTTAAATATTTGGTAGAGAAAAAAATTCTAAGGTTGGGGTGTCTAAGATTATTGGCCATAGTGCGGAATTAATAGGTTATTGATGTGTAGTATAAACACATAACAAATATCTTTGTAATTTTAATAAAAACGTTATTTTAGAAAAAAAAAAGAAAACTTTTAATCAACGCTTTTGGTTCAGGAACTTTTTTAACGATAGCGAAAAAGTAAAAGATTTTATGTAATTTTTAATATTAACAAAAACTGTCCTAATGGACATGCATAGTCACAAATTCACATACACTGATAATTATTAAGTTTAAGCGGACACGCATTTTTTCTATTTTTCGATATTAAAGCTATTTTGGAGATTGTCAGGTTTTTTTCTAATCCGTATATTTTGCATTATGATCGGATCACAAACCAGTAGCTCAAATACATCCAATATGGGTAACAAACTTCATATTTTTTAGAATCCTCTATACAACAAAATACCAATAAATTTACTAGGATATGGCTTTTGAAAATTCCTTCCCGAAAATATAACATTTATATATAGATTATTTGGATCAAATGCCAAATAAATTAAAAAAAAAACTAAATATATGTAATTTTTGATCACACTTTTAACTTTTTAAATCCGCACTATGGCCATATCCAATATTTCAAAATTTCAAATATCCAAATTTCATAAAAATCGGAGATTATCTCATGGAAGTTGTAACTTCAATTTCGATCTGCGATTTTTTTTTTTTAATTTTTTTTTTCACATCATATTTATTTTCGTAATGCTTGCGAATTCCAACTTTTTTTTTGGACCACCTCAGGGTACATGTTCTCTATGTGGACGTTCTGAGTTTTGAAAATTGTTAACTAACTTCTTTAAAGTAGAAAATGATCTATAGCCGAAAAATGCCCAAGGAGTTGGCCTATAAGCTGATGTATTTGAATATGGTGTTGGGCCACATTAGGGTATATTTCTTACCAATAATTACATTTCAAAATTAATAACACATTATTGCTACGTTGGGAGGTTTCAGCGATTTCACCAACAGTTAATATAAGATGTAAATTATGTATCCGACTATATTCTTCTTATTTTTAATCCTCTTCTTTCTATACGAGTTGTTTCAATACTTATATGCATTTTTTTGGCTTTTCTTGAATAAAAAATATCGTTAATATCTTTAATTCCCTTATATTTTTGATTAAATGTTTATTCATTTTTGATTCTTTTAAAAGTCCTCATTTTTGACTCCTAAAAAAATTGTGTTTTTTGATATTTTTTTTTTCAAATATGAACAATTCTTACTCAGATTATTATGGAGGAATTTAAGTGTCACACATTTTGAGGGCTTCGAATTTTGCTGGCTGGGTTTGTCATATTTATTTTATTTTAATATGCGAGAAAAGTTTTCTTTTTCAATTTATTTTATGATGAGTATATAACCAGATAACATTGAATTAATAAATTCAATTTATTTTTTTGATGTGTCTCAAGAAAAATAAGTTTTTAACAATTTGTTGAAATATTCTATGCATAGGAAATAAATAATGTTTTTATATACCGTACACCATATAAAATTATGGTATAAGTTTGACTACACCTTTGTATTATAAAAACATTTTAAAATGATTAACAGAAAAAATCAATAAAATTATTGCCGAATCTAACCCAAAGTGGTTTTTGTTTAATAATTTTTAAATTTCAACATAATTTTAAAAAATGTATTCATTTATAGTTTTAGAATGTTGATGGTTTATATATATAAAGAGTGTTTTCAAATTTTGCAATATCGAATATAAGTTTCTTACTTGTTTTTGCTGTCTTCGTTATATTTTAATGATAAGAAATAAATTTACGGTGTGCATACATACTACATATGTATCACAAAGGGTGATTTTTTAGCGACTTTCTTTTTGGCAACAATGTTTTTGGCAGCTCAGCTGTTTTCATGTAACTTGCTACTGTTAAACATGTTCAGTTTGGTTTATAATTTAACCATGAATCGACTTACAAACGAACAACGCTTGCATATTATTGAATTTTATTATCAAAATTCATGCTTGGTTAAGAAAGTGCAAATTGTGCAAATTGTGTTCAGCGACGAAGATGATTTCTATTTGAATGGATACGTGAACAAGCAAAATTGGCGTATTTGCAGTAAAGAGCACCCAGAAGCATTGCAAGAATTGCCAATGCATCCCGAAAAATGCACTGTTTGGTATGGATTATGGGCCGGTGGCATTATTGGACCGTACGAAGGCAGGAACGTTAATGTGAATGGCGATCGCTACCGTGCGGTGATTACAAATGTTTCTTTGCCCAAAATGGAAGATCTGGATTTGGATGACATGTGGTTTCCACAAGACGGGGCCACATGTCACACAGCACGCGAAACAATAGCCCAATTGAGAGGCGAGTTCGGTAAACAGTTTTTTGTTCACGTTTGGGGCCGGCGATTTAATGCCTTTAGACTATGTTTTTTTTTTTTGGGCTATGTTAAGGCTCATATCTATAGAGACAAGCACGCAACGGTTGACGCACTGGAAGCGAATACTGAAGAATTTATTAGTGAGATACCGGACGATTGTTTGCCAAAATTGTACCCATCGCACCAACCATTGAAGGCGTAGCTGCGGTTAACATTTATATGAAATCATCTTTAAATATTGAATTATATAGATCGTTCTATCGAATCAAATAAAGATTTCATACATTTCTCTAAATTAAATGTGTTTTTTTTTAACACAAATCCGAAAGCTGTTAAAAAATCACCCTTTATTAATAAATGTTTGTCTTCGTGAAATTATGTTTAAATTGATAAGAAAAAATTTTAATGGAAAATGCATTTAAAATTTTGTATTTATAAAAACTTTCTGCAATGAAAACTTTAAACTTAAGAAGATAAAGAAACTATCAAATAACGGTTCAGTTTAAATTGCAATTCATATAACTCTTAAATAATTTTTAACAAAAAAGATAGGATTTAAAGCTTTTTAAATAAAAAGTAGGAAAATTGGCGTTATTAAATATTGGCACATATTTCAATAAATTATATACAATTAAATTGAATTTATTAGTTAAAACTGTTTTTTTTTTTGATTTGAATTAGTTCACTTCTTACAATTTTGTATTTTACTTCTCATCCGGTAAATAAAATAATACGGATAAAGCTTTGATATTTTTCGTTCAAAATTTGGGTATATCTTCTACCCCCTCTACGTTGGTCCGCTAAAGATTTTCGGTGACATGAAATGAAACATGTAAACCCTGTCATTGCACGGTTTTTTGTTTAACAAAAAACAAATGATCTTGAACTTGAATAATCTTGCTCAAAAATTTTAACAAAAGCAAAGGGCTGGAGGTGAAGAAGTATCGTTTTTAAACATTGTCTCTTGGAATGGACGATATTGTAAAATTTAAGATTTTTCAAGAACAGTTTAGTACAATTTTAAAACTTTCCACATTTTTATGAAGCAGAGTAAAAAAATGTATTTATGGTCTTATGTTTTTTCACCTTAAAATATATTATAATATATGATTATATATGCACACGTTGAAATTCGAGACGATACAAAAAAACATTGTGCTTTCAAAGCGTTTGTTTTCGATGGTACGAAAACAAAAACATTTTCAGAGCGTTAATTGCCAATGGTATGAAAAAAAAGCATAACAAAAGCATTATTTTGGATTGCTTTTTGACCATTCACAAAGAGCACTTGGGTAGTACTTTTCATACAAAATTTACAACTGTTTATGAAACAAGAAAAACATTGCTTTAAAGAGTTTTTCTAACGTTATCAAAAAGTATTTTAGAAGTAATTATTTTACAAAATATAATCTGATTATTTAAGAAAACACTGTCAAAACATTAGTTTAACGCGTTTTTAAAATATTTGAAAAAGTGCTTTTCCAGCATTTAATCATATATGGCAATATAATTTAAGATATAATAACATATACTGTTATATGTTAAATATTTTTGGTTGTGATATTAGATATGCTTGTTTATGGTGCCATATGTAAAAAACAACTTAAGATATATTTATATATGACTTTAAATAATAAAAAAATAAATTATGTGAGATTCCATATATGACACAAGATTAATAATTTAGTTTGAGATATGATTACATATGGTCCAACATCATTAATATTTTCTACGCCCAAGCAAAAAAGTTTTTATATATTTATATATTACTTCATACAATTAATTGTAATGATATATTTTGCAAAATACATAGTCATATAAAATTATACCTCAAATATATAAGTATATTATTCTTTATCTTACACTTCGTCTAGTGCAATATGTAAAAATATCTAAATATATCGATCTATATATGGTTACATATGTCACATGTAATTGCATACACTTGTATACAATTGTATCTACTTGGATATCTTCTTCTTCTTCATTTCCGCTTAACTCCCTGTGGAGCATAGGGCCTCAAGAGGTTTCTAAAATACTGTCTAAACATGAATTGCTCCCTCCCAGACACGAGGAGCTTGCCGCCAAAGCGGAAGGATTTGACAAACGTCTGTGACCTCCTGGGAGATTATTTTCTGTTTGCGTTTTATTCATGTTTTTGTTGACTAGTTTGCCAGGATTTCTTCGATGCATGTAATGACAAAGAAGATCTTAGTGGAGCCTGACACTCCTTTTTGACTAAGAACAGGCGTAGGCTTCCTGGAAGCTTTTGGGCGCTACCGTTGACTTTTAATGGTTCTTTCGCTACCATCCCTATTGCACTATCCAGCCATAATAGTGCAGTAATCTGCTTGACCCTAATCCCCGAATATGTCGGGTTGGCCCAAGAACAGACTTGGATGTAATAATAACATATTATATATAATTTGATACATTTGGATGAAGACAAAATTCGAATGCAATTGTATCAAACTATATAAAATTTCATCAAATTATGTCTAATTGTATCAAATAATGTCTAATTGTATCAGATTTGATATAGTTTGTTACGGTTAGATGACTTCATTTTTCGGATTTAATTATATATAATTCGAAAATTCCAAAAACATTTTATTTTGCTTGGGCGTGTAACTATAGGATACAATTAAATATTGTTATATATAACTTCATACATTATTATATGCACCAAACGTCTTAATTATTTTTCTTAAATTTGTTTTGTAGATAATTTGAAATTATATCTGTCATTGGAATTAGGTAAATCCAATTTAATCTTAAAATATCTCATTTCATCCACCAAAATTTACGTATCCTTTTGGATCGAATTGGATCTAAATTAATTCTATGTTAGATTTTGGAATCTCTCAGGATATTAAATTAGATATTATTGACTGCCCCTGGTTTGACATCAAGTTTGATATAATTTAATCCAGTAATATATTTGAGTAATTAGCTTTATATAGTTTTATCTAATTTAATATGGTCACACACTTAATTATAAAAAATGTCATCCGCAAAATGTCGTGATTAAATTGTATCACACTAAATCTAATTGTATCATATTCGATTTATTTAAATACAATAGGAGCGATTTGATATAGTTTTGTCCGAGTTTTGTACTCATGCAATTTAATCAAATGATACTTAATACTTTAAGATTATATCTAATTTAATATAATAGGATATAATATGGTCTATACGTTACTTCAAATAAAAATATCATATGGATCGTTCCAATTTTCAAAACATTAATATAAGGTCTTCTCACACAACTCTAATATAACTTGGAAATATGGTAAAACTATCGTAAACATAAAATTTATTACAGTTTTCAAGCTACAAACGAGTTTGTTGTATTCATTTACCAATTTCCGCTGAAATCAGGAAAATTTCAAATAAATTATAAAGTGTTCTATTTGAGATGCAAATTGATATTGAAAATTTTCATTTGTAATTAATGAAGTTATAAATTAATTTAGTATTTTTTTAATTTCTAAATGATAGTGGAAATATTCTGATTGAAATTAAATAAATATCCCTGGTAAAAATCGACTTATATGGATCCATACATAAACACACTTCCTTTATACCTGTCCACATGCATCCATACATGATTCATAAGTGTTCATAAACCATTCTTATATGTTCATATGAGGAATCATTTTAGATTATATGGCACTATGCACCGCGACCAACTTAGGTCTTTTGTGCTGCCTAAAGTTACCCTAAAGATTCAAGCTACCTATAAAGCCAATAATCCTATTAGGCAAAATCATATATATATATATATATATATGTTCTTCTGTGTACATTAACGAAAATTGAGTAATATTTACATATATAACCATACATGTATGTATATGTATTTCCGTACATGTTCATATGTGTACATTAACGAAAATTGAGGTAATTTTTATATATATGATCACATATGAAGTCTTATGAACATATATAAATCCAATATGGCGGTATATGGGCATGTATGACCTCGAGGTATGTACATACAGAGAAATACTGTGCCAACCGAATTGGAACGTGTATTTTAATGGTAATAACCTATAAATTTAGTTGGTACAACGATATTTATATTAGATTTCTGAATATTTTGGGAGTTGCAACTAAAACTCTGTTGAATTAACCGAATTATGTTGTGAAAACTAATGTTAAGTTTTGCCAAACGACTGAAATTCATAATAACCGAATTTAAGTCTAGGTAACCGAATTTCTGTTGGCAAATAGCAAAACTGTTCTCTGTGTGTATGAGTTCAAACATGTTCATGTTGATTTTTAACCGGGACATTATTTAAATATAAATATTCTAATTTCTTTATTAAACATTTTACTTACAAATTTCTCAATAGTTTTTGCAAGTTATAACACAAAATTTAAATTATGTTTGCCAGTTTATACATTTCAGATTAATATATTAAGATTTCAGCTGAAATTTGAAAAAAATTACAAATGAAAATATCGTTTTAAAATTTTGTTTAACTCAATTACAGTGGAAATTTTCTAAATTTTTAATTAAAAACAATTTAATTCGTAATGTTCAACATGTCTAAAAAGAAATTGAATTTTCAATTTAAAATTATATATAAAATGGATTCGATGTAAAACTAAATTTTAATATGATACTTTATACTATTATACGTAACATTGTATTACGCCATATAAAATTAGATATAAAATCATGATAATTAGTATATACGATATGTAGTAAATATATGTCTCATCTACGGTTAAGATATTAAGTTTTTTGAAAAACCAAATCCAAATAAAGTTAAATACGATCATATGAGCGATCACATATATCCATATTAAGCGATATAAAACTATATGTTTTTATATAATGTTATATTAAATAATATATGATTCTATAAGAATGTTTTTACTCAGGTAATTTATTATTTTTTTGACCGGGAAGTCATATTTAGAAAATATGTATTTAAATTTTCAAACACAAATGTTTGCATCATGTTAACATGATACGATATTTAAGATATGTAGATGCTTGAAATTTCCTCAAGTTTCTTTAAAAAAAAGTTGTTTTTTTTATTTTTTTAGCTCTACTCCACCACTCCATAAATTTCAAAGCAACAAAACACAAATTTAATGTTGATTTTTATGGCAATGATGCATATTATTCCCTTGATACTATTAAAAATTCTTCTTTTCTTAGGGTATTTTTTTGGTATTTAGATTTTTTTTTTTTTGTATAGTCCTGGCACAGTGGGGAAATTGGACTTTTTTTGAGCAAATTTGCCTAGCGGCCACTATGTTTATACGAATTTGCAACTATTTGTATTTCAAAAATAACTGACTAAATTTCTGATTGACTACTCATGGCAGATTTTTAAAAATAATTTATTTGATGTAATACATCCTCAAAATCAGCGAAATTGCCATTTTTTTTGGATATTTGTGCCATATTTATGGGATATAAACGAAATGTATCTCAATTTTTTAGAAATTTTATTTTCTATTAATAATCATTGTAAAACCCGCGGCCATTTTTTTTGTTTTGTGTAAAAAATTGTGTTAAATAAAATTACGACGTTATTTTATTTTTATACAAAATATTCAACCATTTATTTCAGATATCAAAAAACGAATACACAAACATGAAAAACAATTTGAGGTATTAATAAATTACAAAACCAAAAGTATCTAGATTTCATAATTTACATTGAAACCAGTTTCGTACAAGAAAGTATTTTCCAACAATCACCACCTCAATGTAAATTCATCTTAAAAAAAAAAAAATAATCTAATTATAAACAAAACAAAATTTACAAATTATATGACAAACTCAAAATTTTAAATTTAACAAATTACAACATTTAAAATGATTCTGATTAAGTAAACACTTAGTTAATATATCTGCAACATTTTGGTCAGTTGAAACATAGTTCAATGATATTTCGTTCGCATTGTATTTATCTTTTATGTAATGATACCTTATATCAATGTGCTTGCTTCTCTTCATTGTCATATGGTTTTTTGTCAAATATTGTGCTCCTTGGTTGTCGCAGCACAAAACAGTTGGTTCCTTTAACAAACTGGCAAACCCTAATTCATTTAACAAACTTCGATAAAAACTTATTTCTTTTGCAGCTTGGCACATTGCGATATACTCCGCTTCCATAGAACTTAATGCCACGATATTCTGTTTTTTCGATTCCCATGACACAGGTCCCCCTGCGAAAAATAGAACATAGCCACTATATGATTTGCGATCAAATACGTCTGACCCCCAATCAGCATCAGAGTAGCACAACAACCCTTGATCTTTTCTGTAAATTAAAGAAACGTCCTTTGATTTCAGATACCGAAGTACATGTTTCGCTGCTACAAAATGTTCATTATGAGGATGGCAGTTAAACTGTGCCAATCTTGAAACCGTATGTGCAATATCAGGTCTTGAAATTGTAGCTAAGTACATTAAACTTCCTATTAACGACTGGTATTTTTTCACATCCATCATGTCCTTACAATCATCAACATCACATTTTAATAAAATATTACCTGCTACAAATGACGTCTTTGCCGGCTTACAATCTTGCATATTCCATTGTTTAAGTAATTCTTCCACGAACCTTTTCTGATGTAATTCAATTTCTCCTCTCGGACTATTTCTAATAATTTCCATTCCGAGATAGTAACTAACTAAACCGCGATCAATGATATCGATTTGTTGTTTTAAATCATCTAAAATGTTTTCCATAATTTCTCTAGAAGAACATGCTAACAAAATATCATCTACATATAGAGCGATTATGTTTATTTCATTACAATTACGTTTAACAAATACACAACTATCAGTCTTACATTGGGTAAACCCCATATTAGCCAAAATTTCATTTATTTTATGATTCCATTCCCTTCCCGCCTGTTTCAATCCATATAAGGATTTTTTCAATCTACATACCATTTTTTCTTGGCCTTTTTTAGTAAATATTTCTGGTTGCTTCATATATACGTCTTCTTTTAATTCACCGTTGAGGTAGGCAGACACCACATCGATGTGCTTAACTAATAATTTATACTTAAAAGCCAATGACAGAATGAGTCGAATTGTTGGATGACGAATCACTGGTGCATATGTTTCTGTATAATCTTGACTATATCGCTGGTAGCAACCTTGAGCTACTAATCTAGCTTTATATTTTTCAATAGTACCATCCGCAAGACGTTTTGTTGAAAATATCCATTTACACCCAATAACATTTTTATCACGAGGTTTTTCAACTAGCTCCCACGTTTCATTATCTAATAGAGATTTGTACTCCTTTTTCATTGCGTCTTGCCATTTGTCCGATTCATTACAATTTGTTGCCTGTTTTACACTTTTAGGATCAAAATTAAAATCTCTCACAATATTTACTTCTTCTCTACCTTCATTATAAATTTTACGGGGTCTACCTCTCTTTCCAGTTCTCAATAACATTGGTCTACCCCTTTTACGTTTACCATTAACATTAAGTGATTCTTGAATTTCTGATTCTTCGTCGCCAGATTTTACATCAAAATTCACAATTTCCGGTTCGTCTTCTCTTACTTCTTGCTCATCTACATTAATAATTTCTTGTTCATCTTCTATTGACACATCCTGCTCTTCTTGTATTTCTTCTGTTGGCTCCACTTCTATTACATTTCTTCTTCATTTAAAATTTCAACTTCCGCTTCGTTTTCATAATTGCTTTTCATTCTTGAAACTTCCTGAATTACATTTCCACTTTTCATAATTCTGGATGTATCAACCAGATCATAAAAATCATCTTCATTATGACTAATATTTTCAAATTCGTTTTCAAAGAACTTAACATCTCTCGCTACAATCAATTTTTGATTCTTTATATCAAACAACCTGTATCCCTTAGTAGTTGGCTGGTATCCAACAAACGAATAAATGTCACCCCTTGGATCTAATTTTGAACGTCCAGGTTTCTTATTCAATACTACAGCTTTACAGCCAAAAATTTTAAAATATGAAACACAAGGTTTGTTACCTGTCCACCTTTCATAAGGAGTAACGATACCCAATACCTGAGTAGGTGATCGATTCTTCACATAAACACTCGTATTAATGGCCTCTGCCCACAGAGATTTTGGTAACTTTGAATTTTCAAGCATACAGCGTACCATGTCTACCAACGTTCTGTTAGCTCTCTCCGAAACTCCGTTTTGCTGCGGTGTATAACATACTGTTGTTTCGTGTATTATTCCGTGCTCTTTGAGAAAGTTGCCGAATTCATTATTTATATACTCACTTCCATTATCACTTCTTAACCGTTTCAACTTATAACCAGTTTGTTTTTCAGCCATAACTAAATACTCTTTAAATGCATTAAAAGCATCCGATTTTTTCTTTAATACGTACACCGAGATATAACGTGAGTAGTCATCGATGAAAGTAATAAAATAGAAAGCACCACCTTGAGACTTAACACGCATAGGTCCACAAATATCTGTGTGTACTAATTCTAATACATTTGACGTCACTGTTGTACCAACAGGTTTAAATGGCTTTGCAGATATTTTGCACAAAGTACAGGTAATACATGAATGATCATTTGGAATTTTACCTTTCAATCCTCGAACCATTTTATTTTCCTTTAATTTTCTGAGATCCTTAAAATTAAGATGACCAAACCTCTTGTGCCACAGAGTATTTTCCAAATCTTCAACATTCATCATCAAACACTCATAAGGTCTTACCTTGACTTTGTAAATACCATTAGAGACATAAGCATTAAATTGAAATACCCCGTCCTTGAATATTTCAGCCTTATTTTCTGAGAATATTATTGAATATCCCTTTTCCACCATCTTTCTTACGGATAATAAATTACATTTCAAATCCGGTACATACATTACTTTTTTCAAACTATATTTTCTATCTGAAATTGTTACACTTACTTCTCCAATTCCCTTTACCACAACATTATGACCAGATGGAAGCCAGACATTGCTATTATAAACGTTCAATACAGAGAACATACTCTTTTCTCGACAAATGTGAGACGACGCACCGCTATCTAAAATCCAATCAATATTTCCTGTATTGTTTACACACGAATTAATAACCGTTATGGCACAACCTGTATTTCCATTACCATCTTCATTTCTATTTTGGTTTACGCATTGTGACCGTATATGCCCTCTTCTCCCGCATCCGAAACATATAATATTTTTTAATTTATCTTGATTTTTTACCGTCGGATCAGTTTTCACAAAATTCATGTTTCTCTTCTTAACCAAAAATACCTAGTTATTATCACAACTTATATTTTCGATTCTGCGCTGCTCTTCCTCCAAAATTTTGTTTTTAAGTTGATCAAGATTTGGCAAGGTATCTCTGCTCTCAACTGCGACCACAAAATTCTCCATCTCAATGGGCAAGCTACATAATAAAAATATTGAAAGTAATTCTTCTGGAATATTAACGTCAACATCTTTTAGGTCGTCTGCTAAAGAACAAAATTTATTAATTTGAACAGAATATTTTTCATTAGATGCAAATCTGAATCGAACCAATTGCTTAAATAAATTTACTTTCCTTGCGGGATTGTTTGCTCTGTAAATACCTTCCAATTTATTCCATGCTTGACTTGAAGACTTACATTCTTTTACATGAATCAGCTCAGACTTGTTTACCAATAAAGTAATCATCGCCAGGGCCTTGTTGTCCCTGATTTTCCACGCAGATTTTTCTTCTTGGGTTGCTGCTGCATTAAGTTGGGTTTCTATAACATCCCAATAGTCCTGAGTTATCAGTAAACTTCGCATCTGGATTGACCATGACGCATAATTTTCGGGATTCAATTTTTCAATCTGGAATCCGGAGGTTGCCATTTTATTAAATGTTTTATATTATATTTATATTTGTCACGCAGTAGATTATTATCTGTTCTTATCATTAACAGCGTATTTCTGGGTCCATAACCATTGTTAAATAAAATTACGACGTTATTTTATTTTTATACAAAATATTCAACCATTTATTTCAGATATCAAAAAACGAATACACAAACATGAAAAACAATTTGAGGTATTAATAAATTACAAAACCAAAAGTATCTAGATTTCATAATTTACATTGAAACCAGTTTCGTACAAGAAAGTATTTTCCAACAAATTGTAGTTGGAAAAAATAGCCGTTTTATTTTTCTTTACAACATCTTCAAAACTTTACCAATCGCGTTGGTCTTTATTGAGAAGAATGTGGATACTCTTCACCGACATGCATTTTTACAGATAATACAGCTGCGGTCATGAAAATAGTAGTGTCTATTATGAATTTAGAAAAGCTGAAAAATCTACCCGAATTGTTTCACAGTCAAAACAAATGTTATAACCTTAAATAGAGTAATTTAGTATTTATTTGCCCTGCAACTCATTTTTAAATCAGCCCACTACTTTTCTTTTAAATGCAATTTTTATCAAAATGATCATATTTTTAACCGGTCATACAAATAGTAGTGATTTTAAAAATCTTCTAAAAAAGTATCTATAAAGGCGAATAATCTAAAATAAAATTGTAGAATTTTCTTCTTAAATACTAATACTGCTAAAAAAGAGCAAACTGTATTTTATTTTTGTTTTGTCATCACTTATACCGACATACAAAGAAGAGATAAAACTGATACACTAAAGCCAAAAATAATCTCATTCAGAATATTTTGTCGTCAAAATCAAAGGAATATGTACTTTAAAACTACTGAAAATATAGTTAAAAACCGGTCTACTCACTTTTCTTTTACATCAAATGTTTTTTCATTTATTTTTAACTATTCAAAAATTACCTCAAAATCCGTAAAAATAAAGATTTTCCTTTATTTTTACTATCAAAAATGAAATAAAAAAATTTAATAAATGGTAAAATAAGTTTAAAAAAAAATATTTTATTGTAGTTTAAACGTATATTTTTTAAAAACAAAGATTACTGATTACTTTTTAAATAAACTACAGTCCGTTACTGTTAACATACCCAGCAAAAACATGGTAATGTAGCCATTATTTTTATAATTTACTTGGTAAGTAGTAGTTATTAAATTTTACATTACTTTAAATAATCAAATAATGGGTTACCGATAATAAACTTATAATGTATTACTCTCATTCAAAAATGAATTGGGGCACTATAATAGGTTATTCATCTTATTAATTCCAGCAAAATGTAATGATACAACAATTTTCGTAAAATTAATTTTTAGACGCATTATAATTCGACGCATTATAATTCGTATTAGAGTAAGGTGTTAGTTGTGGTATATATTGAACAAATTTACATAAAGAAATTCAGTTGTGTTTTTAACTATGATATATTTTAGGCGTGGCTCAGGGTATAGAGCAGTCGCCTGTTAACCAGACGATCCGGGATCGATTACACTGTGCACCAGTGAAAAAAACACAAGAACTTGACTATATAGGTTCGATTGTACTACTAAAAGGTAGTAAAACCCTATACTCGGTTTGTCCAGATTGGTGACCAATTCCTTTTTATGGGCCTCTAAAGTTTCTGAAAAGCAGTGGGACCCTCAAAATATGGTATCATTAGTTTTTGCGCTAAATCTTAATAAGACTTGGTGCTACGGCTTAACTATATTTGGCAATAATGTGGCTAACAGTCCACTGAACAAATTCTTTAAACATTTTATGCCAAAAAATTTTTTTTTCCTGGAGTTTTTTTGAAAAACATAGGAAAAAAATATGTTTTTTTCACTTTTTTCCAGTATTACTTACAGGGACTGTTAAATTTTTCCTAACACTATTTGACAAAAGTGTAGCCAAGGTAACGCCGAACAACTCTTCTGAACATACCAACACAATCTGAACATGTTTAGGCACTCTAAATAGCTCATAAAGACCAACGTGTACATTAAAATGTGTGTTTTTGGCTAGACTATACTTTTATTGCAATTTTTTTACACGTTTTTTTGTATATTTGTTAAACAAATGAAACATTTTTTATGTCAGAGTTAGTTCAAAGTCCTGCATGTAGGCCCAGAGGATTTTAAAATGCTATTTGGCCCGCCCCTCTTTATGGGCGTGGACATAAGAATGAATTCAAATAATAATTAAATTGTATTACTTAAGTGCAAAAAGCATAATAAATGATTTTGTAAACATTTATCGCGTGGGAAGGTGCCCCCAACATAACTCACCGACTACCAACAACCCCCACACCTCCGAAAACTCCATGCAATTTTTTTTTAATTTTTTTACATAAGTTGTTTTTTACTTTAATTGTTATTGTTACATTTCTTGTGCTGCTGATTTCAATATTTTTAAGTTTTATCGTTCCTGCGATCGCGATCAATAGCATTACAATTTGCGTTTTCCTTAACTATGCAACATGTATCAATTAAAGTTTTGGATCAGGTATAATTTTTTTAGAGGGGCGATATTTTTTACCTAGATAATATTTTAAATTACAGTTTTATCTCGAAAATTCATTCAAAAACTTCAGTAATCGGAATAACACGTGTGCAAAAAGTTAAAGAAAAACAAATAAATAAATATATTTATACTTAACTTTTGCAAAAATATTTGTATTGAGGTAGTGGATACCTTACCGCCCCTAAATTTTAGTTTGGGGTTCGTCTTTAGTGAAAGCATACATTAAATAGAAATATTTTGTAATTTTTTGATTGCAGTTTTCAAAAATAATAATTCCAAATTTTATCGCGATTTTTGACATTCGCGAAAAAGTAAAAACATTTGTCTTCATAGTTTTTCATGGCCTGTGCGACTGTGCTATGCCAATTTTGATATTTGCAAAAAATTTAAAAACGTATCGCCCTAATATACATGTACAAAAAAAAACTTTAAATAATAAAATATAAATTAAAAAACAATAAACCATAAGTTCGTACAAAAAAAATGTTTTTCTTGTAAAAAACAGAAATCCAAATAAAAGTTTAATGGGGGTCGGTCTTACATTTTATCCATCTAGAGGCAACTGCGGGGGCTTTTTGTGGATTTTTTTAGTCAAAAACGACAATTTTTAAGGTGCAGAGTGGTCTTTATGAGCTGTTTAGAGTGCCTAAACACGTTCAGATTGTATTGGTATGTTCAGAAGAGTTGTTCGGCGTTACCTTGGCTACACTTTTGCCAAATATTGTTAGGAAAAATTTAACAATCCCTGTAAGTAATACTCGAAAAAGTGAAAAAAAACATATTTTTTTCCTTTGTTTTTTCAAAAAAACTCCAGGAAAAAAATATTTTTTTGGCATAAAATGTTGAAAGAATTTCTTCAGTGGACTGTTAGCCACATTATTGCCAAATATAGTTATGCCGTAGCACCAAGTCTTATTTAGATTTAGGGCAAAAACTAATGATACCATATTTTGAGGGTCCCACTGCTTTTCAGAAACTTTAGAGGCCCATAAAAAGGAATTGGTCACCAATCTGGACAAACCGAGTATAGGGTTTTACTACCTTTTAGTAGTAGAATCGAACCTATATAGCCAAGATCTTGTGTTTTTCAAAAAGTCTTTTTTTGTTGCATAGTGTTATCGGCAAGACCAAGTTTTAAAGAAATAAGTAACATGTTTTTTTGTAATTTGCATTTTTTTCCAAAATCTATTTTTGGACTCTTATTTTTTGTCTTCACACAGAGAAATAAAGTGCCAACCGAATTGAAAAGTGTATATTAATGGTAACAACTTATAAATTCCGTTAGTACAACAATATTTACATTCGATTTCTGAATATTTGGGGTGTTGCAAATTAAAATTCAGTTGAGCTAACCGAACTTTGTTGTGAAAACTAATGTTAAGTTGAGCTAACCGACTGCAATTCGAATAACCGAATTTGAGTAATTTTAACCGAATTTCAGTTGGCAAATAGTTGAATTTTTCTCTGTGTGCTCTGATAATGGCTTATTATTTATACCCTTGTATGCATATAGGTATCCCCTTAAAATTCATACCTATGTACGTAAGGCTGCCAGTAACTCAAAACTCGTTACATTTGGTACATTTCACATAAAAACAGTTAAAATTATAATATAAAAGGTGATACGTTCAAACTTAAATAAACCTTTATCAAGTCAGCTCAAAAAATAATTTAACGAAAAATGCGACATAATTACTATGAAGTACTAGTGACCGCCTTTTTTAACGCTGCGCGGTTAAAAGAAGTGTTCAACCCCACTTTTTTTGCATAAACTATTGAAGTATACTCTTATCTTCTCTATTATAGTAAAAAAAAGAATGAAGATCATGTAAAGCCCTAATGCTAAATAAAAGACATATGAAAGCCATATATATTTGCTTTATAATTGTATATATAAGTAATGATTCTACTTAAGACGTACGAAATTGAAATTGTTATATGCAGATGTAAAAGTTTCAGGACACAAGACAAGTCACAACTAGACCCCAATACCGGCCAAATATCACTAAAGGACTTCGAAGAGGTTTTTAAAAGTTTTAGTAATTTTTCTTAGTAAGTTCCTACCAAATGAAGGTACGTTACAGCAGTAGTAGGAAATAATTTTAACAGCGATATCAAATTTTTATTGCATAATTGATCCTTTCTTATAAAAGAGACTAAAATTCCCAATTTTTGGGTTTCAAAAAGGACATATACTCGATACATGAATGTTAATTTGTAGATAAATTAACTTGCTGGTAATGGGGCCAATTAAATTAATCGTCAATTCCGCCCATCCAAAACTCAATGTATTTTATTTTTATTAATTAATAATCATATAATTACAAATTATATACTATTACCCTAACCGAGCACTAGCTACTATGGCCTTCGGCGCATTGTAGCGAACACAGATCAGTGCCTCTGGTGGGAATCGAACCCACTATCCCCGCACAGATAAGCCAGCACGCTACCAACTAGCCTACCGGGGCGCACGAAAAAACTCAATGTAATTTAAGATTTATGTTTCAACATAAAGGTTGAAGTCAGCAGATCCTAATTCATAAGCCATCACGAAAATCCTATCCTTCCCATGGATGCAGGAGTGAACTTATTTAGCAGTAAATGTCAAAACGTGAATGATTTATGAAATATGCTTTTTACAGCTCTGTTCAAAGATTTGGTCCAAATAACTAATTTCTTGTAAAAATGTTGGAAATGTTTATATTATTACCCCAGTATTCATAAAAATCTTAAACAGCATTTCAATTAAATTTTAGTTAAACCACAAATTTCAGCCTTTATACTGTATTCCTATACACATATTAACTTTTACACAAAATTTAAAATAGGTATTTCATGCTAATATTCGTTTATATATACAGTTATTATAAGGTTTCAAATGTGTTTTAACTAAAATTTATTTGAAATCTGAATTAAGATTTTTTATGAATAAATGAGTTAGTATTTACACTGGGGCGGGTCGATTTAAAAATCGTTCAACGTACAAGGAAAATCGTATTCTAGGGATCTAAATAAGAAACTTTGCCGAATTAACCATACCTCTAAAACGAATTCTGATGTCACGACTTTTGACCCGTAGGGTTAAATTTTGAAAAATCCCACTTTGACTCATTTAGAGTGACCCAATCGAATTCAACCCAATCGAATATAATTTATACATTCATCTGGTAGAGCGTCTTCCTTAGAAGAAATAGAGACCCTAATCTTGAAAAGATTCCTCCTACTTTCTGAAAATCTCTATCCCGAGATTTGTACATTTTGCTATAAAAACACGGCTAAAAAAGTCCTCTTTCAACTTAAATTTTAACCCCTTAACGGTCAACTAGAATGATGATTTATGCATTAATCTGCTAGCGCGTCTCCCGGAGAAGAAGTAGCTCCCATAATCTTGGAGAGATTCCTCCTACTTTCTGAAATATCAAAGTGGGCATTTTCAAAATTTGACCCTACCGGTCAAAAGTCGGGACATCAGAATTCGTTTTAGAGGTATGGTTCCTTCGGCAAAGTTTCGTATTTTGATTCCTAGAATACGATTTTCCTTGTGCGTTGAGCGATTTTTTTGCCTCCCTACAAATCGACCCGCCCTAATTTACACCCGATAATATAAAATCACAAAACTATTTTTTAAATTTTTTCCAAAATTATACTACCATTTTTATGACCGATTACATTTAATGAAGTGAAATAAAATCGAAGTTATATATATAATGCAGAATGGATTATTTTTGACAAAATAAAAATCAAATAATCTAAAACGGAGACAAAATTGATATATGGCACACTATCAAAAAACAATAACTGAAGCACTATTATTTTAATGACCGCAGCTGTATATGTAGCAAAAAGTATTAAAAGAGAATATAATTAATTGTCTTTCATTTGAGATATATTTCGTTTATATCCCACGACATTTAAATTTTTTATAGAAAAAAATATCAAAAATTGGAAATACCGCTGTCTTTGACGATTTACTAAGGCGATAAAATAAATGAATTTTAAAAATCACAAATGAGGATTCGATCTGAAATTTAGTCAGTTAATTTTAAAATTTTTATTTTCTCAAGTTCGTTTAAAACTCTGGGCTGTCGGCAAATTTACGCAAAAAAAGTCCAATTTTCCCCAATGTGCCCGGTAACAACAAAATCTGTTCTTTTTTTTATTGTAAAATGAAGAATAAAAAAAAAGTTAAAGACATTTTAACGTAAAATTATTGACACAAATCACAACTTAACATTTGGCTAAGAAGGTTGTTGTTAACAATTGCACAGAGTTAGAGTATAAAAAGGCATTATGTTTGGACATTCATATACAAAAATTCCTGACAATATAATAAATTCCCATGTGAGAGAATTTTTAGTAGTACTTTTGTATTTGTTTCCTTATTTTGTTGTTTTTGTGATTTTAAAGAGGTTGTATATTTTTCTTTTGTAAGTTAAACTTTTAAAAAATGGACAATAAAATGCTTTTTATAGTTGAAGTATTTTTTTTTTTTAAGAATTTTGTTACAAAACTAAACTGCGTGTGTCAGTTGTTTTTTAAACAGCATGTAAATTGAATATAAATATATGACTTTTTATACCATGCTGGACAAAAATATTGAGATAGAGTTTTTATATTTATATTATAAAATTGTGTATTTTAATTTTGGCGAGAGTTTTGGAAATTTGTACGGGAGGGGCAAAAGTGCAAAAAATCAGATTAACATCCAGCCCAAACATCTTGGGCCAGAAATTTTAAATGTAAAATAAGTGTAACGGAGACCATGGAATAATTCACTACAGAAATTAGTTTTGCAAATTATAAAGAACGTGGTTAAAATAGGATAAGAAAGGGAACGTATTAACAGCTAATATCTTAACTCAAATCACTGACGCTAGGAATCTGAAATTCAAGCTGGTACAGTAGCGAAGACATTCCCTGAGTCAGAGAAAAGGTTCTCCCCCTTAACGTCTCAGCCTTTTATCACTTTACTTTTTCAAATATCTAATAGGAACTTGAAATATTGTTACATATTGTTACAAATAAGCACACAGACCAAAGTGCTGCCTATAGGAACTTGAAAATTTGCATATAGGTTTCTCCCTAGCTAGAGACGCCAAAACAGGATTTTTGTAAATATTTTCGGGAACGAAAAAAAGGGAATTTCTGTTGCCACATATAAAAATATTGGTAACTTTATCCAGATCAAGCAGTCGGCGAAAAATTCGATCATCACAATGAATCAGTTTTCTAAGTGTAAAAGATATTCTTTTTGAATTTTTTTATTAAATGTGTTATTAATGGGACTTTAAAGGAAAAGTGTATTCTTTAATGAAATGTGTAAACGTATTAATTTAGAAATCGAAACTTATAAGTATAATTAATTTAAGCTTTTTCCAAATATGTTGCTTTCCCAAAAAATATATCGCAGCAATTTCAAAATTTTTTGTGGTTCCACGTACTATCACTATTATTAAATTGTAATACTATTGTAACAACTGGCATTTATTTACAAATTTCGAATTTTTATTATAACAATTTTTATGTTTATGGACTATTTTATGTTTATGGACTATATATTCTATCAATAGATTCACATGCGTTCAACAAAATTTATTTTATTAATAAAAAAACTATATGCCTCGAACTGGGGTCGAACCGGCGATCTTCAGGTTGTCAGGCAAGTACTTTACCTCTAGCCTAAACCCAATTTAAATGTTTTTTTTTTTAATTTCAATAGAAATTCGGTTACTAATCTCATATTTTATTAGAGTTACTAAAACTATAAAGAAAAATTTATATTATTTTAAAATTATTTTATTAATAAAAAATTCTTCTCCGCGAACTGGGCTCGAACCGGCGACCTTCTGCTTGTCAGGCCATTACTTTACCTCTAGCCTAAACTCAAATTGTATTTCTATTTTCAAATTTCTACTTTCAATTTTTTTTTTTTCTTTCAAGTTTAAATTTTAATGTCTAAAAATATATTTGTATGTACAACAGAAATTGGTTTGCTAATCTTAATATTTTATGAGAGTTACCAAAACTTTTAAAAAACTTCATGTTATTTTAAAATTGGTAACGAAAACTTATATTTTAGTTAGAGTGATTGTTTTTTGTTTTGCAGGTGAAACTAATATTCGATTTTAAAATTGAAAATATTTCGAAAATATTTTATTTAAGGAATAAAATCTCCGAAAAGTAGTTGGTTGTTGGTATTAAAGGTAATGTCGAAGATAACATTTTTTTCAATATTGATAAGGAAACCCAATAGTTTGAATTATGTGACTGTGTTTTTTTAATTTTATATGATTTTTGTTTACAATATAGTTTAATTATTCTTATAACGAATTTTAAGTACTTTCAATTAAAATTGTTGAATAATGATTAAATTTTGTTGGTTACAATGGAATTCCAACCAATTTATTCTCTGTGTGTACGCATCATATAGGGCAACAACAACTACTCTAAGTTTTTCATTTATACGATATACTTTTTCTGGCTGGACAGTTGTCTTGAGAAGCAACATATCTTTACATTTATCGTTATGGGATTTGCAGCAATATTCTCCAACGTCATTTTAAATGGATTTTTTCTCTCTTCTTTTTAATCTTTAAAATAGTTTTTTATGCCTAATACAGTTTAAACCTCCCCCTGTTTAAACAAATTATGCTCAAAGCCCTATGCTCCACAGGGAATTAAGCGGAAATGAAGAAGAATGCTCAAAGCAGATTGAATTTTTGAGCTATTTTTGCCATTTTCTAAGGATAAATATAAGATATTTAATTTGAAAAGTTTGATATAATTTTTATTAAAAATAAAAATTATGTTGTTTTGAATTTTAATTGTGCAATGAAAATGAAATATATGGGCTCGACGTTAAAGATTATCACCATTGATCAAAAAGGTAGACACACAAAAAAACAAGTTTTCAATTTATTTTTTGATCAATGGTGATAATCTTTAACTTCGAGCTCATATAGTGAGAAAACTAGTTTATATGAATGTTTGATGTTTTGCATGGGATTGTTACCCTCTTTCAAAACGTGTTCTGATGATGGGAACCTAGAAAATTCCTGAAAGTGGTCAATTAATAAATTTGAAAACAAAAACTCTATAGATTACACAAGGCAACAATTTTGAAAAAATTTTAGGGGCTTTGAAAACCACTATACAATTTTGATGTATTGTGGTCCCAGTAGTACAAATATGGTTCAATTTTGAAATTCTATGGAGAGGTTTTTTTTTTAAAAATTTTTAAGTAAAATTATAAATTTTTTTAGACGTTTCTCCACATAATTAATGATAACTAAAAAAAAATTAGTCCGATATTATTCAAATAAATTTAGAAAAACTGAAATTTACATAGCCTTTAATCCGTTTCCGTTTCAATCGGCTCAGTAGTTTCGGAGTTATAATAAAAAATTGAGGGAAAAAATATTTTTTTTTACGTGAAAATAGCAAATTTTTTTGTTTTAAAAAAATCATAAAAAATCGAAAACGGCAAAAATCGTTCAGATTTATTGCTTTATCGCAAAGCCACATGTAATAGGAACAGAATGAGATATCGATCATAAAAATCGATTAATTTTTTTCGAATTTATTCACAATTATGTGAATTCGCTCATTTTCACCAAATTTCAGTTTTTTGTCTGATATACATAAAATTGAGTAGTTAATGTTCTTCTTTCGATTGATTGAATTTTGAAAACATTTTTCCCATGCTATGTACAAATTTTCACATCAAAAATGCATTACATAGTAACATTCGTGTATTTTTTGGCAAAACCCTACCTAGAATATACTGATTCTGAATACTGAAGACTTCATAGATAAATTCAATCGACATGGAATGCATATAGTACTCGGTGTCCAATGCTGGTTCAAATTGTGCGGATAGATATTATAGCAATCTTGATATGACTTTTGCAATGAAGTTAAGAAGCACTTCCGTTTTTTCCCGGTGATATATTGGCCGCACACATAACAAAATAAATCTGGATCGTTTTTACATAAAAATGTTCTGGCTTTCTGGCTCATTTTTATTAATATTTGAAAATTGTTTTTAACTTCTAAGCTGTATGACTCTAATTTTTGTGTAGGTATTAAATGATGTTTGCGTTATCGCAAACACTTCTTGAATGAAATAAAAAGGGTCAAGGAGATCTTATAAATACTGATACTATAATTTGGGATAACCCTTTGTGTGGATACAGTTTGTGTGTGCTGCTAATTTTTTATTATTCCCAAGAATCCTAAAAAACATTAAGGACTTTTATGAAAAAAAAAATCATCCGTTACAGGTAGCTAACGGAAAATAAGAGCACTTCAGCGTACACGCACATTTATGAGCGTTTTATTACTATCCTACCGCAATCGTAAAAATTAAACAATCTTTTGTTTATTACTTATTTTTTTTTAATTATTAGAATCATAAAAATGTCATAGAGGTTTTTCCCAAAGGGGTTTTGCCAAAATGCGTGTCGTAAAATGCACCTGAGTTTTTATGTTCTGCATTTTTATTATATAGTAGGTACAATTTTCTACAGTGCTTGTAAATATGCGATACCTTCAATTAATTGTAAATAAAAATGTAAAGCATGCATCGATTTTTATGATCCATATCTAGTTTTAATTCGCATGATATGTAGCTTTACTACAAAAAAATAAAAAGTAATATTTTTTGCAGTTTTCGATTTTTTTCCAGATTTTTGTTTTTCAAATTTTTTTTTTTTTAACATTTTTTTTTTTTTTTGCTAACAATTTGTTTCATAACTTTGAAACTATTGATCGCATTAAAAAAATTTGTACACGTTCTTTAAAGATATTGTAAACCTTAATTTTTGTAAATTTAATTTGACAAAATCGGACTTGATGTTTTTGAGTTATGACAACATAAGTGGAGAAATGTCTCAAAATATAATCAATTTTACTTAAAAAATTTTTAAAAAAAAAATTATCCATAGAATTGAAAAATTTTACCATTTTTGTACTTAGGCAGCCATGATGCATCAAATCTATATAGTGGTTAGTCAAGCCTTTTTTTGCTGTTGACCTGTGTTATTTGTTAGGACAATACCCTGAAAAAGAAATATAGAGTATGGCCTCGAACTTGATTAATTTTCTTTTTCATATTTATTTTACTTAAAAATATATTGGGATTTTGAGAAATTTTTCTACAAAAAAATACGAAATAATGAAGCAAATTTCGACTGAAAGGACTCTACCTCTTCTTAAATCTTAAGTTTTTTTTGGTAATTTCCGATATCAAAACTTAATCACAGTTAAGACAATTAAGTAAAATTGAAAAAAGCGAAAAATTCTTACTAGAGACGCAAGAGTCTTTATTGTTATGAAAGCTAGTTAAATTTTGCCTCCCTATATTTTCATAGTAGGAGATTTAAAAAATACCCAATAAATTTAAAATAATGTCAGAAATTCTTACCGATCAAAATTGATATTGAAGGATGTTAACTATAGTTTAGAAAAGTGTTGCTTTTAACGGCTTTAACTACGAAAAGCAAATGTTTGACCACTAGAGTATTTTATTAATAAAAAATATAGCACTCCTTCTTTTCGTTATTAAAATATATGAGGAATTTTAAAAATTTTGATATTTTAAGGGAAGGTATTACACAATTTTTTTCAGCATGACATGATTAACCTTTTGTATATATGTTAGCCAATGTTGAATATTTATAAAATCCTTCATGAATGTGATGTAAATTTCACTGTTTTTCGTTTAATAAATATTTATGAAACTGCTTCATAAAAAAGATAAACAAAACATGTGCATTTTATTTTTATGTCATAAATTATTATTTTATTTTTATTTTGTTTTGTTGCAATTTTCTTTAATGTTTCAATTTAATTTTTTTATTGTTTTTGTCGACAGTTTTGGAAATTCTCTGCCTACTTTTCAGTTGCAATAAATTTCTTTTATTTGGGACTGACAAGGTTTTTTGATTTTAAATTAATTATTTTTAATTTCACCAATAGTTAGTAGTAAATATTAAGATAATAATTTAATAACGAAATTCGATTGTAAATACAGGGTAATTTTTAGTATATGGGGAAATCTACCAAACCGTACGTTTTCAGATTTTAAAAATGTTAAATTAGTGGCACACAATTTCTTTCTGGTTAAGCTTATTTAAAATACATTATTTTCTTAATGCTGAAACTGCTGAAAAAGTTATAAATAAATAACAGCAAACATTTTCGCTTTTAAAATTTTTAATTTTTTTTTTGATTTTTTGGGGATGTGATCACACGTTCTCAAGTAACCTCTCAGTGCTAAGTCCCATTTGGTTTTCTAACACATCTGGTTTTTGGGGAAATTGGTTAAGAAAAGTTAAATTGCTTATGTCAAATATGTCTTGAACGGTAGAATAATCATTATGTTATATCGCTAAATTAGATAAACTAGATCGGCTAAGCTTTGAATTATCTGTAAAGCTTTTTTTTCTCCAAAAATCGCTAACAGGCTGACTTAAAATTGAAGGCACAACCGCAGCTTCAATAATTATGGGGTCCTCTATATGTTGAATTGTACATGCTATAATTCATTATTTGAAAGTGCTTAATATATCGGATTTTATTTTTTGGTTTAACATCACTGTCAGCTCCACAGTACGCTAAAATCCAACTTAAGTTTATTGGCACATCCGCAGTTTAAAGAATTATATGCTGAAATCTGGCTTATATTGCTATTGTTCTCTGTCAATGCTAAAAGCATCGCATTATCCCTTTTGATCCACAACACTTTTAGCTCCAAAAATCTATGAAAATCTACAAAATTGTACCTTAAATGGCTCTGAATATCAAAATAATAATAATACGATCCATTTAGCAGTTACACACAATAATATCAGTACTGATATTCAGCGATCACGCAGGACTGCAACCAATTATTTTTCAAACTGCGGATGTGACCTTCAAAAAATATAAAAAAATATTAATTAAAAATGAATTGCGACATTACATTACAAAATTGGCCCTATGGCGATGTCTCAACTTGAAACGCAAAAGTTGTCAAAACTGAACGTAAAAACCATACGTCAATCTGTTAACGTTGTGAAATAGAGACGGAGGAGATTAAAAAAATAAACAAAAATCTAAAAATAGAATATACTTATATCTAACAGAAAAGCTTATGGGAAACAAAACTACAATTTAGCTGCATTACATTCGAGGCCATACTTGGGTGTGATCACTAAACGGTCATAACTTGGTATTGTTACGTTTGTAATGTAAGAAGAAGCGCACGTTTGATTTTTACAGCCGCAGGTTGTTGAAAAAAAAAATTTATCATATAACGACAATCTGAAAATTTTGAGACAAAAATAATAATACAATTTAAATGGAAAATCACTGATGGCGCCTGTCCATAAAAAGGCAGAAAACTAGGCTCGTCTGATTTAAAGGTTAATAGTGTTCATAATTTTTAGAGAAAACAGTTATTCTTCTTCTTAACCTCAAATAAATTTTAATTTTAAGTTCTTCACTCATAGCCACGATGAGATTTGTATTGTCATATTTTCTATAGTTCTGAAGTCAAACTAATCGATTTGATCTCATTTTATTAGTGTATTTGTAGTTTATATGCCAATACAAAAAAAAAGTGTAATTACGTTTACGCCGAAAGCGCAAAAATTAAAAATCTCTGAAATTTCTATTTATTGAAAAAAAAAACAGAGTTACAGATTTTGGAGAGCTACCATTTATTCCTAACTGGAGCACATATCTTGTTGAACATGTAGGAGATTTTGAAACATCAGGTTTATCATCTACCAAAGGTATTCTTTAAAAGGAAATCTTTAAAAGTTACACCTTTTTCATATATTTTTAATATTCATCAAATTTAACACTATTGGTAGAACAAAAACTTGGAAAATTTAAATAGGAATGCAGATTATGGAACAGTGGGTCAAAATAGATATTTGCTTAAGAGATATGGCAACTTTAGAAAAGTATATACAAATCAAAATAAATGATATAAATAAATGAAAATACATTTGATTAAAAAGAAAAGTGAGTAGACCGGTTTTTAATTATATTTTTAGTTGTTTTAAAGTACATATTCCTTGTTTTAACAACAAAATACTGTGAGTGTGTTCGTATTCCCTTATTGATGCGCTGGCATTAACTTGATATACCACAAACTGTTTTGAATAACACAGTTTTTTAAATACTGTCCTAAAAACTCAATTTCATTTCGCAATATCCATATGAAAAAAAGCGAAAGTTTTAAAATCGGAAAATATTGGTTTAACTTGTAAACCGCCCTGCAGCGATATGGAAATAACTTTTTTAATAAAAAAATCTCCCAAGTCAAGTGACTAAATTTTGTATTGGTTTGGATCTGAAGCAAAAAAGTAAAATAAACTAAAAAACTCTTGTCAGTTTCAAGGAATTTTTTTAATTTTTCGTCTTTTATGGGCATAAATTCTTAAATTCTTAAACTTAGCATGTCTTTCTATTTGAGTATTATCTACCTAACCCTGTCCGTCGTTTCTATCAATTCAGAAAACCTTGAGTAATAAGAGGCATCTAAAGTCAGTTTCAACTGGTGTGGAAAATTTTTGAAGTAACTCACATACATTATAAATAAAATTATCATGCTGTCTGTTAGATTAAAGAAAAAAATCAATAAAAAATGTTTTGTTTATTTTCAATATTTCAAGAAGGATGTAACAGACACAGCAGGATATCAAAATGTTATAATAGTTTGTAAACAAATAATGTAGATTTTTTTTTTTCAAGGGCGTGACAGAAAAATGCAAAAGACTACAGATGGACCAGAAAAAAAGGATCAAAAACAATAAAACAATTTTTTCTTTCGAAACTACATGAATATTTACAAAGTGTTTATATTTATATAAAAACATAAACTACAGTAGTAACCGCTTAAATGCGCAATCAAAAATGAGAGCATTTAAGCGGGAAATCATTCGACCGAAAACTGGGATAATTTCCCAGTAACGTATTTAGAAAAATATCGCATAAGGGCTTAAAAAACACACTTAATTAAACTATGTTTCATTAAGTAAATTTTTTTTAAACTTTTTGCTTAAAAAATTTATTTCTAATTGTAGTTATTTTAACGCAAAAAACTCGTATTTTCAAAAACGCATTTAAGCGATCAATTTCGTTCTGACTTTACAAATTTAACTCAACCTAAGGGAATAAGCGGGGAACGCAGGGAGGGACACATTTAAATGGGACGCCCTTAATGGAATTATATCCATGCATTTTGTATGAAATATATTTTTGACTGCACTTGCTGCTCACTTAAACGGGAAATACACTAAAGCGTAACTACATGTCAGTCATTCGTGTAGTAAACGTAATAGTCATTTTAATTGTAATTGTAGTCATATTACTATGGGAAAATGCAAAATAACAAATTTTAACAGCCATTAAAAAACTAACTAACCAAAAATACCATATTTTAATAACAGTTTTTTCGGCAACTTCGCAAAAATCTGCAAAAAATAATGTATAAGTAGGTCTTAAATATTTTATTGTTATATTTATTTATTTTTCTGATTCCATACAGTATTGTAAAATACTTCCATAAAGTATAATAATACTTAAAAAATATTACACTGATTAAAAATACAAAAAGCTTATGTTTTAATGAAAACTTATATCACTTTTATTAATTAAGTTACAAAACGAAGCAAGTATTGAACATTTACATAAATCAGCAAGCCTGGAATAAGTTTATTATAAAAGTTTGAAATGTTCAATTTTGATACTGATAAAACATTCGTATAATCAGATATCCGCTAAGTTTATGGAATATTGTTTGTTGAAACTGACTTTAGATGCATCTTATTTCTCAAGGTTTTACGAATTGAGAGGAACGTGGCACAGGGTTAGGTTGACTGCACTTAAAAGCAATGACTCGCAAAGTTTCGCATTGAAACGTTTTCATCAAAAAATTTGATGAGCATTAAAATTACAAAAATTACTTGAAACCTACAAGAGTTTTTTTTTTTTGTTTATTTTATTTGTTTGCTCACAGTTTTTTACTTTAAGATCAAAACCAATATAGAATGGATTCACTACACTACACTCACAACATTTTTTCCGTAAAGACTACTGAATATAACCATTAAATTAATGGAAAATCATTTAAAAAAGGACTATTTACTTTTCGTTTAAAACAATTGTATTTATTAGTTTATTTTCAACTGTTGAAAAATTAATTGACCAAATCAGTAAAAACAATAGACTGTTTTCGTTTATTTGAATACTCAATATAATATAACCATTTTTTGTTTAAAATAGAAAATTTTAACTAAATATTTTAACGAAAATTAAGTTATTCAAGTTCGAGGTCGTATTCTACATTTATTTACCAGAATATTGTCCTAGTAAATAAATTATAGAATTTTTTAGTTTTTTCAATTTATTCCCTGACCTTCAAGAATTTGTTGATAGATCTATTTCGGGGAGTTTCTAGTTCCCCATCATCAGAACAATTTAGAAAGAGTGGTAACATCATCATGCTTAAACTTGAATATATATATAACTCATTTTTCTAACAAAATGAGAAGTATTTGAAGTTACCAATAATAATCAAAAAACAAATTGAAATACTTTATGTTTTTGTGTAGTACCCACCTTTGGTAGATTACAATACACATTTTTCGTTCATGTTTCCCATTTTATTTAAAGGGGAACTAATAAACTAAGACCATACTATGTCTTTTTACAAATGATTGATATAATTTTTATTGTTAATAAAAATTATGATTTATTCGACCTTAATTTTTATTAACAATAAAAATTATATCAATCATTTGTAAAAAGACATAGTATGGTCTTAGTTTATTCCTTTTTTATGGCGTTTGTCCTATTTGCACAAGTTTCTTTACCTACAAACAAGTTTCTTTACCTACAAACAAGTTTCTTTACCTACAAACAAGTTCTATAACCGGTTCCATACAACCGGTGGTAAAAGAAGCTGTTCTGGAATAGATTCTGAGGTAACCACCCAGGCAAAAAAGTAAAATCGGCACAGTACTGGCAAAGCATCGGAAACGGTCGATTATGTGTTATTAGAAATGGGGATTAATAATCGTGAGAGAATTATCCTCTTACCCGATTTTAAACAGTGTCCTACCATTGCTTGACACCGTCGGCATAACGTTGGAAATTCAAAAAATTTTGTGCTTTCCAAATACCTTAAATTTAATTAAAACCAGCACACAAGTTCAGTCTAAGTTTTTTTAAAGAACTAAATGCTGATTAAAGGAGTAAAATATAATAAAATATTTAAAAAAAATTATTGGTACTAATAGTGGTAATATTGGTAAAAACAATAGGGACAGTGAATTTTTTGGGTAATACTTGCAAAATACTTGCTTTGCATACAAAATTGTGCTTCTATAGTACAATATTAGTTTTAACTTTCGTTATTTCTAACATGGTAGGTTTTACAAAAATAACTGTGGTTTGCCAGTACTATTTTGTTTTTACGGTTTGCAAATAGTAAATATCTTTTTACCTCAATGGTTCGAAAACTTTTGAAGTTCCACATATATAAGACAAGAATGTTGAGAAACTAATAACAAAAACCTTACCCAGACAATGACAATGAAAATGTAATAATGGTGGATTTGAATAATCGCCTTATATGCTAACTTCGTAGGACAGACAATAATTAAAACTTAGAATGTTTATAACACATTCTTTGTTTCTAAATAAGAACTACTTTTTAGCAGTATTATTATTGCTTAGTTTCGCCTTGATTCATTATTGCAACAAAAAATATAAAGATTTAAAAAAAATACTATGAAATAGGTATAGGTGGAGTTGTAAACCCAAAATCTTACATAATTACAACGAACCTTTTAGGATGAGTTCAATTAATTTAAATTCATGAAAAATTATTAAAAAGTAACGAAATATGACAAAAAATATTAGTTTTTAGATTTTTATTGAATTCTCGCAACAATTTGCAGATATTTTCCATTTTTTTCAATTCTTTAGAATTTTGTGTTCAATTTAATGTAGAAATCTTGTTTGTAGCTTATCATTTCATAAAGTTATAAAGAATACAAAGTGTAAACGTTTTTTCGTAAGCATTCTTTATATGATGGTTTTTGGCTTTAAGATATTTAATATAATTTTGTTTTCTCCCTAAATATATTGCTATGAACTAACCAATTTCATAGAAAATTTAATCAATTATTGTAACAAATTTAGTTTCTATTTTGTTGACCTCTTCTTTCGTTTCTACTTTTACTTCCAAATAAAAAAAAAAGTATAAGATAACTCTATTTAATAGTCTAACTAATATTCGTAAATAGATTTTTTTTGTGAATTTATACTTACATAGTTTTGAGCAAGGTCAGGATGATTTGTTTGTATACCATCGTCTAATATAGATACTACTACACCCTTGCCAGTATAACCTTTTTGCCAAGCAGGTCCAATATTCATATCCAAACCATCTTTGGCGCCACCGTTCTGTTATTTTGGTTGTTGTAGTATTTGTTTTTTTTTTTTTAGTTTTCCATATTTCACATGAACGTGAAAATCCATACAAATAATTGAGCACAAGAAGTTTAAGAGCCAAACACAGCCAAGCACAGAATCCAATACACAAGTAAATCCATTTAAATCATCAGCAACATTGTTGTAATAGTTGTAGTAGTAGTGGTAGTAGTTAAAGTAGCAACAGCAGCAGTTGTAGTAGTTTACATTAATAAATTAAATGGATTGTATGAAATAGAAAAAAAGGAAGAAGAGAAAAAAGGAAAATATAAATTAAAAACTAATTTATTTGTAAAAGTCACTTTATATATGTATTTGTTTGGAAATTTTTTTTTTTCATGAATTTCTACAAAATAACATTTATTTTGTTTGTTTAGTAGTATGTCTGTGTTAGTATTTTTTTTTTGCTAATATGTTTTTAATTACTTTGCACCAGTGTAAACAATGTTTTCAAGAAGACAACTAAAACTGCGTTTAAAAAACTTCTTGGCCACAATTTCACAATGTCCCGTTAGCTACTAACTGGGACTTTAACTGACACTTTTGTTGTTGTTTCCCATATAAATTTTCAATTTAACTGTTTGTTTAATTTTAACTGGACTGGACATTCAGTAATCGGGAATTAGTTGTTACTTTTAGTTTTTTTTTTTTTATTATTTCTTCTGTGTTTTTGTAATTAGCATAATATTGTTTTATTTTCAAACGGAGCTATCTACATTTTTTTTGGAAAATGAGGGTTTGATGCCAAAATATTAGCTATCTAGAACAATGTTCAGTTTTGAATGGAAATGAGCTATCTACAGTACTTTATTGAAGATATAATTACTAAACGCTGAAAAAAAATATGGTTGCAACATGATTGCGGCCACAAAACTATGTTTCGAACATTGTTTCAATCATAAATCACCAATGGTTTGGTTGATTTAATCATATTCTAGTAAAAAGCTCTCTTTTTTCGGTTATCATGTAGTTCTCTCATCTATAACTATATATTATATTTATAGTCATATTTCTCTCTTTAACTCTAATCATATTACTATTATTATCAATCATTATAAATTTGAACCAATCATTGTTATAGTTACGTTAACCATTAGATGATCAGGCTGTTTTTTGGGACCACCTTCGCTCTTTTAGTCTCATTCGTGTTTAAGATTTTGTGCAGAAATACGAAACAAACTGCACGTGCTTTAAAGTCTCTAGTACACAATAATTATGATATGTTTGCATATGATAATAAATTATGACGAAATTATATTCCATGATTATAATATGATAACTAGGACTATAATATGATTATAATGCAAATCTTATGATTGCTAGAAATATATTATGATTATTGTGAAATTACATTCCTAAAAATATTTTTATGCGCGCTTTATGCTGTAATCACATGTTTCCATTATTTTGTTTTTCATGACAAAATATGATGTTTGCTAAAAAAGATAAAGATAAGTTTTTAAGATACTCAAGTAAAAAATGTACTTGATAACATAAATGTTATTCGTCAGGCCTAAGACAAATTGATTACCTAAATTATTTTAAAACTAAGTTTTTATAAATAAAATTTTTTAAGTAAATAAATAAATAAATATACATTTGAAATTAAAAAAACATGCATAACTTATTAAACCAGCTTCAACAAAATGCTGGGAGAATATTATAGGGATCATACTGTGATAATTCATAAAAATGTCCATAAACATAATATGATACTATTGGAATCTATTTGGAAACATTATCTAGTAATCTTATTATCATATTATGACAAAGAAAAGATTGTAGATTGAAAATATGGGAATTAATATATGTATGTAAAATCCCCTTTAATTTTATTTTATATTTTTTATACAAAAAGCTAAAAGCGTGTTCTAAACACCCTGAAAATTTTGAAGTGGAATCTCTACTGCCTTTTGAGCTATCTGTCTGGAAAAAGTAGTTTTTTTTTAGAAAAATCAATTAAATTATGATGACTATATATTTGTTTAGATATCTCAATAAGTAGTAGAGATTCCACTCTGAAATGTTCAGGGTGTTTACAACTCGTGTTTAGCTATTTGTAAAAAAAAACATTTAAAAATTGAGGGATTTTTATAAAAAATTATTTTGATGTTTGATATATTTTTTATTAAAAAATAAAAATTGTGTTTTTTTCGACCTTTAATTGTGCAATGAAAAATTACTCAAGTTCGAGGCCATACTCTATATTTATTTATTAGGATATTGTCCTATCAAATAGTCTATAGAGTTTTTTGGTTTCAAATTTATTATTTGACCCTTACGGGTATGTGTTGATGGATCTATTTCGGGAATTTTCTAGGTTCCCAATTTTCTAAATTCCCGAAATAGATTTATCAACACATTCCTGTAAGGGTTAAATAATAAATTTGAAAACAAAAAACTCTATAGATTATTTGATAGGACAATATCCTAATAATTAAATATAGAGTATGGCCTCAAATTATTTTGATTTTTTTTATTAAAACAGTATTTTAAAAAATTAAAAAAAAAGATTATAAAATTTCTGAGCCGCAAAAATGTAGCTATTCCTATGCAAATAGTATTTTTTCAATATATTTTGCACAACAAAAGTATGACTTGGGTTTGGAAGTTTATGTAAATATATATATTTATTGTCGTAGACTATCTTTGCGAACCAAGAAATTTACAACGAAATGGCATCGATTTGTTAATGCATATTTTTGTCTAAATACATGTTTTGCTATAAATGCATATTTTTGTCATTTTTCGTTAGTGGGTCCTGTGGCAAAATGGTTAACGCGTTGGACTGATCACCAAATCGTCCGGGGTTCGATTCCCGGTGACGGCAACATTAATTTAGGAAAAAAAAAATAATATGCATTTCTTTCCCTCATATGTATCGCTAGGACCACTTGCGGTGTATTGGGTACCAACTTGTGAACCCTTTGCGAATATATATTGGAAGCAATGTGAAGCTGATGGTGAGAGTGAAGAGAATTGTATTCATATGGATGCATATGAATGGAATGATAATAATTTCTTACGCAATAAACTAGTTTACTGGTGTGAATGAAATCTTTAAGTTTCCACTCAAAAATAAAAGTTAATATATGAAATTCCTATAGGATATTATAAATTTTGTAGACCTTTTTTGGTTAGTATGATTAGATGAAAAAAATAATATTATTCTTCTGTTCAAAATTTTCAAAACTTTTATTTCATAAATTTAATTTAATAAATTCAAATTTAAAATAGCAATGAGCATTTAAGTTTTGGTTAGTCTTGTACTAACCAATATCTTTAACTACATTTGCATAAACATACCACAGACTGCATACAGGCAACAAAACCACAAAACATACACTTATTACATGTATATTAGGCTGTCCCGTAAAAAAGCAATTGAGCAATAGCACTCAAAAGATGCATATTGACGACCTAAATACAGAATATATGGAAAATCTACGAAATTTTAAAAATTAAATATTTCAAATTTGTGGTTCACAAACCTTTTCTTAGATTAGCTTATTTGAAATACATTAAAATGCAATAATGTGTTCGTATATTTTTTTTCGTGCTAAAAAAGTATTTACGTATTTTATTCATTACTATTTTATGTGAAAGTGCTAAAAGGATCGTATTTATTTTGTATTCTCTACAACATCTCTTTCTAAAAAAATCTCTAAAATACTAACTTCAAATTATTTTTCAAACTTTGGATGTGCCCTTTAGAATATATAAAACGCTAAGATCTCACGCATAGACCTGATGACATTTGTATTGAATATAATTTCGTTATTTCTGAAGGTACACTAATCGATTTGATCTCAATTTATTAGTGTATTTGTCGGTAATATGCTAATATAAAACAATTTGCCATTACGATGACGCTGAAATCGTAAAAATTACTAATCTCCGAAATTTCTATATATTGCAAAAACTGAGTGACATATTTTGAAGAGCTAAGATTTATTCCTAACTGGAGGCACTTATTTTGCCAACATGTACGAGATTTTATTTTTCTCATAAAAAGCTGCATAACAAAACTTTTGAGCCATATTTCGATAAAAGTACACACAGAAAATAGTTTTGTTGCCCCAACCGTATTTTTTGCCAACCGAATTCTGATAGTCACATGTACTACCTTAAAAATCTATTGTTGATTCGATAGTTGTAACCAAATTTCTATTAGAACGATAAATAAATATTGTTGCACATACCGACATTTTTAATTATCCCTACTGAATTAAATATAAATGATTGTTGATTCAATCGAATTTATTTAAATAAATACACCATTTCCAATTTAGAATATATATTTTTTTATTTTTTATTAATTAAAACAAAACAAAATTTAATACAAAATATAATACATATAAAATACAAGGTTTTAACCAATCATTTTCTAAAATTGAGTTTTTAGCTATTTCTTATTGAAACCCAAAACAAAAAATATTATAAAGGCATCCCTTTTTAATCTTTCTTATAAAAAACGGGATATACTGCGATTTCTTAAACTAAAGCAATTATATTTTTTACATACTGTAAAATTATAAATTAAATGTTTTTAAGTATCTATCTATATTAACGTAAATAAGAATGTGAAATATTTTCTAGCAGTATATACTATAAAATTCAAGGATTTATCTGCGAAAAATGTACTTCAGTAACCCACAAATGATTAAATATTTTTTCGGCAGGAATCCTGTTCAGATTTTAAGATTAATTTTAGGTTTCGGCAAAAAATAATACCTGTAGTTTACGCATAAATGATGTATTTCTACAAAAAGGTCCAAAATCTGTTGGCACATTAAAGTTATGAGCAGTTAAAGTTGAAACATATAGTTTTTCCGTAAAAGATACTAAACATATTCCTTACACTCATAGAAATAAAAAATAAATAGCTACTAAAGATTAGTTAAAAGCTACCTTGCAGAAAAAAACTGCTGAAATTAGCAGATTTGTTTACTAAATATTATATTATATTAATATTATATTTTTTTACCAAAAATAAATGTGTTGTATTTACTAATATTTAGTTATATTTGAGCTAAATTTTAGTTAATTAAAAGTAACAAAATAATCTGCTAAAATCAGCAAAAACATTTACAAAATATTAGTACACCAAAAATCATTAAAATTGTGAAATTTTTATGAAATCAGCAATCTACAATTTTTTAGCAAACATTTCTGTGGATTTCAGAAAAATAAACTGTTATTTGCATTTTACTAAAATTTGTTAATATTGCAGTTTTTGTTTGCTATTTTGAGTCTGTAAATATTTAATAATTGTTTTTGCTAATTTTACAGAGTAAAATGCTATTTTTCAATTAACTAAAATTCACATCGAATATAACTAAAATTTTGTAAGGTTAACAGATTTATATTTGGTTTTCTTATTTAATTAATATTTAGCAAAAATCTGCTAAATTAAGCAGTTTTTTTGCAAGGTCATTTTTAACTAATTTTGAATAGATTTTTCTGCTATTTACACAGGTTTATTTCTATGAATGCAGTAAATTTAATTTTATGATACTTTTTTGCACTTTTTTTAATACTAACTTTACAGATATTGTAGCATTTCTCAAAGAGATTTTTCCAATAATATTTTACCAAAATCCAATCAGTTTTCATCAGGATATGACTCCAATTTTGAAATACTCCAATAATTTTGGTGAAAACATTTCTTGCGATCAGCAAAGGAATTCTATCAGTAAGGAAATAAAGCCACTTTTGATATAGTACATGTGTTCAGAATCCTCAAATTGGTTAGGTTGGTTGCTTAAATTCCAAACAATCTGCTTAAAATTCCTGTGAAATGATATTTCCATACATGTGTATTTTGTTTTTCTTCTGTACATTCAAATATTTAGAAATTTTTAACTAAAGGGAAATACCTTTCTCATGAATGTTGTAGTTTCCTTCAAACCATTGATTTTGATATACATACATATGTATATGAAAAAAATTTTTGTAAAAATGTTTCTTCTTGAAAATTAATTTAATTGAAATTTTTATTTTATTTTTTGACATTTAAGAAAAAGGCAAATGCTTTAGTTGCAAGTATGATTTGTTGTTTAGTTGAACAATATTTGTACAATCATAATTATCAAATAAGTTCAAACTGTGGAAATGTGTTTTATAGACGGTTGGAACAATTACGAATTATTTAAATAGTATCTATTATTTGAATATAGTTTATGTAACAAATTGTTAGTAAAATTTACCATTTTTTTGTTACAATAACTGTCATTTCATGATAATAATGATTAGTTTGCTTTGAATATATATAGTACGTACTTGCTATAGAATAAGAATCAATAGGAAAGACTTTTAATGCGATTGATTAAATTCCAACTAATATTTTCCCTGTGTGTAAGATAAAAGTAAGACTGTCGCTCATTTACTACAAGACTGTCGTAATTAAAAAAATGCTATTTTTGAGTTAATGATGAGTTATATTATGCTGTCATGTATACTTTTCGAGATAGAGGATAATATATTTTTTTCTTTCCTTAAAGTGGGTGTAAAGAGTATACAATTCATAGAGAAACTGTGCTACTCAACAGTCTCTCGATAATAAGCGAATTAGCACACAACTCTCACTAAGAGAATAATACATTAAAACCCACTATTTATAAACAACGGGACCCAATAAATAGAGAAAGGGTCGAGTGAGGCAGATATGGATTGAAAACTTTAAACTCGTTTTCTGCAAAGTCGTGTTTTTTTTAGTAATGTAAGTCTTGCAGTAAATGAGCGATATGTTTTTAAACAAAACGTACCGTTTTTAATGTCAACATACGTTGCATGTTGAGTGAGATTTAAGCGACTTCGTAAAAACACACTTTTTCGAGACACCCTATTGTACATGGCTAGAAAAAATGCTTGTAGTATTACTTAATTTAAAAGCATTTGTATGAAATGTCCTACACTTGAAATAATATATATGTAAAACCGACATAGAGAGAGAATTAAGATATATAATTCAAATTAACAACCTTATTTGTTAACAATAGCACGGTGCTACAAATTAAAAAAAACAAAAATTAAAACATTTGAAGAGCGTCCACGTAAGCGTTTTAGGTTTGGTTGCGTAGATCACAGTACAACTTTAAAAAAATTTAATACACACTCAAAACCATAAGTTATTGTTGAAAACCACTTTCTAAGACTTTACAGACTGTACAAATAATAATATTGTTATTTTGTAGTCATAAGATAGCTCTGAGCTTACAAGGGAGGTATCCTGTCCCGAACCCTCAGATTTTAATTAACTTTCGATACGTTGATGAGAATAAAAAATTAAATTTAGCAGTTCGATCGCATGTATTCACTCATAAAAAGCCCTTACAAAAAGACACAAGTTCAGCTACGACAACAGAAAATATTAACAGAATTTGCGCCAAAAGAATTTTCAATGAAGCTGAGAATCATAGTCTCATAGAATAGAATCATAGAAATTTCGGTGAAACAAATTTTAGCAGATCTAAATTTTCGTTGTCTGTTGTTGTTAAAACAACAGAATTTTTAAGATAAATTAACAGAAAATTTCAGCTAAAATTGACTCTCTCACCAGATACATACTCACATTTGTTACTGCACTCAGGGAAAAAAGTTTCATCATATTGATGAAATTGTTTTATAAATCGTTTGTCATCCATTATTTATCAAATTTATGAAGTTTTGCTAAATATGATGAAAGGTTTCATTAAAATGTATGACATATGCTTCATAGACCTTCATCATTTCATAAAAAATATTCATAAACTGTGTGAAAATAAATTCTTGCTTTTTTAGTGAAAAATAGTAAAATTTAGAAACCATTAATTTAAATTTTGAATTAAATTATTCTTGAAACTCAAAAACTACCAGAAATGATTTGTAGTTCTCAAACATTAATTGAACCTTATTTGAGGCGTTCTTAATTTAAAATTTTTTAAATAGTAAATTATATTTTTTAATTTTAAACGAAAATGTTTAACTTCAATAAATGTATAAAAACATACACGCAAAGAAAAACATGGTAAGCGACAACAATGTTACTACAGTTGTGACAACCATATTCTTATATTGTTCTTTATCATAACATGATAATTACTTTATCATGTTATGTTCCCAAATAGACCCTAATATTGTCATATATATAACAAAATATTGTAGATTAATGCATATGTACAAATAATCCTTTTGACAGCTATTAGGCTCGATTGATTATTGAATATCCAGTTAAAACTTAACAAATAGTTATATTGAAAATTTATACGGGAAACAATAAAAAATGTGTCAGTTAAAGTCCCAACTAGTAGCTAACGGGACATGGTGAAAATGGGACTTAATAAATAAATAAAATAATAAAATAATAAAATAATAAAATAGTATCATATTATGGTTCTGGAAATTTTTATGATTCATAATATAACTAATGCGAATACATGTTGTACATGTTATTACTGCATAAAGTACGCACAAAAATATAGTTTCCCAGTAAAGCACACACATTTTGTTGAAATTTTTGAAAAAAAAAAGAATATTGAAGAGGAGAATAAATAAATAATAAAAATTTAAACATTCGTTTTTAATTTTATTAAATGACCTTAAGCCAAATTAATAAAAATTAATTAACAATCAAAGGGTCAACTATTAAAAAACTTATTATGGAAATATTTTTTTTTAATTTTTTTTTTCTGCGTGAGTGCAAAAAATTTTAAACAAATTCACTTTTTTTTGTCACTTTTTACAAATAACATTATTTAAGAGGGTGCTTGCCAATTTAACGATTACAATTAATACCACAACGTCGTATTTATAGTTTAAATGTTTAAGATTATTTCGTTTGTTGGGGCAGAATGTTTCTCACAAAATCTTGAAGAAGAATGACACTTAAAGAGTGAAGACGCTGATAACAAAAAGACTGATCATGTTATAGTTGGTGCAATTATACAATTATTGCTACAAATTAAAAATGATTTCTCGCATGATCTCCCTCAAATCAAATAATAATATTGTTGTAGTAAGAGAGATCCATACAATTATAAGTACTATGACAAGAGAATAATATGATAACAGAAAAAAGGGATTTCTACTAGAACATTATTAAAGCAACCATATCATGGACGATACGATAATAATGTAATTGAAACTGTAGGAAACGTATTGCAACTATATACATAAAGGGTCCGCCATCTAACGTTTTTTTTTCAACTAGTGCTTATTTCGTGAATGGTAACACTTAGCTCATGTCTGATTTGATAGATAATTAGTTTTATCCTTCCGCTGAACGAATATGGTTGTTTATAAGCTTGAACACCGCTGGGAAATATTGCGACATTACTTTGAAAATCATGGTAATGTTGCAGAATGTATGCGAAAATTGCGTACGGCGATCAATGGGGTCAATGGCGATCGTTATGGGGCCATATTGGACGAATTTTTGTTCACAAAAATTGAAGAGGAGGATATTGGCAACATTTGGTTTCAACAGGACGGCGCTACGTGCCACACAGCCGAAGCTACACTCGATGTTTTGCGCCCTGTTTTTGAAGATCGCATTATCAAAAAAAAATTAGACCGATCGTGTAGGCTACTGCATTATTAACCGGAAGGATTGTACTTTCAAATAAAAAAAGTAATTTGAGAAAGTACTCAGTAGTTTTTTTTTTTATAGCATTTTCAAAAAAAAAAATTATTTGGCGGACCCTTTATATATTTTTTTCTCTGCATATACAAAAGTTTAGCTATTTGCCAACTGAAATTTGGTTACTAGGACTAAATTTCATCCGTTTGGTACAACTGAACATTAACAACAAAGTTCAGTTAATTCAACTGAATTTTAGTTCCAACATCCAAACTATTCTGACATCGAATGTAAATATCGTTGTACTAACTGAATTTATAAGTTTTTACTATTAAATAACACTTTTAAATTCTGTTGGCACTTTATTTCTCTGTGTGTACATATTTTTTAATTTAATTCAAAAAAAATTTAAAACAAAATGCCAAACATTACATTATTTGTTTTTGTTTCGCTTGAGCAAATTTAGAATTCTTAGTTTTTACGTGAAATAGCTATAACATCAATAGAAGACCAAAATCACAATAAAAGTTAAAACAAAAAGTCACTTATTTCATTAGCCCGGAATTTTAAAAATAATGTATGGAAGAAAAATTTCCTTCATTGATTGCAGAAGAAAATCAGCCTTTATAGTGTTGTATTCTTGGTATTCATTTTAAATGAAAATAAATTAAAAATAAATTAAGTTGTGTTTGTTTTGTAAACCAAAGAATTCACGTATCAATAATATATTTAAATATTATTTTTGTACAAACTGGACACATTATTTTTAAAGTAAGACAAAACTATTTTGTTTCTGTTATCTGGTTTGCAAATTTTAAATCAATTTGAAAAAAATATTTACCTCGTTGATAAAAACAAAGTTTTTCAGAAATGTGTTAAAAATCCGTCAATGTGAAAACAATTAATAAACAAAAAACAATTTATTAGTCTGCAAAGTCTTAAACCTCTAACGGGTAAGGCTGACTCAGGGCAGTCTTCATAAAATTTACCACAAATGAGCCAAATGAGCGTTTTATACTTAGAAATTAATATATTCCGATAGAAAACTAAATTTGCCAAATATTTTGCGAATAAATATTTCGTGTGCCGTCCACGGTTTGGAAGCGAGAAAGCTTTAAAATCAAAATTTTGTAAAATTTCAAAAACTATTTATTTTTAGAAAAATATAGTTTTCAAAAATCTAAAAAAACAATTTAAATTGACTAAAAACTCTTTATAATAAAATATAAGTAAGATTGAAGTTTTATATTTAATAATTAGTCCTTACTTTAGTCCAAGGACTCACAGGATTTTATCAGGATTCATCTAAAGGACATAGTCTTAACTTATAAACTAATAGCTGACTTTTATGAAATTTTGCAGAAAGAAGACATTAAGTATTGATAGCAATGCGTTGAAGTTTGAACAAAATAAATTGAAGTTTTAATACTTTTTCGCCTAATTTCGCTTTTTCCAAAAATCTAAAGTCGTGATATCTTCTTAAATAGGAGCAGAAAAAAAATAGTTTTTGGAGTGTGGTTATATCTTGGTAATATAAATAATTTTTATACGCTTTAATTTTCAAAATGCACTCTAAAATATTTTGGCTCATATTGCCTAAATTAGGCAACGATAAACAATTTTGTTGAAGAACTTATTATTTGTTTTTTGAGTGGAGCACATAGTACGAATTTTGCTGTAAAACATCGTCTACCAGTTAGAGGGTAAACAAATAATTTAACAAAACCATTTGATTTTTAAGTCATAATATAAATAAAAACATAACTACTTTTGCGATATCAGCTACCTGACGAATTTTTTATATTTTTTGCATTTTAGAAAAAAATTTGCGGTAACACAACAATGAATGTAAGAAAACACTTTATAATTTTTAATCTGATTTATTTTAAAACGTGTTTTAGTCTCTTTTCAAAATCTACAAAATTAACAAATTTTTCAACAAAAAATTCATCAAATCCTCTAAACATAAGTGAAGTGATTTTCTTACATTTCAATTTCAATAAAGTTTCTAGAAAACTTCTGCAGATTCGAATAGGATACCTCCCTTTTTAGAGTAGTAAGTGTTATAAGTTTTGCAATAATATTGACCAAACTTCACTATTGTAAACTTAAAAAATATTGATATAACATTATTTGTTGGGCAAAAGTTGTAAGTAAATTTGAACAAGTGTAATTCATTATATAGTATGGGAGAAAATACGTCATTAAAATTAATTACAACGTTTAATAAATTCTGTATAAAAAGACTTTTCTATCTTAAATTCTTAAACATACTTATCTATCGTGTCAATCTAAAAGTTTAAGATGATTACTTTGAATATATTAAAATATTTTCTAATACTAATTGTGGCTATTCAGCAAGTATTGGCAAAGCCAACAGAAATTGTGGCTGGAGATGGTAGTAGATATTTGATGGAACGTGCTGAAAGGGTAAAATTATACAAAAATGGACTATAAAAAATTATATATTTATTCATAAAAAATATAAAATTGTTTTAGTACACCTGGTATGAAGCCTTGATTCAATGTAGCTCAAGAAATTTAAGGCTAGCAGTTCTTGATAGTGCGGAAAAAAATACTGCTTTAGTAAATGTTTTAAATACTTTTGGTAAGTTTAAAAAATTTCAAGCAAGTTTGTTATAATTTTTATTAAAAATAAAAATTATGTTTTTTCGACCTTTAATTGTGCAATGAAAATGAAAATTATTCAAGTTCGAGGCCATACTCTATATTTCTTCATTAGGATATTGTCCTAACAAATAATCTATAGAGTTTTTTGTTTTCAAATTTATTATTTGACCCTTTCAGGAATGTGTTGATAGATCTATTTCGGGAATTTTCTAGGTTCCCATCATCAGAACACGTTTTGAAAGCGGTAACAATCCCATGTCAAACATCAAACATACATATGAACTAGTTTACTCACTACATGAGAACTAATATACATATGAGTTTGAAGTTAAAGATTATAACCATTGATCAAAAAATAAATTGAAAACTTGTTTGATGTGCAAGATCCACCTCTGGTGGATATTCAATACACGTTTTTTTGTTTCTCTCTTCTTTTTATATTTTGTTTACATTGTAAGCAAAACAGGGGAAGTAAACTTGGCGGGTACTCTGCCTTTTTTACAACTTTGTTATAATTTTTATTAAATTTATAATTTGATGATTCGAATAAAGCATTTCGCTTTTAACGGTATCCTAAAACGTTTATTTAACGCGTTTTTTTTTACAACACGGTGTTTCTTTTTTTTTTTTGAACATTAGTATTAACCGGCTTATACGAACAAACAGCGTTTTTTTAAAGCTTCCTTGGTTTAATTTTAGGTTACACCCGTATTTGGATAAATGCTGTCGATAGTAATGTCAGTGGCCAACGCAAATTCCATTGGGCTACAACTGGTAAGAATTCGAATTTGCTGATTGGAAGCAAGGGGAACCTAATGGCAATGGTGAAGAGAATTGTGTTCATTTGGATGCATATAAATGGAATGATAACAATTGTGCCCGCAATAAACTGGGATACTTGTGTGAGGAAAATCCTTTAATTTCAAATCCAAATAGAAAAGTTAATGGTTTAGTTGAATTCCTGTGTAATTGGAATATAATCAGTTGTCCAGAAATTGATTGGACTGTGTAAATAGTATATAATTACATATTTGTTTGGACACTACTTAAAATGTTTTGAATAAATTCAATTATTAGTTACCCAGCCAGCAAAATTTGAATACTTTTTTAAGGGTTCTTATTCTATGAGGCAAAAACATCTACAGCCCCCACTCATAACTTTCAACTAGTGCCTAACATCGAGTGCACAAATGTTCTTATGGGAGTTTGTATGCAAATCTGTCATTTGAACTTATGAATAAAGCTGTTAGTTTGGAAATTTAAAAATTTTACTCTCAAAAATTACTAATTTTTGAACGAAAATACGAGCTTTTAAAAAAGAATCACAAAAGATACAAAAATTAGAAAAACATTTTAGAATTGACGCAGATTTTCACAAATGAGAATTGGCACAGATTTTAATTACATATGAATAGTTATCAAAAATTCAAAAAAGGCTCCAAAAGAGTTTAATTTTTGAGCTTATAGCATTTTTTTAAATATTTTTTTGAGTAATTTTTGAATCAAAATAGAAGGCCCTTTTGAATAAAACACATTTGTACAAAATTCTAAAATTTTAATATTATATTTTAAGTCCACTTCTAACTCATTTTTGAGCATATTTGCTGGGTTCCATATCTTAATAAGGTTAGATATCTTAATATGCTTTTTTACAATATTTGTTCTCAGAATATTTTTCATTTTAATTTATTGTCGAAAATTAGTATTATTTTTTAAGTACACCTTTAAAAATAATTTACACATTTTTCGTACTACAGTAGAACCTCAGAAATTAGACCCACTTTGTACATCGGGCAGTTCTAGTTTCTGAAAAGTTCTAATTTCTGGACATTTTTTTTTACAGAAAATTATAATAAAACTACCCAGCCAGAAAAATACGAACGGCAAAGCATTGGCCCAGTGCTTTCAACGGTGGTATGAGCGTTGGCAGATCGTTGGATTCTGAATATGTAAGTGCTTTGCCAACCCCAAATTGATAACACCTAACAGGGCTTGGCCGTTCCTTTTTTAAAACACTGCCAATTATCGCTTTGCCAGTACCAAAACCATCATTTTAAAACTTTTTCAAAGCATTGGTAGAACAACCAATGAAGTCCTACTTTGTAATTCACTTCAGTAAAGAGTTCTATTATTTCTTATTGAATGATTTTGGTAATTTGAACAGAAATAACAATAGGCTTGCTGCAGCTAATAACTGAATATTTTTTTATCAAATTATTTTTGATATAAAATAGCACAATTTTACTAAAGAAAGAAATTTGAAAATAAATTTTAGTACAAAAACTATGCTTTGTGCTGACTATAATAGGAGACCTTAATTTTCTTAACTTCAAAGATTTTTCCAATCTTGTAATTTAAATTTTATAAAGGTATAGATTAGAAAAGTTTTTCAATACGATTTGAGTAAATACTTATTATACACTCAAAAAAAAGTCAGTAAAGCAAGTTTTAATAAAAAAAAACAAATGAATAGTATTTCTTAAATTTATTTTACATACTTTAAAATTTAATTCTTTTTTCTTTTTTTCAAATCTTAAATGAGTTTAAAATCAATTAACCAAATTATACAGTAAAAAAAAGTCTGTTTTTCTATGTTAACGGTTGTAAATTTTGTAAATACAGTAGTTTTGACTTAGCTGCAAAACCAACTTCTGCACGAATTTTGTGCAGGTAAGCCAAAAGCGCTGCTAACTCAAATTGGTTACCTGCCTTAAAGTGCAGGTAAACTAAATTGTTGAAAACTGCAAAGACCAGATATGATTTAATTTATTTTTATTAATTGTTTATTTCATACAATAGAATTTATATAAAAAACAACAAAACGAAAATAAAAAAACATTCATAAAAATTTTTATAAGGTTTTTACATACAAATTTATGTAGGTACAAGCGTTAACTAACCAAACTAACTAAGTAAGCAAAACATAAGAGGCAGCTAACGGCGATCTTTTGTATGGAAATAATGTACAACTGCCAAAAACATGAGGCACTTATTTTAAATGCGCAGGTATACACAGTGCACTTAATGAAGGCAATTGCATACGTAATTTTGTAAAATAACAACGAAACCAAAATTTTGTGCAGTTATGTGAAAAGTGCACGTAAGTAAAAGGCAGTTAAATCAAAACTACTGTAAGTACTGGCAATGCACCTTTTGCCAATGTTGGGAAAGCGTTCTAAGCCAGTGCTGTGCCAGTGCTTTTTTATTTTTACGGTTGTAAATTTTAAAAATTAAGTACTGGCAAAGCACTTTTAACATACGTTGGCAGAGCGTTCTAAGCCAGGGTTGTGCCAGTGCTTTTATTATTTTTACTGTTGTAAATTTTGTTAATTTAGTACATGCAAAGCACTTCTTGCTAACGTTGGCAGAGCGTTGTAAATCAGTGATTTGCCAGCACTTTATTTGTTGAACCATTGGCAAACAGTGCTCTGCCTGTGCTTGATTTTTCAGATCATTGCCAATTTCTGGCTGGGTAGTTATGTAAGCTTTATTTTAACACAAAACAATTTTTATTTAATAATATTTAATTAATTGAACATATTAAATTCATAGAAAACTTTAATTTTATTTTTATTATTAGGTATTTAATTTTGTACAAGCATATCAAATTTCACATGCATATGACCGAATTGTACTCACCACGAATAACTCGGGTATTCCCCGTTTTGTTTTTACTTCAATGAGCAAAAAAATAATTTGTAGCGAAAATACAAAACAATATAAAAAAAACTTACAGAAATTAGAACCACAGGTTCTAATTTCAGAACGCACAATACATTGGAATTGTCGGTTCTAATTTCTGGACGGTTCTAATTTGTGAGATTCTACTGTAGTAAAGTTAAGTTACATTAATTATCGGGTGGAAGGGATAGTTTTCGCCAATGCATTGAAAATGCACTTAAATATTCAACAATTGGTCTGATATTTGGCAAAACTATTTATAAATATTGTGTAATGCCTGATATCGAAAATTTTTAAATTTGGCTCCTGCATTCAGAATTTATGTGTAAAAATATGAACGTTTTTTTTTTAGATTTTCATACATTTTCTGTTAAAAGTTTATTATTTCAACCTAGGTTGGTATAAATTTTTGCTAATGAAAACATAGTCGTTTAAGGGTAAAATTTACACGCTGTGTTCGAAAAAGAAACTAAAATTTTGGTAGAGTTGCCAGATAGTTTTCTAGAGTTACCATTTTTTTGCGGCAACCCTACACAAAAGTAAGTTGCATTTTTGAGCACAACTAATGATTTTCACCTTAAACGAATTATTAATACGATCATCTTAGTACGATAGTCTTAAAAAAGTAAAAAAAAAAATCAGAAAATATATGAAAGAATAAATTGTCCCATTGGTACATGTATTTTGATAAATTTTCATTTTAAATATCTGCTGATGCAAAGAAATATTTTACTCGAAATTCTGAATGTGTATTTTTGTTACTTTTGTAACGTCTTTACCAACTATTCATTTGCAATACTTAAAGTCACAAAAATGATTCCAGCTAAATATAAATGGCAAAAAAAAAACACAGCTCAAATTTATAGCACGCCCTTATGACATTCAGTATTATCAAATAATGTATAGCCTCAACCTCCAAGGAGTCTAAAGAATTTGGAGCTTATTAAAATTTCGTAGTTTTAACTATTTCTAATTCTTAAAAAGAAATACGAAGTCGAAATTCCTAAGATCGGCATGCAATGATTAAAAACCAAACTAATTTTGATATAGAAAAAGTTTTATAAACAACTAAAGTCAAAAGGATTTCTATATCCAACTTGTTTTTACATTTTGATAACGAAAGTTTTTAATTGGGAAATCAATATAAGAAATAACAAGGGTGGCGGCTGATTCTTTTTAGTTGAAATATAAGTGTTCGTTAGGCTTCCAAATTTCTAAAAAAAATCAAAACAAAGAAATTTAGTTTTGGCCACATATTGCCATTCTACACTGAGGCACATATCGCACACCTAGTTCAAAAGTGACTCAACTCAAAATTTCTAATTTTTCAGAAATCGAAAAAAAAATATTTGCAACTTTATACAAATTGAAACATAAAGATAGACATAACTGTTTTTTAGCAACAGTTAACAACAACAAAATACACTGATATTTTTTTTTATAGATAAACAAGTATATTGTGCATAGTTTAAGTATATAAAACCGAAAAATTAAAATTTTGAGTTGAGTCACTTTTGAACTGGGTGTGCGATATGTTACTTCGATTTTGGCTGCTTTTAGAAAATCTATTAAATCGTACCTTTCCATAACTTGATCATCTTTCATTCAAATTTCACTTTTGTACTTACGACATTCGAGATTATTTTTTCATAACGTGAATTAGAAAAAATTTCCTTTATCTTGTCGAAAATAAATTTTTAAAATAAATTTTTTGGAAAAGTGTAAAAAAAAATTAAGTGTGGCGGTCGATTATGGGACACATACGTTAGACTACAAGGTGAGGTAGTTTCTAAAAATATCAACTTTTTGAATTTATATACAGTCGAACTTCCATAACTCGAACGTCTCTTACGCGAATTTTCTCTAACTCGAACTAATTAGGTTGGCAGTAGCGTTAAGAGAATAAATAACATACAATTCTTCTTCCGTAACTCGAACTTCCACAACTCGAAGTTCTCCATAACTCAAACGAAATACATACATACGAATTCTATAACTTGATTTTTTTTTTGCTTGGTTTACTGGTTTATTGATTTTGCTTTTTTGTTTTGGGTTGTTTATTTTGCTTTCTTTTGTTTGTTTAGCTGGTTTGTATATTGCTTCTTTTTGTTTGCGTAAGTATCAGTACTTTGCATAAATGTCATTCGCCTTAGATAATAAATGTTCAAATTGCATTTTATTTTATTATCATGGCAACTAAACGTGTTTTAAAATGTTTGTCAATTGAAGAAAAATACAAACTAATAAAAGATGTCGAAGGTGGATTAAAGAAAAAGGATGCAGCTGATAAATATGGTATCCCGGTTAGTACAATCTGAACGATTTTTAAAAATGGAGAATCAATTATCAACTCTTTTGGATCTGGATTTAAAATTCTATTGATTGGAAAAAGTGCGAAACCTCACTGCTTTCGTGGTGTTAAGTGGTTAGCCGTAGACTATAAAGGAAACTCCAAGGCCTGGATGACTGGACAACTTTTTGAAGAATGGGTTCTAAAATTAGATAAGCACTTTCAAAGTAGTGGCCGAAAAATTTTATTGTTTATTGATAATTGTCCAGCACATCTAAAAGGCGTACAAAGCAAATAGAATGCCATTGAATTGGCATTTTTCCACCGAATATGACGTCTAAATTACAACCTCTTGATCTGGGAGTTATTCAAAACTTGAAAGTTTTCTATCGTAGCAAAATAGTAAAAGAATCACTAAAACGCATAGAGGCAAACGAAAAACAGGATATTACACTATTGGATTGTATCAATCATGTAACAAAGTTTGGGATATTCATGTCAGTAAACAAACCATAGCGAATTGCTTCAAAAAAGCTGGATTTGGTCAGTATTCTGAATGGGAAGAAGAATATGACATGCCTCTAATTTTTTTGAGTAATATTCCTGAAAATGAAAACGTAATTGAAGCTGACTACGAAGCATGGTTAAAAGCTAACAAAATAACTTGTAATGCTACTCTTCAGGATTATATTGAAGTAGATAATGAGCTTTGCACAACTGACTTTCCGACAGATGATGATGTTGTTGAGAGTTAATATCCTGTATCAGAGCATCCAGTCTTAAGCGGATCGGAGAGTGATGGGCGAGGGTTCGGTGGAAGAAACTATTTATCAGCCTTAAAGAAATGATATAGAAAATTCTTTCCGAACATTGAATTTATATTTAAATACGAATGACACTACAACTGAAGAGCACTATAAGGCTTTAAACAAGTTAGTAATTTTTTACTGAAAATAACAAAAAAAAAAAAAATTTCAGTCACTAACTTCAAAATATTTTACTTCATTGTAACTTGGTATATAGTTTTCAGTTAGTACCTGTTTTAAATAAATAATTCAAACTATAAACACATGCTTGCAATTGATTATTTTTTCAAATTTTTTTCTGTAACTCGAAGTCTCCGTAAGTCGAAGTTATTTTGGGATAATGATGATTCGAGTTATGGAAGTTCGACTGTATATTTATTTTTATTTAATAATAGTATGAGTTGTTCACCAAAATCGTTCTTATATAGCTGGCAAGTGTGAAACATCGACTGATTTAATTTTCCCCATAGTTGGGGCAGTTTAGCCGATTTGAGTTACTTTGGAAATCACAAAAAAAAGAAATAGAAATTATAATGACAATTGATGTTTAAATATGCAAATTATAGCTAAGATATATAGGTTTTTGGGTATAAAAAAGAGTTTTTCCAAAAAAATTGTTTAGTAATGATAGCGCTTTGAAAAAGTGGCGAATGCGTCCTCTTCTATCCTTTTTATTTTAAAAATTAGTTGTTTATCTTAAAGCGTTTAGTGTATATTATCATAGTATATTTTAAGGTGTTATTTGTATATTTTTTAATATTGAGTATATTTTGAGGGATATATTAATAAAGATATTCCTACCCCATATAAATCCAAATTACACAACTAACTACCATAGCTGGGTTAGGTGTTGTCAATTACCACATGTGTGTAAGAGGGTGAGGGGAACCCTTAGCCCCTTTTTCAACTCGATTACTCAACAAAGCGATAATAGACAAAATTAAAATCTTACACATACTTTACTCACCAAGTACCATTGTTCCTTGAACAAAGGATCGGGAAATATATTATGTGGACCCGCATCACGGTATTGTATACGTGGCGCCCGTGGTACAATCGGACGATATACAGAGGTGGGATGATATGACAAACGTGCTGCTGGTAAACTACCAAAACCGGTGGAAGGACGTACTACATCATAAGGACTATAACCGGCTAAACTGCTATAGGAACCATCACGTTTATGGCGGATTTTTTCATGTTGCTGTTCCAACCATCTGACCTAATGGGGAAGAAATAAATATATAAAATATACATGCATTTAATAGAGTGTTTTCTAATTTAATTACCTCTGGTTCAGAATTTAAGGCGATATGGTGTTCATCACTACTTCTTAAAGAACGTTTCGATATACGTTTATGATGGAATAGGTAATAGTCTTTTAAGGAACCAATCTAAAATTATAATAGAAAAAAAAGGTGAATTAAAAATACAGACATTTGTTCTTAAAAGTTTATATAGTTACTCTTAAATATAAGGGAATATCATTGAGTCATTGCTTTTACCATAAAAACACAAATCGACAACCCCTTAAAATATGCTACCTTCCTTTAACAATGCCCTTTTCTTTATCTCCCCTTTATATTATTTCCTTTTAATTTAGTTATAATAACCCTAAATTGAACAAAAAATCTATTTCAAATTAAATGAAGCCTTTAGATATGATTGTGTTTTCGAAATTCAATAAAATCTTTAAAAAAAAAAAAAACAGTGCAATCCACATATATGGACATTTTGCAAAAAATTTTTAATTTTTCCGGTTAAAAGCAAATACAATTTTTTTATGGTACATTAATGACGCTTTATAGATTTGAAATAGTAATTATAATAAACTTAACTCACTAGGTGTAAATCAAATTGAGCACGGATCGCGAAAGTTATAGAGATTTAAAGGTAAAAATTAAGAAAAAAAAATTTCAAAAGTACATTGTTTATATATATTAAAAAACTTGAACTTGAACTCATTAGTGTCTGTAAAACTGCGTTCAAATTTGTGATTTATTTAGATCCAAACTTTTTTATGTTTTATTTTTTTGAAAATGACAAAGTACAAAAAAGTTCTATAAATTTTCAAAATATCCATCATATTTTGCGATCAATACAGAATTTGTTTAAATTTGTTGAGGGTAATATCTCAATTGGCATAGGAATACAAATGGTTTGAATGTGATATTTTAAATATTTGGGATTAAAATAATGGAAATATTTTTGACGACAGATTAATGCCCCATAGTACGCACATTGGCTTAGATATTAGCATCTTAGATGCGTTCACGTAAGCAGTAATTTTTTTAATTGATTTTCAATTTATTTAATGTGTATATGCAGTAGTATTTACTGAAAAAATATTGTGAGTGTAGCTCATATTTTTATTGATTTGGGAATAATAAAGGTTTTAATGTCTTATCTTTAATATTGGCATAAAAAGACACAAAAATGATTTCGATGGCAATAGCAATTTAAACCCATTCATGTACTTTGATTTCAATGAGTTCCGCAAAAGTTATAGCAGTTTTTAATTTTTTTTAAGCGAAGTTTTCAAGCGATAATTTTAATCGTTTCTGGAAAAGTGGAATTGTTTTTTTTTTTAATTCGTTCAAAGACACATCCGAAAATGCATTGTAAGGTTTTAGCGAATTCTTCGATATGTCAACTTCGTGTTTTATGTCATTTCATTCATATTTTTTAAAAAATCATTTACTTCGGATTTCCTGAGAATTACCTAAGTTTTTGTTCTAGCAATAGTGCTATATGCGATTCTTTTTAAATATACCACAATCTACAGTTAATTTTATTTCCAACGATACCAAACATTATATGATTTGTTTATAACTTCTGAATAGGAAATCTTCAAAAGTTACCCCATATGAAAATATTTCTTATTATGAGTGTGTGTGTTCATTTCTAAACTGTTTTCAATGATGCAATATATGAAAACAAAGACTCATAATAAGAAATATTTGCACAAGAACTAACTTTTGAAGATTTTTTGTGAACGAGTTATAAACATGCCTGGTATCGTTGGAAAGGAAATTAAAATTAGATTACGATTACGATTATGTTTTGCAACGATTTTTAAAGCCAAACCAAATAACACCTTATAAAAATTGTTATTTAAATTTTTTCGAAGTTTTCCTTAAACACAGTTTTGTAGAAAGCAAAAAAAAATCATTGAAATCGTGTGGTTTTTGCCGATTTTTGTAAAATTAACCCAAATGGGGTAAAAATACTATTTTTCTAATTAATATTTATGTTATGTTTTGTAAAATTGAGCCAAACGGCTAAAAAGGCCTATTTTGAAATTAAAAATTAAACCCTTAAACGCAAGCTACAATTATGTTTTATGCATTAATCTGTTAGAGAATCTTTTTAAAGAAGAGATTGATACCATAATCTTGGATAAGCTCCTCCTACTTCCTGAGATATGTAAATCCCGAACAGGGTTACTTTCACAAAATACGGCAAAAAAGCCCTATTTTGAAATTAAAATTAACCCCTATAACCCCACCCACAAATGTGATTGATGCATTAATCTGCTAGAGAATCTTTCAAAGAAGAAATTGGTACCATAATCTTGGATAAGCTCCTTCTTCTTCCTTAGATTTGTCCATCCCACACATTGGCAAAAAAAGCCTAAAATAATGGGAAAAGCACCAAGTTAGCAAATGTGTTTGTGATAAACATCTCTGTTTTTGTTCATTTGTACTATTTTTAAAATAATTCTTGTTTGTTTTTTTTTAGCTATTTAGTTAACATATATACAACTTTGTATGTATACGTTTGTGCGATCTCGTAGCGCAGCGTTTATAAGTCATAAAAAGTGGTCGGAAAATGGAATCGTTGTTAAACATACAAAGTTAGTAAAACGTCTTGTAAATCAGGTATACCATTTTTAGCAAATTTTTTTTGCTAAAATCGTGTTTTCAGCTAAAATTTTTGTTATACTTATTCAGCACTTAACTGTTTTATACTAATGATTTACTAATATACTAATGTTTTACTTATTAATTTTGCTAAAAAAAAATTGTGCTGATAAGCACATTAATAGTGTAGGCGACAACCAGATTGAAAGATATACGCAGAATGAAGCAGATGTCGCGGCATGTCCAGATATAGTAGAGAAGAGGAAAATGCTACTAAAAAGTACAACTCTAATAAGACATATACAAAAATCAACCATGGAAGACTTTTGTATCTCTTTTCATACATAAAACAAAATTGAGGATTAAAACAACTTAAATTTTGCGTTGTCCCCGGCTTGTGAAAATAATTGTCTATTAATTAAATAAAAGATAAAATAAAATATTTAAATTTAATATGTATTTCTAAACTAAATGTTTATAGATTTATAATCTAGTGTGGTCAAATTGCAAACAAACAAACATATACAGACATGTAGACAGAATAAAGCGAAGGACAAAGACACACATCTTAGGTAGATTTTTATGGTTCCTTTTTCTTATTGCAAAAAAATACAGTTGTTTTTTTCGTTTCGTTTGTTTTTGTTTATTTTTTCGTTTGGTTTCTATAATTATCTTCGGCAGTTCCGTCTTTTAAAAGAAAGCATCATTTAGACTACCATTGATGTAAGTAGTTGAAAGAATATTTTTGTTATGTTATATATATATATTTCTATATATTTTCAGATATTAAATTAATTCATGTCTTCAATGTGGGAAAATGAAAATTTCTATATTTCGTAATTATTGCAAATTATTTTTAAAAGAATCACAAAAATATGTTTTATGATTTTCAGCAAATATATTAACTAAATTACAATTTTTTTACTAAAATTCAGCAAAAAATTTATTAATTTTTAGCAAGGCTTTTTTATTTCTAATCTACTAAGTGTTAGCAAAACTTTTGCTGAATCTACTAATTTTGTTGCTAAAAATCAGCTCGCTGATTTTCAGCAAAAGATTTTGCTGACATTAGCAATTTTTTTGCTAGCACCCTCCTGACTAAAATTTAGCTGACTCAGCAAAAATTTTTGCTGACTTTACAAACTTTTTTTTTTGAGTGTATATGATCTATATGATCTATATGATCATATATGTTTAACAACTTGCTTATGATAAAAAACTTTTGAAAATTTATATCTAAGGAATATATTATTGAAAATTATTTTTTTATGAAATGTATTTTTATATGCAGAAAATTAGTTTTATTTAAGATAATCCATTCTTAAAAATAATAGAATAATTATTATTATACTTTATAACCAGAGAAGTCAAATTGAAATTTTTTAATCATATCAATTAAAAAAAAATTCAGATATTCTTAGCTTTAAAAGATTTTTACCTTAAAATTGTTTAATTCTTCTTTTGAAAAGTATAATTATTTTATCTTTTTTGTAGTTTTACTATTTTTTGCTTTTCTTCAATATTTTTTTGCCATAAACACATTGGATTTGGCTATTTATTATCTTCTCTGTTTATAAATTCGAAATATCACTCATTCGGCTTAAGTCCCAATAGCAAGGTGTATGCAATAGCAAGTTTTAATGCAACACATACAAGAGTACAATTTGTGTTAATTAAATCTTAAATATCACTCATACGTCTTGGTCACTTTGTTAATATGTTTTGGTTTGCACCACTAACACTCACCCAATACCAATAATACGAAATATTTATATATCACTCATTCGCCTGGGTGTGTTTTATAATTTTTTTTTTTATATATTAAGCGTGCCTTACATAGCGTCCACATTAGATATTAACGTCAATATTATATGTTAGAGAACGCCAGCAGAATAAAGGAGTTAATTTATCTATGTTCATATTAATGTTCAGGGTGGAGAACACGTATTCATATTTATATCACGTCTTCTCATAATTTTCTGTCTCACGTTGAGTAAAGACGTCCGTTTATTTATTCAATTTCAGCTATGCGATTAAAAATAACTTTAAATTGATTTGTAAGAGTTAAACAATTTTTTAATACAGTTTTTCTTCTTGTATTTTTTTAGTTTTAGGCGTTTAACTTGTATTTACTTTTTTGTTTACAATCATTATGTATGTGTGTGTGTATTTTGACAGCTCATATTATAATGTTGTTGTTTAGAGATTTATCATAACAACACTATTTTTATATCAGATATGATACTAACAGTAACAGTAATGTGTGGTCCACACGTAATATAATTCTCTCTGAGATTGAATTTGAAGTTTGCTGACAGAAAGTATAAAACATCCAGTAATACTGTTGTTTTAGAATTTTTTCTTTTTAACATTCAAATTTTAGTAACGAATCTAAATGAAAAAGTTATATGTACATAGTTTAGAATACTAAAACTTAAAAAAAAATATTTTTGTCTGCGTTAAATAATCATTTTAACTTTTAATTATAACAAAAACAGTTGAAAATATAGAAAAATTAAATACGAGCTAAGTTTTCAAACCCCTTGCGAGTGTTTAGACTACTGATGGTCTAGTTTTATATTACGCTGCTCTCGTTAGGGATACAATTTCACGTTGCATAGTGTAATTAAAAATATAATCCAGCTGACAAATAGTGAGAGTATTGTTTATATTTTTCTCTTAGTTTTAACGATTGCGTTGTTATAAAAGATTATTTTCAGACATTTAGTTCGTGAAAATATATGGAAAATAACGAGGATGTTGGACCAACAAAAAACTAAAGATATACACTTTATTTGAATCGGATTATTCCACCTGATAATTTTTTTTCACCAATTTTTTTTTAGTTTTAAAAAAAATGTATTTTTAAAAATAAAAATAAATTAAATTGAAATACATCTACTAACGTAAGGGTGTTTTTATTTGTCAATATTTTTTGCCCAAATTAAGTTTTTCTGGTGAATGTCAAGCATTTTCCAAATTTGAATCTGGCAATCCCACACTCTAATGAATTTTTGTTGAAATTTACACTATTTATAGTTACCTACTGTAATATTTTACCTAATATAAATATGGTAAAATTACTCTATGTGCGTAAATTCATATTCATACACTCAAAATAGGTTGTAATTTAAATTAACTGAAAATGTAAGTTAACATAAATGATAAATCACTTAAAAGCCAGTCTACTTACTTTGCATTTAAATCAAATGTTTCTTGTTATTTATTTTTAAATATCGTTTAAATAACTAACAAATCTATAGGAACAAGTGAATAGTAAGTAAAAAATAAATGTTCAAATGTTAACTACAGATCAGTAAAAATAAAAGTTATATTCAGTTATTTTCAAATATTTCAGTTTTTTGTTTGTTTTTTTCTGAATACACACGCACATTTGTGTAAACTTTTTCAATTTCTTGTAATTAGAATTGAAATAATTTTATATATAAAGAAACGATTTTAATAAAAAAAACAAGACATGAATTTTTTGAAAATAAAAAATTTTTATAAACTATAATGGAAACAACTTAAACTAGAGTGGCTAAACTAGAGTAAAACTTTAAATAAATAAAAATAATAAATGAAACTTAAAATCGCTAAAGGGTATAAAATTAGTTGAACAAATGCAAAAAAAATATTTATTTGAAAAATAATTGGATGTTACTTTATAATTAGCTCAATTGAAAACTTTTTTTATTAAACTACAAACAGTATACTACATAATATTTTGAGTGTACAGATACACTTTCATAAAAATTATAAAATTTCTTTAAACCGAATTGATTTGGTCGCTGCAACCTCGTAAATTTGGTTGTCCCAACCGAACTCAGTTGACACAACCGAAGTCGGTTGCCACTACCCCCAATTCGGTTACAACACCAAATTCAGTTGTGACAACCGAATTTGCGTGGTTGCAGCAACCGAATCAATTAAAAAGACTATGTTCTGATTAAAAAAATTTATTTTTGCAAAATTTATGTAAAAACCGGAAAAAAAACAAAATTTAAGATTTAAGAGCTTTTGCAAAAATGTGTAACTCGGACCACCAGAGAATACAGTTCTGGCTGTGCCATGAGAAAGTGAGCTTTAAAAAAATTACGTTAATTTTTTTTAATTTTAGTGGTGCTCCTTGTAGTGAATATACGGAAAAATTTATGGAGCATTATCGCGATATACACCAAACTGCGCACAATTTTATGGTTTTTTATTAACACTTTCTAAGTATTCGATATGAAAGGCGCCGCACATTTTCTGACCAAAACTCCAAAAATTATACTCAAAAAATAAGTTAGTAGAAAAGTTAGTAAAACATATTGTAAATCAGGTATACTATTTTTCAGCAAATTTTTGCTAAAATTATGTTTCAAACTAAAATTTTAGTTATACTTAGTCAGCACTTAACTGTTTTGAACTAATGTTTTACTAATATTTTACTAATATTTTACTAATGTTTTACTCATTTATTTTGCTAAAAAATTGTGCTGATAAGCACATTTATAGTGTGAACGACAAACAGATTAAAAGTTATACGCAGAATGAATTAGATGTCAAGATGTAGTAGTGACGAGGAAAATTATACTAAAACGTACAACTCTAGTAAGAAACATAAAAAAATCAACCATTGAAGATTTTGTATCTGTTTTTTTATACATAAAACAAAATTGTCGATTGAAACAACTTAAATTTTGCGTTTTCACCGGCTTGTGAAAGTAATTGTCTATTAATTAAATAAAAGACAAAATAATATTTAAATTTAAAAACGATTAAATGTGTATTTGTAGTCAAATTGAGTGGTCAAGTCGATAACAAATATACAGCAGGTAGACAGACTAAAGCGAAAGACAAAGACATACATCTTAGGTAAATTTTTATGTTTTCTTTGTCTTATTGCAAAAAAACGGGTTGTATATGTTACATTTTGTTATTTTTTCGTTTCGTTTCTATAATTCTCTGCGGCATTAGTGTTCCTTTAAAAGATAGCATCATTGAGGCAACCATTGATGTAAGTAGTTGAAAGATAATTTTGTTTATGTTATACATAATTATTTCTATATATTTGCAGATATTACATTAATTCATGTCGTCAATGTGGGAGTATGAAAATTTTTATATTTTGTAACGTATTGTAAATTATTTTAAAAATAATCACAAAAATATGTTTTATGATTTTAGCAAATAAATTAACTAAAGTAAAAATTTTCTACAAATTTTTTGAGTTTTTTTCAGTCTACTAAAATTCAACAAAAATTTTATTAATGTTTAGCAAGGGTTTTTTAATTTATAATCCACTAAGTTCTAGCATAACTTTTGCTGAATCTACTAATTGTGTTGCTAAAAATCAGCTCGCTGATTCTCAGCAAAAGATTTTGCTGACATTAGAAATTTTTTTGCAAGCACCCTCCTGGTTAAAAATTTGCTGACTCAGCAAAATTTTTTGCTGACTTTACTAACTTTTTTATTTGAGTGTAAATATAGTGTGAATGTCTTCAAGTGTAGTGAGTTTATACTAATCCTAAGTTGTAAGCTGCAAATAATATACCCTTAAGAGTGAAACATTTTGAGGCTAACTCAACAGACTGTTTGTGAATTTTTAACTGGCAGCATTAATAAGTACGAGGCTATCACTTCAATTACACTGAAATTTTACACAAAAGACTGTCCATTTAATCGTTTTTAACAATTTTTTTTGCAGTACAAAATTAAAGAATCAATATTAAAAATGTTTGATAAATGTCCATATAACATCAAAACCACATTTGTTACTATAGTAAATAATATGATATTTAATTAAATTGTTATATATGTCAGGTAATATTGAACAAATAACAAAACATAGATTGTACACATTAATGCTCAAGTACACCGGAAGAATGATAGAAATTTTTAGCAATTTCACATTCCTTTACACATGTTGTTTCGTGTTTTTTTATATGTTTCTTTTTGCTTTGTAAAATGGGTGAAATATTTAATTTTCTTCTTTTAGAAACCTTAAAAATATACAATTTATTTTCGTTACAAGCTTGTTAACGTTTTTTTTAAAATCAATTTATTTTATTTTTATATAATTAGTTTTAAAAGAGACGTTAATATAAATAACACAAACATTAGGGTGGAAATGAAAAGTCTACCTTGGAATTCGAATAAAAATTTCACCACAACTGGCGACTTTTCAGCGAAATCTGTAAGACCTGCAACAGGCGTTGATCCGTGGGGGGGGGAGGCGGTAAGATTGATATAGCCCCCTCCCCCAAATACAAAAACAAAAAACCATGTGAGATACCAAAATAATATATGGCTTGTAGTTAAATTAAAAAGGTTTTCGCATTAAAAATTGTTTGGTTGCCTACATTCTTTGGCAAAATTTAAATTGAAAATTTGGCACTAAATATGACATACCAACTCCAAAAATTTTTAAAAATAACAGTTGATTTAACAATTTTTGTATAATATTTTTAATAGACAACAGTAATGAAGGAATTTTTACACATTTGCACACAGTTTAGACATTTGCCAACTTTACTTCAGTTAAATGACTGAAATTCGTTGGTACAACTGAATATGGGGTTTCTCACCAAAATTCGCTTAATGCAACTGTATTTTAGATGCAACAACTAAAATATTCATAAATCACATTTGAATATAGTTGTGTTAATCGAATTTATTGGTTTGTAGCCACCTAAATACTAGGGTTGTCACTCGACTAAAAATTATTCGGTTAATCGAACGAACAAAAAGAAAATTCGAACAAACAATTTAAAAACATGATTTCGAATACCGAATAATTCGAAATGAATGTTTACGATTAAGCGAAGAAAGCGAATAATTTAAAAAAATACTTCTTTTAATAAAACGTTCTTGAAAATTCACCAATTTTAGGAAAATTTTTATTAAAAATGATAATGGACAAAATAAAAAACAAAACTATATTGAAGAAATAACTAAAATTTTAAAACTTGTAATAATCGTTTTCCCGGATATGGACTCTTTAACCCTTTAACTTTAAAACACTTTAACTTTAAAATAACAAACAGAGACAAATTTTGCCATTTCCCAAATGAAATTCGGTTACTACGACTCTAAGTCGGTAACTTCCACTGACATGGGTTGGTACATCAGAACATTGGTTTTCACAACAGAATTCGTTTAATACAACAGAATTTTAGTTGCAATAACCAAAATATGTACAAAACAAATTTGAATATGGTTGTACTAACTGCATTTATTGGTTGTTAACACCAAAATACACTTTTCAATTACAGTTGGCACTTTATATCTTTGTGTGAAGAAACTAAACTATTTCGATAAAAACCCAAATTTACAAAATATTTTGTAAAGTAATTCTGTTTTGTGGTTATGACACGGTTTGCAAACGTTAAAATTAGAGTTTCGTGACATTGCAAAAAAAAAATAATATTTTAAAATGAACGCAATTTTCAAAAATCGTTAAAATTAAATCGTTAATATTTTTGTTGACTAGAAACCGTTGACACGTCACGCAAAGTAAGATTAAAGCTTAGACTTTTCAAAAAAGCTCTAATTTTGGTCTAAAGACATTCAGCATTCCAATATCATACTAAAAAAGGACATCGTCTTAAGCTGAAAACGTACGGGCGGATTTTAATAAAATTTGGCAGAAAGATTATATTTAGTAGTCTTACCAAAGCCTTTAAGATTAATCATTATATATTAAATTTATTTGCGTTTTCGCTCAATTTCTCGATTTTCGAAAAAGCAAAAATATCCATATCTTCTTAAGTAAAACCACAAAAAGGGTAGTTTTTGGAATGTATCCTGGTAAGAGGAATAATTTATGACTTAACTTATTAATTTTATGGATTAGTTGATTAGTTGAGATTCGTTCTAAACCTAAATAGGCAACGAACAAAATATTGGCAGAAGAACATATTGGTTATTTTTCTTGCCGATCAAGTGATATAAATTTCATTGCAAAAAAACCTAGTCCGGGTTGGGGGATAAAATTGGTAACGATATATGATTTCATTCTCAAGCCTGCAGTATGAAGGAACTCACAGATAACGTGATGTCATTGAAATATAGCATGGGTTTTGAACTTCAAAAAGTACAAAATTAGCAAAAATGTTTCTATATTACAACAATATCACGTTAACACTAAACTGTTAATTCCATTCATATAATTTCTACGGTGCCTAAAATAAGATCTTAACAGCTTGATATACTAAAACTATCGCCGATATGTATTTAACTTTAACCGATTTTGAAATCTATAATTTTTTCATCACGAGATAATGCCAAATGGAGTATGATTTGAAATATGTTGGCAATAATATAGTCTAAAATGATTGCATTTGAGAATTGGTATTGTTGTAGTCTTCAAACTAATGCCAAAAATCTTAAAATTTTAAAATGATAGGGTAAAATACTTTAAATATTTAAGTATTTTTAAAATTATTTTTATTCGTTATTCGTTCGATTAATCGTATAATTTTTAAAAATCAATCATTTGATCGTTCGAAAATAATATTGTAATTGTTCAACTTCAATGTTTGTGGAAAAATCGGTTAAAAGGATCCAAACTTTAAAAGGCTACAGAATTTCAATTAGAGCTGAGTCTAAAAAAACATATTTTCATAAAATTTGAAGCTGTGTTGTCAATACCAGCTTAAGAAATTTAAAAAGCGATCGTTTATATAATAGATTACATAGATATCAAACTCTTCTTTTAACAACAAACACATATTTTCTTACACATTCAAATATTTTTTTTGGAAAGGTATAGGACTTATGTCCAACACATTCTCATGAGTTCTGTCTTATGACAGCAAACGCCAAAGAGTTTGATATCTATGTAATCTATGGTTCATACATTTTTTTTTGCTGGTTAAAAATATATATATATAAAGTCATTTTTTTAGAAGGATAATGTTTTGCAAATTGTTGTGGTATATTGGTAAGACCTTAAAGAGTATTATCAGTTTAAATCGAAACACTTTCACTGCAGCTGCTATTGTCAGATGCCCCAAAAATTAATGAATCCATATATAAACGCTTCATAATAATAGAAATGAAAAAAATATTGTATACTTTCGATTGCTTTCCAGAGAATTAACAAACTCGAGGATCTGCACAAATCAACAAGTACAAAAGGTTCCAAATAAGATTTGATGATTTATTTGCTTTTAAGCTGTAAAAGTGCAGAATAGAAACTTTAACTTTATTTATAGTAGAACACGACACACAGTGGGACGTATCATAAAATTATAAGATATAATATCGAGCTTAAGTTTTGACGTTGATTCTCACAGAGTCCCCGGGGGTGGCAATATGGCGTCGTGGTGTAATGGTTAGCGCGTTGGACTGTTACACGGAAGGTCCCGGGTTCGATTCCCGGTGACGACTACATCAATTTAGAAAAATAATATGTACGAGTTTTCTATCAATTATATGTATCGCTGCGCCCACCTTCGGTGTTCCCATAGCACTTAACCCCACCAAAGTAAAATAATAAATTAGGGTATGAAACAAAAAGCTTCAATAAATTCGCCAACTCTGGGGGTAGGTTTTGCAAAAACTTTGCCATATATAACACAGTGCAACATTAATTTAACTAAAATAAATAATCCTTATTAAGATTTTCAACGCATTTATATTGAATTTAACTGCTTTAAAAAAACTGAAGTAAATTTGGAAATATTTGTTTTTCTTAACTTTTTGCTAATCCCTGTGGCATAAGTTTATAAAAGTGTATTAAAGATTTTTGTAGATTTTTTTCTGTTGTGGTTTCTTTAGTTTTTAGTAACTTTATTTCCGTTTCCCCTATTACAACTCAATATGTAAGTAATGTCTTATTTTTATATATAATTTTACAGTTAATTCACTACATTGACCTTTAGCATATTTATAGTTGTACTTTAAACCGAGTATCGGTGTTTTATAGTATTTACTTGGTATAATTCTGCTATCGACAGCTAAAGTAGTTTCTAGTAAACTTTTCACTTTCCATCTAAAACTATGTTTTTTTTTTTTGAGTAGTGCACAAACCAAGTTACTACTTTACAGTAAGCTTCTTTTGGTTTAGTTTTTTTTTTTTAAAGAACATGCAGCTTAAAACTTTGCAGTTGTTATGGGAATTTGTATATAGTTTTTAGATTGTAAATCTTGTATTTCTCGCTCTCTTAATCAATAAGATTTTCTGGTATTTTCAGTTAAGTTTTAAGTAATTCTATTTATTTTCTTTGTTGATAAAGTAACATGTTAATAAAGACGAGTTTTGAAAGTTTTTTGTATTTATCTCAAATCAAGAACAGTTACAATAATTTATGAAAAGAGATTGCATATTTCAATCAATATTTTACCTTTAGCGGATAAGCACAATGGAAAAGAAAAGGAAAAGCAAACGAAAAAATAATGAACAAATAAAGTTCTTAAAAACTTTAAATTGAAAATTATATCCTACTACTCTCACCGAACACTGGCTAATATGACCTTCGGCTCGTTGTAGCGAAAACATATCAGGTGGGAATCGAAACCAGGACCCTTCGATCTAGCACAATCTTTCAAAATTTTATTAAACAATTTCATTAATTGAGCTTTTCAGAAGATAGTTCGGTTTAACTCCATAAAGCAAAATTCTGAGAAAATCAGACCTTAAGTTTGAGGCTTTTCCAAAATGTCCTGATAGTTTTTTAATTAAAATGAACCTAAGTATGGTTAAACATGTTAATATTTTTATCTAAACATGTTAATATTTTTATCTATCAAATTTACAACGAAAAAAATTGCTTGCTTCAAACTTAAAATGCATTTGAAAAATACATTTCCATTATAACTAATTCCCCTTGTGAATCGAATTTATAATTTTTTGGTAACTAATAGAAAAGAAGACGTATATAGCGTTTGAATTATCAACATCTGACAAGCCGTTGGTGAAATATAGATTATTTAAATTACATACATATATATCAAAATTTTGTTGAAGTTGTTCATTTTATCGGCCGAAAAAAAAAAAAATAAAAATTTTTTATTTAAAAAACTTTTCTAAGTTTTTTCTACCAAATAATTTCTTTGTGTATAGTTGTTTATTATAGCTTCTGAAAGTGATAATATATTAAATTTCATATGTGTTCGGATACGAAAATTGAGGTTATATGGTCATATATGTACCATACATGACCACTTATTTATATTTTAGTTCATATACGTTCATATTTCGAATATCTTTCATACATTTATTTGATTTTTTTTTTGCTTGCCTCTGAGGTCCGATTAAATCAAAAACTATTAAATGATATTTATTCTATTTTGTTGATTATAAAAACCAAATAATAGTTTTTTTTTATTTAATCGGACCTCAGAACCAAAAACAAAAATCAAAACCAATTCCTTACAAAGACTGATGGCTGTTACTCCGGCCTTTATTGGATTGTTTAGGTTGTACCTTTCGGGAACTTCGCTGCGACAATTTAATTTTAAATAAATACAAAAAAAAAAAATAATTCTTATTACAAATAGACACATAATTTCTTCTATTTTTTATTTTGGCAGAAAGTTTCAAACATTTTTATTTTGAAAAAAATAACAAATAAAAACATGGAAGAAAATTTCAAAACTCAAAATGATAAGTTTTTATATTGTGCTTTTCTACATACATTATTCCCAGTACAACACAATAACTTTGCGGTTAAGAAAACCGCGTAATAAAAACATAGGCACAGTTATATGTGTATATCAGGTGTTATCATGAAAAAAAAAAAAAATTCAAACAAATTTTTGCAAAAAATTAACTGAAAATTTTATTACGATGTAGTGCAAATTGCTAATTTTTATTTTTATTTTGGATAATGATATAATTACAAAATATATATACTATTACCCTAACCGAGCACTATATACAATGACTTTCGGTGCGTTGTAGCGAAAATAGACCAGTGCCTCTGGTGGGAATCGAACCCACGACCCCCTCACTGATAAGCCAGCACGCTACCAACTAGCCTACCGGGGCGCACGAGTTGGAAATTATTTATGCAATATAAGTAGTAGAACATTACAACACTCTTTTAAATATAAATGAAACATAGTTTGAAACTAAACTTAAATATTTTGATAATAAATCAGTTTTAGATTCTGCCACTTAAAAATCAAACTTTTAATAACTTTAAGAAACAATAATTGTTATTATTAATACACATGAACATTAGGGTTGGTCGATTTATCAATCGATATTATGCCATCGATGTTTTCGCACAACAAAATATAAAAAAAATCATTTTCGAGGCGACCAAAATTTAAATTTTTGCCTTTTTCTCAACTTTTATTTTTAAAGCTTTTTTTTTAATAGGATACAAAAAATCTTATTAATTCTTTTTAATATTACCTTTCAAAAAAATTGTGAAAATTTATATACACCCCAGAAATGTAAAAAAAAAAATTTAAAAATCACCCAAAAAAAAAAAAAAAAAATTGCCAAAATCCATAAAATCGCAAAAAAAAAAAAAAATCGATAAAATTAAAAAATCGCAAAAATTTAAAAAATCTCCAAAAATCACCAAAATTATAATAAAAGAATTTGGCACAACTTAAATAAAATTAACAAGAAATTAAAGAAAATCAACCAAAATTAAGAAAAAAAATTTGATTTTATAAATCTCGCACTTTTTTAATTGAAATTTGTGCGCCTCGAAAATTTTTGTCCTCACAAATCGGTCCTCCCTAAAAAACATAAATTATAACAATAATTAAATATGGTCTTATGTTTTTTTCATCTGAAAATATATTATAATATTTTTTTTTTTAATTTTAACCAATACTCAGGGGATGCCCCCCACTCATGCAGTGCATTGTATAGGGTATGGGAGGGAGGAAAGAGGGAGTAGTGCTTGTGGATATTTGATTTAAGTTTTTCTAAATTGTAAGTAACACAGAAGACTTCTGCGGGAAGTTTGTTCCACGTACGAATCGTTCGACTAAAAACCGAATTTTCTCTGTAATGCGTTGTGCGAAACACAGGACAATCAACTATAAACGGATGTGCTCTACTAGATAAGCGAGTATTACGAATACAAACTCGGGCTCGCGGAATTACGTTCACTTATATCAGATGAGCATCTCCCATGGTAATATCGATAGAAAAGTGTGACACAACCCACATTCCGACGATGCTCCAATGAATCAATAGAGTTGGATACACTACTGTCATTGATAAGCTTCACCGCCCTCCCCTGAACACGGTCCAGAAGCTTCAGAATAGACAGTGGAGCCCCTGCCCATATATTAGAGTTGAATATATATGGTGTCATGCATAAGAAATATATTATGTTATATTCTATGTTTCTTATAAGGTAACATATATAACGACATTTTTTTATATATTGACCTTTATAAAATTAGATATTAATCATATATGCTATACATAATAAGTTAAGTTCATATATAATTACACATTATCATATACAACATAATATGTAATCCTGTATGGTGCAATATATCCTATATAATTTATATCCCATATATTATTTAGGTTTTGTTTAGGCAGTATCAGTAAATAGTTATACGTATTTCTAAACTGGAACAGAAAAAATAATCATAATCGAATTGTTAATAAGACTTAAGTGAAATGTTCAAGATTTTAATTAACATATTAAGTCTTAATATATTTATTATAATTTTTAAGTCATAATATAGTTATTGCAATGTTTGTTGTTATTTTTAAATTGGAGAATGCAAGAAAAAAAATAAAAAAATACTCGCGCGCGATTTTTGTTTTTAATTTTTTCTTGTGGCACCTGACTCTCAAATTCGAAAATAACAAACAATTTATTACATAAAAAATATCAACAAATATGACTAATATTACTAAAATTTAAATAAAAATGTTTCCTTTCATATTTGTATTAATGGGAGAAAAGGAAAGTTCACGAGCATTTATAAGTGCATGCATACTGAAATTGCCTTGCGGGAAATGGACCAGTCACTGGTATGGTCATGTGACTAGAACTTTGTGTGTATGAACCTGTCCTAGTTTCGGTTCTGTTATATGAAAGTGACCTGTACTTTTAACATGGGCTTGTCATAGAAGGTGACAATTTGCTACCTGTGTAGCACTGTGTGACGTATCGAATAACTTGACCAAGGTAACCTATCACCATACAGACTGAAATGAATATACTACGGGATTAGTTAGAAGTAGGTAGTGTCAAAGTATGACCATTTTAGGATTTATGTGATATGCAACAGAACCAGTAGGAAAAAAATTATCACGTGACTGGTGTAGGTGTACGTATCTTAGAACTGGAGAAACAATTTTTGAAGGAATACTAGTCATATATTAAGCGCAATGTGTTCTGTAACAGGGGTAGTTTGACTGAAATAGTTTTGAGACGTACCACTGCACTGGTCTAAGGGGTACATGTCGCCGGGCATGCGAAAAGTAATTAGCAAGTAACCTGTCAGTTTTCATTCAGCGTATGTCATATTATGCACGAGTTGCTAAATAGCCCGTCCTTAACCAATCACTGCACTTTTTCAAAACAGTGTGTCTTACCCCCTGTTCAAAAAAAACTTAAAAAAAGGCACAAACAAAAATCAATTTTATAATTAGCTAATTTTGTCTATACCCAACAAAGTAAGTATAAGTTTAAGATCGCAACGTTTGGCAAGAAATCGCCATATCTGGCAGCCTTGGTCACAGTTCCGTGTTCAGTTCTTTTAAACCAGTGGAGTGTTACGTCTTCGTTTCTACTGTCACATAGTCGGTACAGATAAAATTCCTTCAGTGTTACGTCTGCTGTGTTGCAGTCAAGGGACTGATTCCTTTGGCACTAACTGTCAAAAATTTCGAACATCAGATCGAATATTTGAACAACTTTAATATGAAAGCGGTAGTTTCTTTCGCTGTACTAAAATTTTCTAAATTCGATTAAGGGATTTAATAATATTCACAAAAATTAAAAATAACTAAAGTATTAACTTTAATTACAAGGATATCATACATCCTTCACCCAAAGTAATTGATATGGTTTTTAATGCTCAAAGTCCATACCTTAAAATCATTTTAAAAGTTATTCACAGTGTATTCAGATATATGATTTGATAAGAAATTTTACAGAAAAAACAAAATTTTTGAGAAAAGTTAAATTCGCGAATATTTCGCAAAGTGATATTAAAATTAAGTGTTCACATTCGAGATCGACGTCCTAAAATCTATCACAATTGATAAGTCGCATCTCCGATGCATTTTTGTGTTTAGCAGTATAAGGTATGTTGTAACCATAACCATGATATAAAATTACAGCATACTTCACAGATCCTTGATTTAGTTAAAACAATTGCATACTTTCTGGCATAATTTTTGTTTTTAGTTTTTACAAACTTCCTTATAAAAATATTTGTATTGAAATACACATAGCTTTGCTTTCTTACTGTTGACTCTTAAAAATTAATTTTTATTGAAAAATTTTATTTAATTTTTCCTTTCTTTCTTTCTCTTAAAGAAATTCCACCTATCCATTACAGTTGTATGTTTTACAACCTGTCTTCAATTTAATTAAGTTAACACATTTTCAATGTAAGACTTAACAAATTCTTTTTTAACACTATAATTAATTAATACTACATTGCATAAGAAGAGAGAAAATAAATATTTATTTCTTTTTCCTTACTCATATACGGTAGAACCAAATATGTACTTTTCAACTGTTCCTGTTGTAATATTTCTTTCAGGAAAAATGTATCTTTGTAAAATGGAATTTTTATTTTATTTTCAAAACCAACATTTAAACTAACACATTTGTACACGTACAACTTTGTTAAGTTGCATAAAGGAGATTCTCTATTTATTACAACAATAATTCAACAATTTTTCTGTGTGTGTTTTTCGTTTTCTTGAAATAATACCTGTAAATTTATATACTGCACAATAAAATTCTTATGTGCAAATGAACATTTTTCCTTGGCAATTTACATACACTATTAAAGATAAAAACAACAAGAAAAATTTGTGAAGTTAAATAAATGTTCGTCATGTATGTTTTTTTTTTTTTTTGTAGTACAATATGTTTGGTATGAGAAATATTTGACTTTACAGCACAGTACCGAATAAACTGAAATAATGAAAATAACTTGAAATAAATATTATAATTTATATGGCGCCCAACATGGAGGCCAAGGAGATTATTTGAAGGTAAGCTCTGCGGTGTTCATGGAATTTTAATAAAAATATGCCGAAAACCCTTGATTTATTTTCAGAAAATAAATAGAAGAAAGGAAATGGTTTTTACGAAACTGATGAAGTTTTCCTTACATATCAATGAAAAATTTCGTAAACTTTATGAAAGAGCTTCATAGGTTTGGAGGTAGTTTTAATGAAACTTTTCATTAGTCGCATTTAATTTTTAGTAATTAAAATGAAATTTTTTCATTAAATTGTATGACAACTGCGTTAATTTTAATGAAAAGTTTCAATGGGCGAGTTCCAGTGACATTTCATAAATATAATGCAAAAATTCATTGATATCATGCAGAGAATTATCTTAGTGCAGTGAACGAACCTCCTTTAAATACACTTTAGAGAAATAGAAGGAATTTGTTTAAATTTGGTATCTTCTACTCCTTATCTTGATATATAAAAAATATTTAGTTTTCAATTAAGATTTGAGATTATCTCATGTTGTAGCTTCCTTATGAGTAAATAGTCCTGTTTTTCAAACATCGAATTTATTTTCGAATTTATTTATTTAACTAAAAAATTCATTGTTTCCCGAGTACAAATAATATTATATTCTTGTACCCAGCAAAAATAATGTGAAGTAGTTCCAAATAAACAACAAATTCATTACACACAAAGTAGTTACTACTACTAATGATTTTTCTGATCTAATGCTGGTCTTTTAGATCAGTTCCTAAACTTGTATATAATGTCATCATATACAAGGCTAACTAGTAGAAATGTCACGAAGGTTACAATTTGGTATCTGACATACTCGAATAGAACCGGGAGTTTGTGTCTTTTAACAACTATTTTCTTTAATCTAGATGTCGCTTTGAATTTGTGTTTTCTGACCTTTAAATTTGAAAAACAATGATTACAAAATATAAGACTTAATAATAGTTTTCTTTCTTTTCAGTTGAACGAAAAACTATTATTTCGCTTTGTTTTTAACCTTACACATAACCTTACACATAGTACTTTTAATAAGTCAAGTTTGAGGAATTTGCACTACCTCCGTCCTATGACAACCCCATGTTAAAATCATGCGTGTTTTCACCCTCAATTTGCACTACATCTGAATCCGTATAGGTGATGATTTTACTACATCTTTTTTTACACTTTTTTCGCTGCTTATAATGTGATATAGTTTTGTACATATGACATCACAATATGTTATACCATATAGTATTAAACGTTATAAAATTGGATTGACAGAAATTAAATGAATATATTTAAAATATTTTTAAAATAATTCGGTTGCATATCTTTTGTAGTTTAATCCGAAAAATGGATAATCAAATTGTATTTGAACGAATTCAATTGCATAAAATTTGATAAACTTTATCGTAGTTTTGGTCTTATATAATTGTATTAAGTTTAATATTATTAATTTTCATAAAGTAAACGATTTAATTATTGACTCATTCCATATAAAACCATACAAAAAAATTCTAATTTTTGACCACGACCGCCATCAGTTTTACCCACAATTTGGTATGGAAGGTAAGTAGCATAGCTATGATATGGTCCCAAATTCTAGGTTGTAGCTCCTGCGGTTTGTGGAAATATTGCGTGTTTAAAAAATGATAAAAAAAAAATCGAAAATTTAACAAAAGTAGTAGTAGTACATATAAAGCCACGTGATTCATTGATACCTCAGTTTAAAACCACTGTTATCGTGATTTAACTGAAATTAGAATAATATCTAATTCTGAAATTAGAAGAAATAATTTTTTGAAGGTTAAATGCATTTTTCTAAAATCCGCGATTCAAAACCGCTGTATTTCAAAAACTGTTCTTTTTTATAATTCTCAAAAAAAAAAAAAAAATGTTAATTATAAATTATTCCCCTATGCCGTTGCCAAATCAATACATGTAGCTCTTACGGAATTCAAGCAATGAATAAAAATTTAAAAAAATGTACTAAATGTGTAGAAAAAACGATTTACATAAAAAAAATATTTTTATGAAAAATATAGAAACAAAAGTTTTTCAAAAGTAGTTGAACATAATTGTTCATATATTTTTAACGTCTTAACCATTGATACTTCATTTTAAACCAACTTAAATGGTTAGTGGTCTTATGCCCGTAATTTCAAGCAATAGATACCTAACCGGTGCTTAGATATCTACCCGTATACACGAACAAAATCGGGTAGATATCTAAGCACCGGTAGGTAAATATTGCTTGAAATTACGGGCATTAGTGGTTTTAACTGATAAACACACGTTTTTCACCATTTTGCCATGAAAATGCATTTTGTTTAAAATAAGTGTTTCAAACCGCTGTATTTCAAAAACATGGTTTCTAAAATATTTAAAAATATATGTTTAGAATAAATTATTTCTATACCGTTGTCAAATTACTGTATGGGTACTACATGTTCCGAGTGATCGGCTTGTTTCTTAAATTTTTTTACATTTTGATTCATCACTCACGATATACAGGTTTTTGATCAGCTGTTTTCTGAGACAACGCATTTTGCAGTGAAAAAGTCTATGATTTGTGTATACCAGTAAAACTACAATGTAAGTAGATTTGAAAAGAGGTAACAACGAATCTCATAGCTTAAGGCGTTCAAAATATATGGAGGATTATGGACGACTACTTGTTAAAAATTTCGAATATTTTTCCTATTTTGAAAACGCGATATTGCAAGATCCGCTTTCAATGGATGTCCTACCATTTGGATGAGATTATAGTTATTGATGTACATCTTCTATACCAAGTTTGGCTGAAATCATAAATGTTTGCAGCAAATCGAGTGGTTGATTTTATATGTTTTCAGCCTATAGCAAATTATTTATATAATGGCATAATTTTGAGTAAACTTTTAAAAATATAAAACAAATTTTTTTTTTTAAATTAAGTAAATCTTGTTTTTATTTCTTGTTTTATATAAAATAAATATTATAAATAAAATTATATTACCAATATGAAAATATTGTTTTAAACACTAATCATTACTAAAAATTACGAAGCGATAACAAAAAATTGTTTAAAACCTCAAAATACAATTTTATATAATATGGATTATTAAAAGAGGGGTTTGGGAAAAACAAATTCATAAAAAAGAAAATTTTTTGAAAATTAAACCAATTCATCATTACCTAGAAGTCACGATCGATTTTAGAACTTCAATAATACAATGCCAGCAGAGCTTTTACGTTGCTCATAGTTTATTTCCATACATACATTTCAAATATGTGTTGCTTGAATCTATTTTCAAAACTGGGCACTTTGGTAATATCTTGCTCCAGTTACTGATTACACGTAAGATTGAAACCAAGTGAACCACTTGCTACATAAATTTGTAAAACAATCACACAGATTGTAGAGGAGAACGGAAATTTCACACAATCTTCATCAGTTATTGCCCTCCAGTTTATGCGTTGAGCGTTGGTGGTCATTATTTTTATTTTAAGTCGCAGAATGGCATTTTGGCAAATCTATTCATGGGACCAACATTTGGGGGAAGAAATTAATTACTAATTTAAAAATTGCTGAAAGTGCAAAGATTATAATGAATAGAGAAAATTCATTATACAAAACTGTTTTGGAAATAATTGTAAAAACGGGTCAATTAAATACTAAATTTACACATCGTCCTTTTACAAAATCAGAAAAAGCAAGAATTATAAATAATTATTAACGACAAATGTTCTATTTATGCAAATTTTTGTAGGATCTGACGATTTGTATTTTATCGTAAATCTAATTTATTAGATTATGATAGTTCTAAATTTATCAAAAAACTAATAGTTTGGATTTGTAAGTTCAATGAATAATCTCCTAAATTTAAGTATTTAAAATGAAATAGAAATAATTTTGGACATGGATCATATGTTTTTTAATATCGTTTTGTATTACGCAATATATAAATTTATTTGCAACTAAATAAATTTATTCAATAATATATTAATGTGTATGCCACATAAATAATATAAAAGAAAACATATTTTTGGATATGATAATATTTGGCGCTGAATATAAAAAAAATAATCTGAACTCCACACATAATCATATTTTATATTATGCAATGTTATTCGCTACAAATTTTAAACAGATGAAATTTAATGAAATTGTATTTGTTTGAATCGAACCATTTTTTCACGGGTTGTGGAAAAGTAACGTTTTTGTTTTGAAATCCTACTCAAAATTTTAATATCAACTCAAACATTTTCATTGAAAGTATCTATTAAAGTAATCTTAATGAAGATCATAATTTAAAATATCAAACTCCAAAAATTTAGTTGATATACAAATTTTGGATTGTTGGATCTTAATAATAGAACCACAACTTCTAGCCCCCTATATTTAATTTAACAATTTACTCGCACTGTATTGAATCGTATTAAATTATATCAAATCAATGTAATATAATCCATTTATATTCAATACGATGCACCATTTTTCAAACCAAATTGTATTTCAATTATATATAAGGCTATATCAAATTTGATACAGTTCTTTGTTGCATAATTTTTTTTAATCGGGATATTAATTTTTTCCTTCACATTTTATTGGCAATAAGTGTTAGATTAAGATAAAACAAGTTATGTTTCAAATTGAATGTCAAAACATGGAATTTTTAGTGAAACAAAATAAATCCAAAAATAAGTTATACATAAAAACAGTGCTAATAATTGCAAAAGTTTATTAAAAAATATAGTTATAAAAATTTTATATTTCTTATTCCTAATTTTATGGATATTTGCTGTTTGTACTTATTCAACAGGGTATATGTGCGCTCATGGAAAAAAGCTCGTACAAATAGTTGAAAATTCACAACAGAAAAAAGTACCTGAATTTGCGCCAGAAGATTTTCAATGAAGTTGATAGTTCTGCTAAATTTAGGTGACCTAAATTTAAGATAAAAACGCTAGTTAAGAATTTTTCTAACTAGACCAGGGTTGGCAAAACTATGACACGGGTGTCAGTAGTGCAAGCAAGCGCATTTTCAAAGACATGCGACATTTTCGTGAATATTTTTACATATTTTAATTTTAGTTAAAATATTTATTTAAAATATTCATTTAAAATATGCTGTTTAAAATATGCTTTAAACCGAAAATGGTAAAATTTTTGATAAAAGTTGTAAATCGTCTATTGTCCTCCAGATTTCGATGTAATTCAGATATAGGACAGAGGAGACGAAAGTAATAAAAAATTGGAAGGACACATACCTACCCTATCGCATATTTAGGAGATAAAAATGGAATTCAGAATTGTTCGAAGCTTTTTGTTTTGCAAACTTTTACAATTTTTTGTATGCGATTGGAAAGGTCATTCAAATACCTGCAATTTGATACCAAATTTGTACACCCAGAAAACAGATACGGTAGTGTCAACCGTATTTGTTGTTAAACGAATGCATCAACAATCATTCGATTGGAGCAACAAAATTTCTGTCACTACAATAGAATTTCGATCGGTGACAGCTACCAAAAATTCCATAGCTACAAGAGAATCATTCGATTTGCTACAAATACGGTTGCTACTACCGAGTCTATTTTCAGGGTGTACATTGTTTCTTTGAAAAAAAACCCAAATAACGGAAAATTGGGTTATTTTTTACCACAAATTTTAATCCTTAAATTTGAAATTGGGCACCTAACAATCTACTAATTTTTTATTTTTCGCCTCTATCACATAATCAAATTTGCATTGATTGAACACATTATCGGCCTTTCCTTCTAAGTTAAAAAACATTTTTTTTAAAAGACAGAAAATTTAATAAAAATGTACACAAAAGCCCGAAAATTAGAAATAAAAAAATAAAAAAAGCTAAAACTACAAATTCATCTTATCTGCTAATAAAATTTTAAAAGAATAAATTTCCTGAATTCTAAAAGCAGGCCCTTGAAAATTCATTTAAAAAGGTATGTAATTAAGGCCGTACAACAAAATGTGCCTGTTTTTTGGCACGCAACATAAAGAAATATTGGCACCTCTAGTTACTATATTGTTAAATACATTGACAAAACTAGTTAAATTAGCTAAGAATTTAGCGAAATCAACAGAATTTTTAAGCTGCACCAACAGGAAATTTCTGCTAAAATGCCTCTCCGGATCTGACCAGTGGCAGGTCCATATGTATTACCGGGATTATAAATGTTTAGTAAAGACTAGCTATGGAGTAACGATTTTTGGTTCATTTTGCTCAATCTCGTTTAGTTTACGAGATATATGTAATATGAAAAAATAACGCTATCTAAAAGTGAGACTGATAGCGGAGACACAAACAAATATTTTTTTTAAAACTTTTGTGGTTTAAATTAACTGGCAAATTTGTAAATTTGAGAATCACGAATTACTAAATATTACGTTGAAAAATTAGTTCAAATACTGATGAAATTTGTTCTTTTGGTGAGATAAGATAACTAATAAGTTTATCTAAATAACTGATTTAAACGAATGCAACAGAAAAAAATAGTTTAACTGAATCAGAAAATGTTTAGCACAATTTTGTACTAACTTTTTTTATGAGTGTAGGTTATGTGAGTATATGCATGCATAATACATATGTAAGGATATATGTTGTATTTATATTTATTTTTGTATGTATGCACAATATTTATTTACGTGTGTTGCATAAGGAAACTTATTTACGAATATTTTTTCTATATAAATATTTTTTGGTTTCTGAATTAAAGTAGATTTACTTGAGCAACATATCTCGTTATACCCATAATACAGCATTAGAATTTAGCAAGTATATAAAATCGACTATTTAAGCTGAAATTGAAACTAGAACTATCAAGTATGCATATTCTGTCAAAATTCTAATTATTTTAGCTTAGCCCATATGACAATTCGTTCCAGTTAAAAAATTAAATAAGACTTATATTTTTAATTACATTCATATAAAAATCCTGTACAATAGTTGAAAATTCAGCTACGACAATTCCCAGTAAAAAATTTTCGTGTTTTTAGAAGCAGGGTAAAACAAATGCCTGATGTAAGTGCTTAATATTACATTATATTGAGAAGCAGCAAAAGAAACGTATAATTTTCGTATAAAAATAAACAAACAAAATTGAGCTTACTGTTTTCCCTAACAAGGTTGCAAGTTGTAAGCAGCTACCCTAACCCTTACAAGGATGCAGGTGGTAATGCAGAAAGTTCCATATCGGGATTATAAACTATCTGTAAAAATGTTCCCGAGTGATTTCTGATTGTGTTTTCGAGTATGAAATAAAAAATGATTATTAGTCATTTAACTGTTTCTAAAGAGCTAGCACGTGGAGCGGTAAAAAAATAAAATAATTATTATATGTCAAAAATTTTAACAACAAAAACTAATATCTGTAGATTTTTATGAATAAATTACATATATATATTCATA
>CM037852.1:128811430-128855272 GCA_021234595.1 Delia radicum
ATTTTTTTTGCACAAAATAATTGCAAAAATACAATTTTTGGCCATTCCACTCAAAAATGTTTGTTTGACCATTCTTTTTTAATTCAGCATCATCAGTACCCCCGTTGAAGTGATCAACAATATTCTGAAATCATTTAATGTTATTTTTCCCTCAAAATGTTTTTCCATTGTAACAATTTCTTAATGAAAATGTTCGCATTGTTCATCGCTGAACTGGTCCAGGTTGTCTGGGAAGAAATGTCGATGGTAATGCAGGATATGAATTGTTATGGACTTGTTGCAACAAATTTCGCCATACGCACTTGTTGCATTCTTGTTTATTATAGTTAGTATAGGATACTTACAATATACGCTTCCATCGAAATATTTTGAATTAACGCATTAGCAACCACTGTCCTCATATGGGCACACCTCGGTTTTCCCATCATTTAAAAGCAATTGAAAAAACTTAAATTTTGGGAAAATTTTTGGAGAAGGAAAAATGTTTGTTTTTAAAATTTTTAATAATATTTATTCAGGCACTAATTAAATTTATTGAATCAAATTCTACAATGCTCATTGCTTTAACGCAAAACCAGTGGAGCATTAATAAGTTTTAAAGAAATAAATATTCTATGGACCAAATTAAAATTTAGTAAGTATTAAAAAGCATCATATTTAAGAACTGCACGTAATTACAATTAGCTTGTATAACATACATTTTCTCTTCAACTGCTTAAAGTTAAATTCAAAAATAGTCTCTAAATGAAATTATAATTTTTTAATATTGCGTAAAATATGATTTTGAATAAAAACTAAAATTTTTGAAATAATATTAAATATCCATAAAAGTGACAAAAAATATTAAAAAATTGTGCACATATGCGAAATTTTTTTGAATTCAATCAAAAAATTTAATTTTGAAATTTTTTTAATTTTAAAATTTAAACCGCCATAACTATTCTGCCCCTTGCATAACGTGATTCACGCCAATGGATTTAAAGTCCCTAAATAGAGGTTCATTATCGTGTAAAATCCTATTAATGTCCCATATACACTTAGAATACTACGTAGGTAAAGACGACTGCAAATGTAGTTAACAATAAATGAAATTTCACTTAAAGAAAGGACGACTTACATTTCAGTAAATTCAACTAACTCATTTGTTTTTTAATGTTCAAATCGAAAAATGACTAACAATTGTAGTAAAAATGAACCACATGTTAGTAAAAAATAAACAAGCATTTATTTACAGTTATATTAGTTTTTTGTTTTTATATACATCGAGATTATTTTTATGTTATTTTCAATTTATAACGAGCTTTCAACCTCCGTATATTTACAAAAATAAAGCAAATCAAACATATTAGCTAGGTTGATACTAGTATTTCGATCTGGCTAAAGATCTCATCAGAACCCGAAGTTTTAGAAAAGCTAGAGCCTATATTTATTTTTTTTATATTTTTAAATATCAAAAAACTACTGTAAAACATGAATGCAAAACCATAAAACAGTAATTGATGTGGTTTGTTTTTTTAAATAAACTACAAGATTAGTAAAAAATTTAATTTGTTCTTCAAATGACTGACATTTACATTTAAAATAAAGTAACTGTATTACAAGCCAAACAACGACACATTTTTAAAGCAGAAGTGTAGTTACACAATTTTAAGCACAATTTTAAATATTTTTGAGAATAGCTCATAAGTATCTAAGATGTATTCTATAGATTTAAAATTTGTCCTTTAATAAACTTATGCTAATAAGTCCTGCCTAAAGTTTGGAAAATGAGAAGCATCATTGTCTTATATTATTCCGTCAGGGAATGTTTAAAAGATTTCCAATTGATTGATCTGTTTATACCTTTCATCCCTTTCCTTTTGTTACTCGTCCAAATAAGATCTAGTCATTCAGCAGAAATAACGAAGTCGATACTGCAATGCCCGAGTTTAAATGTCCGAGTTTTAATCAAAACATTGGTTGATACCTTAAACAAAACCGTATTGGCAATGAATATAATCGGTTGACATGTTCAAAAGTAATCAGTGAAAATATAAAGTCAACTCCATGCATACATTTCAGTTTAAATTTATTTAACTTGTGATGTCATTAAAAAGAAAAGAAAATCATATCTCATTTGACGTAAATTGGTATTTAATCTTATATCCAAATATATTCCTAATATCCAATTAGATTCCCAATATCCAATTAGATTCCTCCATCGCACAGTGGGGTATTTGAAAAAAGTGGTAATAAATATAGATCGGTATGAATACAATTTGGAAATTGTAAAAGAGGTGTTAATCTTTTGTAATACTGTGATTTGGTCACTTTGTTTTAGTACAGGGTGTACTTACAAGTTGTCAAAGTTGGCTACCGCGTGTATCAAAAGCCTTATGGAGGGTGTAACATTTGTAACATTTGCGGACCGATTTTTTGCCTGGAGTAATATACGTTGCAAGATAAAGGAACATGCTTATAGTTATAGGTTATCCTCTCTACTTTAAAAGTTACTTAAATTTGAAAATAAACTTTTGTTTTTTTATTACCGAAAATACTTTATTATTTAATCGATTTATAAACAGTAAATTCTCCTTGTTTAATTTATGTCCAAAAAATTATTTACTTTGTTAAAAAACCAAGACAAATTCTAATATTTTCAAAAAGATTGAGCTTGAAAAAAATTTTTAATTGTAATTGCACCCCACTTTTGACAAAAATCGAATTTTAGAGTGTGTTAAAAAAGTGTACGCTGATTTCAGAACTTTTTTTGATTTTGGATTATGAAACAAAGTCTTCTGAATATTTGGAACGAATAACTTGACATACCGCTTACCCGCTTGACACACTCAGAATATTACAAAAGATGAACACCTCTTTTACAATTTCCAAATTGATTCGTAAAGATCGGATCAGTAGTTTAGAAGTTCTATATTTATTACCATTATTTTTTTTCAAATACCACACATCAGGGCCCTAATGCTAGCATTCGTAAGCGAGGGAAATCTTATGCGAACGTGCGAGTCCTAATACTTTGAGATAACGAATAAACTGTATCGAAGTTCCTAATGATGGGATTTTATAACGAATGATCATTCGAACGTAACCTTGCGAAATTTTACTCGAAAGCAAAAATGCATTCGAAATAACGTTTTTCTGCTAAGAAGTGAAAATAAAAGGAACGTAAGATCAAAGTTTATATTTATTTAAAAAAAAAAATAACAAATAATAAACTCAGGACAAAAATATCGAAATTAAACTTTACCCAGAACGAGATTCTTGGAAATTTTATGGAATTTAACTCTCAATATCTGCGGTGTTAAATGTGCTATACTTTTAAATTTTACCTTAAATTAAAGCCTAACGCCTTGGCTTCAACTAAATAACACTTATTTTGTACTTTTATATTAGAAAAATATTGAAATAATGAGCGTTTTTATTAAAGTTCGGCTAAAAAACGGACTAATATAATTTGACGCTTAAGGGGTTAATGTAACTAGAAGTATTATATGTTAAATGAAAGGTGATTCAATTAGCTCTTATCAATCGTGAAAATTTGAAACGAGTGCCATCATCACAGAAAATTATGCTATCGAAATAAATTCCGATTCGGTATTATTTCGATCACGAATGCTGGAATTAGTCCCCAGGACTTTGTGAACTTATTGTCTAAATAAGGCAACTCTTTCTTGCCATTGATGCTCCAAAAGTTTTATTTAATATTTAACTATTTATAAACTTAATTAGTCCCCATTGTAATACAGTAAGACGGTTTATTTTGGCCGATATGTGACAATAATTCAGATGTGTATTTAAGTATTGAAGGGATGTTGCTGGTCGCTATTGAATTTCATTGTATTCAATTTTACTCTCATTCAAACAATATTGTGTATTGTTGTTTAAACATTTACAATAGTATGAGAGAAATTTGAGATGTAGAAATTTGAGGGCTAGAAATACAAAACGTGGATTATAATTGAGATAGTTCGAATTCGGATAATATAATAGGTAATACATTTTAAAGTGGTATAGCAAATACAAAACTGAAATATAAAATTTTGCTACCTATCATTGTGGATTTTCGAAATAATTAATAGAATTTGAGCTTGATTCACAAAATATTGAATTGATGATTAAAAAATGCTTATATAACATGCCGTTAATCCATTTCCTTAAGAATTCATCCGCTAGCTTCATTTAAAAGCTTTAATTGTTATTGAATTAATCTCTAACTTGAATAATTCAATTATATGTTCATTCAACATTTTACTAATTGAATGAAGAAATTTTAGTTTCATTCCTGTAACACAAAGAGGTTTGACATAAATACATAATTTAAAACATAACAAACAACACACAGAGAACAATTTTCCCATTTGCCAACTGAAAGTCGATTACTACGACGGAAATCGGTTGGCACAATTAATTATTGGGTTTGTTAACAACATTTGGTTGACACAACCAAATTTAATTAGCAACACTTTAAATGTTCAGAAATTTTATTAAAATAGGGTTAAATTAACTGAATTTATTAGTTGTAGCAAACAAAATGCACTTTTAACTTCGGTTGGAACTTTATTTTTCTGTGTGAAGCAATAACAAAATATAAATTAAAAATAGTTTTAAATTGAATCCACTTTTTCTGTCCTACATTTTGATCAGGCACATCATCAGATATTTGTAAGGATTACTTTTTTGCTTAATTAAATAATTTCAATATTTCATATGAAAATTGTCATAAAACTTCTGCGCTATATTATGAAGATGTAAAAGGTGGTTTGTAGTCTTTGGGATTTGTTTATGATTTCCTAAGCTAAAACATTGCAAACATTTACTAAACATTTCTTATTTTGCGACTTAAAATTGATACAAATTTCACGCCAAATAGAATTTAATGTAAAACCAACAGGTTAGCAGCAAATTCGGCATAAAATAAAAAAATAACATTTTTCAACTTTTAAAAACTCTATAGTTTGGAGTAAATTTTAATATAGATGAACTTTTTCTATTACAGAAAATATGTAATTTTATAAACATTACAGGACTTGTTCTCTTTCAAAACCTATCAGATTTTAAAATCCATATATGTACTGAAGAAATCATGTAATGAACTACATGGAAATATTAATTTATTATTAATTTTGAAACTTTTTAAGTGAATTGGATTGTATTGTTTATTTTTTTTTTTTATTATAGTTTAACATTATTTATAATTATAATACTAAAATTTATATGATTTTATGATCACACACAATTTTTTCAGAAACGTATGTATCGTGTAAATCGATAGATAGGTGTCGGCTGAATCCAATTCTAGAAAGATTTTTTTTTTCTCATTTATAGATTTTGAAATATTGCGGTTTTTATATTTACATCATTCAAAAATTATCTTTAATATTTAACTCAAATTGATTAAGAACATTATGAACACCCAAGCACAAAATAAGAATCGGCACAGTGGTGGCAAAAGCGTCGGCGACGTTCTGTTATGCGTCGGCAACACATAGGCTTAACAATCTTAACACTATTGTACGGTTGCCGGATTGATAACAGTGACCAACCGTTGGTTTAAGCGAAATTGCCACCGTTGGCATAATGTTGGAAGCTCAAAAAATGTGGTGCTTTTAAAATATCTTAAATTTAATTAGTTTTGAGAAATGTGTATAATAAAACATATTTAAAAAGCAGCAATACAGTTTCGTCTTTATATCATATTTGAATGTGGGAATTATAATAATATGTATAAAAAGATAGTGCTTCTAATTGCCCAGCAAAACCACACATTACCAAACCATGGGTAAAGTAATGTATCGCCATAGGGCTTCATGCATTACTTTACACGTTACTTCACTGATGAATTTTACAGGCGATGAGCCTCAAAGTAACTCATTACCTTGTAGTGGGTAAAGTAACTGGTTACTTATATGGTTACATGGTGGGAAAAAGTAATGTGTCTATAAACAGATTTTCATAAAAAAATGCATAACATTTTTTTTACAGATATTTTTTTTTAATTAAATAAATAACTTTTTTTTATTAAATAAATAACTTGGTCATGCTGGGATTCGAACCTGGGGTCTCTGGTATTTAACGATTAGTTAGGCGAGAACTCTACCAACTGAGCTATCGATACATACAATATTTTATTGCTTAACATGTAGATGAGTTGTTGTGCTTCGTGTTTTCGTTCGTGATATCAAAAATATACACCTTACCATTATGCTTACAAAAAATCACAAAGTAATGTGTCTATAAATAGATTTTCAAAAATATATATTAATAATTACTTTACGTTTATAATTCATGCTTTATGTAATTGATGATCGGTAAGTCATTATTTTATGTTTTCAAGTAATGTAAAATGTAATGAGGTCTGATTACAAGGTAATCCATGAGTGTTAAATTATCGGTAACTCATTACTTCTTGTTGGAAAATAATGATACAGGTAAGGAGTACACATTACAGGGTAATGCATTACTTTATCGCACCCATTACCAAAGTTTTGCTGGGTGGTTTTCATGTTGATAAAAATAATTATTATTGATATTAATATTATAATATTGGCAGAGAATTTTGTGGGCGGTACTGGCAAAACACATGCTTTGCAAACAAAATAGCGCTTTTCTAGTACAATATTAGTTGTATCATTGGCCATTTTTAGCACGTGGGTTTTACAAAAATAACAGTGGTTTGCCAATACTATTATTTTTGTACGGTTGGTAATTTCTAAAAAGTGCATCTCTTTTCACGTTTTGCTGTTGTTAATCTTCTTTGAAAGTCGCGAAATCCGAATTCAACTTTTTAGAAGAGAGATGTGATATAAAGTCAGAAAATCAATACACATCAAAATACACCGATTACAATCAAAAACCTTTCAGAACAAATAGATAAAAAACTTATCCATATGAATAAAGATCTTTTTATGTTGACTAATTATCTATATACTTTGTATTTTAAGAAAACAATGAGACAGCATTATTGTATGCTTTTATGTTTAATCAAATTCAAAAATATTTGAAGTGCATATTTTTTTAATTTGAATTGCACATTTTAAGATTGTTAATGCATATTATAGTCACATAAAACACACATTTTAAGTGCTTCTGGCTTCTGGTTATTTGTAAAGTGAAAGTAGTGGGAAAATTAGTAAACGATACTAAATTTAGTAAGATTTTTTTTTTTTTTTTTTTTTTTTTTTTTTTGTGTTGATATATTTATTTAATCGAGCCCAGTAATTGGCCATATATGATTAATACATTATTAACATGTCAATAGAAATCGATTGGCTTAAATCAGTAAATTTCGTTTTACAAAAAATTAGTAATTGTTTTTTCGCATTACAAAGATTAATGGTCTGCTTGAAAAAAAATTTTCTCAATTGTTAAGAGAGAAAATTTATAAAATTTTTAATAATTTTAGCAACTCGGGTGTAAAAAATTAATAAAATATTTAGCTAAAACCAGCAAAAAAAAAAAAATAGTTAACAGTTTTGTAATGTGTAAGCAAAAAATATGTTTCAACATATTTATCCATTTTAAATATAAATTTTTAAATCTAATAAAATAATTTTAAAAAATGTATTCATTTATAGTTTTTAGAATGTTAATGGTTTATTTATATTAAGAGTGTTTTCAAATTTTGCAATATCGAATGTAAGTTTCTTACTTGTTTTTGCTGTCTTCGTTATATTTTAATGATAAGAAATAAATTTACGGTGTGCATACATAGTACATATGTATCACAAAGGGTGATTTTTTAGCAACTTTCCTTTTGGGAACAGTGTTGTTGGCAGCTCAGCTGTTTTCGTGTAACATGTTACTGTTAAACATGTTCAGATTGGTCTATAATTTAACCATGAATCGACTTACAAACGAACAACGCTTGCAAATTATTGAATTTTATTATCAAAATTCATGCTCGGTGAAGAAAGTTCAAATTGTGTTCAGCGCCGAAGCTCATTTCTGATTGAATGTCTACGTAAACAAGCAAAATTGCCGTATTTGGCGTTCAGAGCATCCAAAAGCATTGCAAGAACTGCTAATGCATCCCGAAAAATGCACTGTTTGGTGTGGATTATGGACCGGTGGCATCTTTTTCAAAGACGACGAAGGCAGGAACGTTACAGTGAATGGCGAGCGCTACCTTGCGATGATTACAATTCTTTTTTTTCCCAAAATGGAAGAGCTGTCCTTGGGTGACATGTAGTTCCAACAAGACGGTGCCATATGCCACACAGCACGCGAAACAATGGCCCAATTTAGAGGCGAGTTCGGTTATTTCACGTTTGGAGCCGGTCAATTGGCCGCATAGATCGTGCGATTTAATGCCTTTGGACTATTTTTTGTGGGGCTATGTTAAGGCTCGTGTATATAGAGACAATACCGCAACGGTTGATGCACTGGACGCCACTATTGATGAATTTATTCGTGAGATACCGGCCGATATGTTGGAGAGAGTATGCCAAATAGGACCCAGCGTATGCAACATTTGAGGCGTAGCCGCGGTCAACATTAACATGAAATCATTTATAAACCTTGAATTATATAGATCGTTCTATCCACTCAAATAAAGATTTCATACATTTCTCTAAATTTTATGTGTTTTTTTTTTTAAATCAAATTCGAAAGCTTTAAAACAATCTGTCTTTAAAAGATGACTTTGTACTAAAAATTAGTACAGAAACTGTAAATACGATTATAAAATGTGTTTTCTACTCACTGTTTTATTTGAGTGGAGTATTATTGGTTAATATCATTTAATATTTTGGGAGAGAGAATATGTCAACATTTAAGCCTAGAAATCCTATTCGCAAACATAATGACAAATATTCGATATAAAAAAAAAAAAACATAAAATTTTACTTGAATATCAAACTACAGTCACTTTATCAAAAACTACCTTCATTTTCATTTTTTATTCACATCTACCATAGTAGGCATGTTTGTTGGTTTGTTGGTTGGTGTTTGTTTGTTTGCTCTTGTTGCTTTCTGATAACTTGACTCTCTAAAGTTTGCAAGGTGGTATGTGTTTTTGCCACCTGCATTTATGTGCCTTTTTTGTATGTGCCCCCTCTTATGTCAGATTATTGAAATAAGATTATTTATGATAGCATCATGGGTCCCTTAAGGCTAAAAACATAAAAATAAAAACAGAAAATGCCATGATATGGATGACGATAATAATGATAACGATGAAGAAGACAAGAACTAACAGGAACAAAAAAAAAAATACTAAAAACAACAACAAAATTGAATATGCCTTTAAAACATAACGATATTCCTGCCACTAGGCAGCAGAACAACCTAAAGTAAAAAAAAGTGTTACCATATTTTCATGATTACATTACCAAAACCCAGTGGTAGACATACAGCCCTTGTATTCTTTTCGTTACCCACAAAAAGGTGTTTCTTTAAAAAAAAAAAAAATATGAAATTTATCCTTAAAAGTTGTTATATTCACTGCGGTGTTGCTAAATTACGCATTAGATACAAGATGATGGCCCTCTTATTTGTTCTCGTAGGAGTTTTAAATTTTCATTTACATTTTTCTACCTAAATTGTGTATTTTTTTTTTGTGAATTTTTAATTTATTTCGTTTTACTGTATTTATTTATTTAACTGGGTTAGTATGTTTGGTGTATCATGGCATTAGTACACTACTAATTTTTTAATTAATTACTACTTTTTTCAGTGTATATATTGGGGTACATAAACTTAATTTGTTTTACTCTATACAAATATTTCTTAAAATGTCATGGTGCATTAAAACTACTTCCCAGCTACAAAAGAAAAAACTATTGTCAACAAACTTTTTATTAAAGATTTTATTTTTTTTAATAAAATTTGATTTCAATTAAAAGTTTTATTGATTTAATTATTTTTCAAATTAAATATAATTGGTATAATTGAATTGAGTTGGTATCAATTAAAAATTATCTTATAATATATTAAATTACAATAAGTTTAATTTTTAAATTCTTTTTTTTAATTTTCAAATTTTTTTATATTTTGAATGAAGTTTTTTAATCGGTATGATTCAAATTGAAATTGAAAATTGGAAAAAATAATTAAACTTTTAGTTGATATACTGATAACAAACCATGCATAAAAATACGAAAAGAATGTCAATATAAAAGAAACTTTCGTAAAATAAACAAAAATTTGTTTATTTGAGGAAAGTTTTCGTTGCTTTGACATTTTTTCCGCATTTTTAGTGTGGATTATTACACCGTGTAACAGTAGTTTTCATACACGGACAAATCTATATGTACGTCGAACTAGGAACCATATATAGTTAAACTGCGTTTACAGTTTTTCGCCACCAGTTCAAAATTAATTTTTAAAGGACCTTAAAGTTTCAATTATTAAAAAAAATATTAAAAATTTTCCTTAAAAAATCTAATAATTTGTGATAATAATTTGTTCGAAATAAAGTATTTCTAAAGGCCTGATATACTAAAAAATATACCTTAATTTCATCATTTTGACTTTTTTTTGCTAAGATTTGCAAACAATTTAACATTTTCTTATAGAAACCAAAATCGAAAATTTTTATAGGGAGTTCTGACCTGACACTACAAAAGATAAATTGTTGATGTAGTAAGTAGGAAATAAATTATTAACCACTAAACTTCCTAATTTAGACTAAATTGTAACTTTTATATCGACAAATTTTTAAAATTCAAAGAAAAAAATATAATTATTTATTTCTAATATTACGTCTCCACATTGGGTGACTTCTTCAGAGAACTATTATCATAAATTGTAATACACTATTATAAACTATAATAAATTATAATAATTGTTCCCTGAAGAAGTCGCCCAATGTGGAGACGAAATATTAGAAATAAATAATTATAATTTATAAATTATAGATCTTGAGTTCAAAGAAAAATCATTAAATAAAAAAAGATCAAAGAAAATTTAACATTTTCAGTAAAAAAAAATATTAAAAGCAAATTTTGTGGTAGATGTGAAAAAAAACTTTTGTGTTGAAAATGCATTTTAGAGGTGAAAAACAATTTCTGTCGTGAATAACAATTTCTGTGATGAAAAACAATTTCTGTAGTAAAAAAAAAACTTTGGTGATGAAAATAAAATATTATTCACCTTTAGCGTCCGTTTAAAGTATTTTAATCACCAGATGCCTAGACATGAATTTTTACACCAATTTGCATGCAGAATTTAGAGGTACCTTCACATTTTTACTCATACCTTTTGAACCGCTAAACCAATTTTTCTAATTTGTATCACTAAAATACTCGGAAAATGTCCATTAGTCTAGGTAATACTGATCAACACTGCTTGAGTGCTCGTGACTTATTAAGAATCCCCACAGATATTGAAAGACTAAATTTTTAAAAAATTTTCGAACTTGAAAACTTATATCCAAAGGTTCTCACTTTTCATTCGATACCCATATTGTCATCCTAAAATGAGTACCTATAAGTATTTTAATATTTTTTTCAAAAATTTTAATTCTAAAGTCATTTAAAAAGAAATTTCTATAGCGATGGGGAAAAACTGAAAACGCAGTTTAACTATACGTGGTCTATAGTTTCGTGTACATATTGATTTTTCTATGTGAAGGAAAAATTTAAATTTGTTGCAGTGTGTTATGAGTCAAAAACTTTCGACACACCTTTCAAATAATGGTCGTTGAAATTTCATTAGACTTGGTATTTATATTCTCCTACTAAATATGGAGTTTACGTATTTTTTCTTTTTCCTAAATTCGTTATAGTTCAGGGTTTAATCGCTGCTCAAAGTTGGGGATTTTAGTTAACATAACTTTTGAACACGTCAACAGAATATTAACCCTCAAAACTGTTTAAGCTTTTTTGCAATGAAATTTGTACTGCGTGTTCTGCACTAAAAATAAACAATATGTTCTTCTAGGTTTTGAGTGAATCCCAAAAACTAATACATAAAAATAAAAATGTTTAGGCATAATTTATTATTATTACCAACACTGATAATAATCCATGCGTAAAATTACGAAAAAATGTCAAAATAACCAAATTTTTTGTAAAATAAACTAAAATTTGTATATTTTACGAAAGTTTTTGTAGTTTTGACAATAGTTTCGTATGTTTATGCATGGATTATTATGAGTAAAGATATAACTACAGTCAAAAAATTACACTTTCTGTACTTTTGCTTAAAAAGAGTGTCGATTTTCGTTTTTTGGAAAATACGAAATTGGGGCGAAAAGGCACCTTTACTTGAATATATATTGTTCAAACTTAAAGTCTTTATTACTTCTACCAAATTTAATATTTTTTCCAAATTTCATGAAATTCGGTTCATACGTTTTCAAGTCAAGGCGATGTCCTTTAGAATCCTGTATGTCCTTGGACTAAAATAGAAAATTTGTTAAATGCTTAAGCTTCAATCTCAGTTTGAGTTCATTAATATATTATATTATATATAAAATTAATAAATAAATATTAATATTATTATTATTGTTTATTAGACTCGCATTAATTATAAATCTAATATTACAATTTAAGGAGCACTAGCTTTATAGGCTATCGGCTCTAAATATTAATAAATAATAATTTCAAGTCAAAATAAATACGTTTTAGGATTTTTGAAAATTATGTTCGTATTATAATATTTATTTTTTGAAATTTTCACTTTAATACTTTCTCGCTTCCAAACCGTGCACGGCACACAAAAAATAACTTCATAGAATATTTTGAAAATTTGGATTTTTATCGAAATGGATTAATTTGTTATTAAAAAACACTCATTTGGCGCAATTATGACCAATTTAAAATACCCCGACTGCAGGCGGACTTGCCGGTTAGAGGGATTACATTTTTTTTATCGTTTTAAAGATCGCATCTTCTTCTTTCAACAGTTTTTTCACAAAATTAATTTCTTTCCCGAAAATAAAAATTTCCAGTTTAAAATCAGAGTGGATCAAAATGAACGGATATTTAATATAAAATTAAGTATATTCACATAGTACCCTACGATAAATTTTAATATTTCTTGCCATGCTTGGGAAAACCGATATCCATTTTAATCAGTAGACTCCAATAGTTAACTTGCATACTCAGATTTGAAGTTAAGTTTTTAAACATATTATTTAATATTAGTACTCATTAAATGATGCCATATGGATATCAGTTGAAAGATAATAATCTCTGGTATTCCATAGAATGATTAGTCGTACCCTCAAACTAAAAAGTCTGTAAAAGTTACAGAAAAAACTGTAAATGTTACGGAAAATACGTGGCTGTAATTTTTGAGTAAAGTAGAAGCAGTAAACAAATTAGTTAAAGGTACTAATATTTAGTAAAATTTTAGTAAACTCTTCATGGAAAATCGATTTGCTAAAATCAACCAAATTTTGTACTAAATATTAGTAAAATTAATTTAGTAGAAACAATTAATAAAAATTACGAAATATTAGTAAAATTTTTGCAAAATAAAAATGAAAGTAAAACTGCTGAAATTAGCAAAAAAATTTACTAAATATAGTAAACTTTCCTTTGAATTTGTTTAAATAAATTACATCAATTTTTCGATATGTTGTCTTTATGAATTTAATGTATTTATTATAATAGAAAATTATTTTTAATATTTAACGAAGATAAAATAACAAAATATATTCAATACAAAATACATGCACATTGTTCGTATAGCGGCAAATGTCTTGTCACATACAGTGGGGGGCACTTTTGAGCTCATGTAAGTACCTTTTACACCTAAAGATTCAGGCCGAAAAATGTTTGACACCAGAACTAAATTATACTTTTCTACAAGGTACGCTGAATCTAAATCTGGCTTTAGATTCACTCTCCGACATCAGGCGTTCGAGCAATATTAACGAGAAAAGTGTATTTTTTGATCAAAATTCTGCGATTTTTGACCTTCCTGGGAATACATTTTTCATAATACTTGTACCGTCACCTGAACACACTACTCTTACCATTTTTTCAGTTTTTCAATTTTTAAGATAACTTATTTCCTTACGACATTATTGTAAATTGAAATTGAGGTTGAAACAGCAATTTTAAAGTCCCGCAATGCAAAATTTTTAAAAATTCAAATTTATTATAAAGTTCATCCGACGATAATGTTCAAGGAAATAAGTTATATTAAAAATTGAAAAACTGAAAAAAATTGTAAGAGTAGTTTGTTCAGGTGACGTTCCAGGTATTATGAAAAATGAATTTCCAGGAAGGTAAAAAATCGGAGCATTTTGATCAAAAAATACACTTTTCTCGTTAATAAGCTCGAACGCCTGATGTCGGAGAGTGAATCTAAGGTCAGATTTGGATTCAGCGTACCTTGTACATTTACAAAAATATAATTTAGTTCTAGTGTCAAACATTTTTCGGCCTGAATCTTTAGTTGTAAAAAGTACTTACATGTACTCACAAGTGCTCCCCACTGTATGTATATAAAAAACAACAATAAAAATGTTTTAGTTGTTTGTAAGGGTGATTTTTTTAGCAAATTTCTTTTTAGCAACACTTTTTTTTGGCAGCTCAGCTGTTTTCGTGTAACATGTTACCGTTAAACATGTTCAGTTTGGCATCGTGCACTTTTCATTAAACTACCAACACGCATACGTAGAGTGCGGATAGTAGGAAAATATCGCAGCTGTATCCGCAAGTGTTGTTGCTGACCGTGATTTATTGATTCCGTGCCGTTCGCAGCAATTAAGACTCTGTTATTCCACTACGTGGACAATTTTGCGGAAGCATTTCGGTGTAAAACCTTTTAAAATACAGCTGGTGCAAGAATTGAAACCACACGACCTACTTACTTTTGGTTTTTGGGCGCTGGCAAAATTGGGACAGTTTAATTTACGTTTGGGCCGGTCAATTGGCCGAAGATCGTGCGATTTAACGCCTTTAGACTATTTTTTGCTTGGCTATGTTAAGGCTCATGTATATAGGGACAAGCGCGCAACGGTTGACGCACTGGAAGCCAATATTGAAGAATTTATTCGTGAATTATATAGATCGTTATATCGACTCAAATAAAGATTTCATACATTTCTTTAAATTTTATATGTTTTTTTTTTTTGATCAAATCCGAAAGTTCTTAAAAAATCACCCTTTAGTATTCAAATGTATCATAAATTTCGTGCATGGTTGTTTTAGACAAAACACGCATCATTTGTTTATGCTAAAGTTTTTTTTTTTGAAAAATAATATTCACCGTAGGTAACTAAAGAAGAAATTAAATATGAAAAACTATATTATTAAACAATTATTTACAAATGTGTTTTAAATTTATTTTATTATTCACTCCCTTACCTTGATTGTTTTAAATAAGTTCGTCAGAAGAAAAACTCCATGTTAAAGTTTTTACTGTACACTCAAAAAAAAAAAAAATTAGTAAAGTCAGCAAAATTTTAGTCAGGTGTTTGCAAAAAAAATTGCTAATGTCAGCAAAATCGTTTGCTGAAAATCAGCGAGCTGACTTTTAGCAACAAAATCAGTAGATTCAGCAAAAGTTTTGCTAACACTTAGTGGATTCGAAATTAAAGAACCCTTGCTAAAAACTAATAAAATTTTTGCTGAATATTAGTAGACTAAAAAAGCTTAAAATATTTGTAGAACAATTGTACTTTAGTTAATTTTTTTGCTGAAAATCATAAAACATATTTTTGTGATTCTTTCAAAAAGAATATATAATATATTTATTATAATATAAAAATGTTCATACTCCCACATTGACGACATGAATATCTAAAAAAAAAAAAGAAATAAATATATATAACACGAACAAAATTTTCTTTCAACTACTTACATTAATGGTTGTCTAAATGATGATATCTTTTAAAGGAACGCAAATGCCGCAGAAAATTATAGAAACGAAACGAAGAAATTACAAAATATACAAACCTTTTTGCAATCAGAAAAAGGAACCATAAAAATATACCTAAGATGTGTGTTTTTATCTTTTGCTTTAGTCTGCCTGAATGTATGTTTCTTTGCAATTTTACCAGACTGGATTATTAATCTCAATAAACACTTAGTTTTGAACATTTCATCTTTATTAAATTTAAATATTTTATTTTGTCTTTTATTGAATTAATAGACAATTACTTTCACAAGACGGTGACAACACAAAATTTAAGTTGTTTTAAAAAGCAATTTTGTTTTATGGATAAAAAACAGATACAAAAATCTTACATGGTTGATTTCATTATATGTCTTACAAGAGTTGTACTTTATGGTAACATTTTCCTCGTCACTACTGCATCTGGACATGCCGCGACATCTAATTAATTCTGAGTATATCTTTCAATCTGGTTGTCGTCCACACTATTAATATGCTTATCAGCACGATTTTTTTTTAGCAAAATAAATTTCTAAAACATTAGTAAAATATTAATAAAACATTAGTTTAAAACAGTTAAATGCTGAATAAGAATAACTAAAATGTTAGCTGAAAACATAATTTTAGCAAAAATTTTGCTGAAAAATTGTATACCTGATTTACAAGACTTTTTACAAACTTTTCTACTAACTTATTGTTTTGAGTGTACTGTAATACAAATTTCGGCCTTCGAGCTTTATTAGTTTAGATTTTAAATATCCCTGTACAAACAATTTTTGTGAAGTTAGCACACAACCACACAATTTTATTCATTTGCGCATTATTATTCATTACTTTAAAGAAAAAAGTGGTATTAGAGAAAACATGGTCGCAGAAAAATCTGTATAACTTTCTACTGTAACCGATCTAACAATATTTTTTTTTTTTGATAACGGTATAGCACCATAATTCGAGATCTCGATTAAGAAGTTCGAAAATTTGTTATGAAATATATCGCTAAACTTTTAGCGTGTTAACTTATAAAACAAAATTAACCATATATCTTACAATGGCTTTAGTCAAATCATATATGCGAAATTTCAGACAGATCGGTTTGATAGCACGCCTAGAAATAACAAATTTCGAATTTTTGCAAAAATTAAAATTTTGCAAAACTGTTCAAATTGTTATATTTTTGAACTATTCTTAATTGAAAAATTATATTTTTTCTAAAAAAAATCTCAACTTTCGAAAAATTATGGACCCTTTAGTTTTATATGTTCCCTATGTTAATAAAATGTTGTACATTTGATTTTTGTTTTTACAGGGCTGTTGACTAAGTTATTTGACTCTGGACAGTTAGGTTGGAAAGCAACATATTAATATTTCAAATATCAAACAATCCGATTTGAAGGGTGTTTCATAATTCGTTGTTAACATCGTTAATTACCTGTTCTAGTTAAATTTCATTGGCATAAATGTGTCGTTGTCTTTTTTTTTTTTCTTCTTTACTTTGTTGTATAATGTCACTGTTGTTGTACTTTTAATGGTTGTAGTGTTACAACAAAAAAATATATAAACATCGAATAAAATTATTGTTACTAAAGTTTCCCTTGATGTTATGGTTTGCCAAGCATAATTATCTTTTTACACATTTTTCCTACATAAAAATAAAAAAAAAAAAAAAATACAGCTGAGACAGGTGGGATGTATGATATTTTTATGTTAAAGTTAACAAAGCATGAAATCAAATGTAAATATATATTAAAGAAAAAATGAAAAAATTCCAAAGAAAATTAAACAAATTAATTTATAAAGATAGGAGTTGAATGTTTTAACAACTTTTTGTTTTCTGAGAACGTGTCTGTGAAGAAATTTCATTTTTGTAAATTAAAAAAAAATTTAAAGAAAATTTAATTTGAAGGCCATTTTAGTATGCATTTTGTTATATAAAAAGTTAAGATATTCAAAGTTGTCAAACACGATTCAAATATGGTTATAGTTTGAATGGGTCTCCTTAGGTCTCAAATTCATTAAGAAATTTAAATAGTTCAGCTACAAATTGTACATCAATTTAATAGTATTTTCTAGGGCTTTCCAACAATGTTCAATTTCGTGCAATGAAAAAGATTTAACTTTTGATTCCCCTTTTCTCAAAGTTTATTTTTTTGTATTCATAGCGGCTGCAGCGGATGTTTTTTCTAAACACATTTCGCTTTGTGACAACTAAATTGCTGTATCAATTCCTGCATAAAAACTTATATCAAAGAAAAGATTTTAATCAGCTTAATTCTAAATTCGAAAGGCATCATAATATTCGAAGGCCTTTAAATTTTATGGACCATACAAAATTTGCATAACCTCAAAAAGCATCCTTACATAAAATTTGTAAAAATACGTAGGTTCAAAGATCGTTAAAAATTGAAAATAACATGAAAATTATATCGATGTATATAACAACAAAAAAAAAAAGTTTTTATATAAATTGAACATTTTTGGATTTCAAAGTGTAACGTCATGATGCTTGTTAGGAAAAGACCCTAGCCAGGTGTTTGATTACTAGGTAGACAAGAATGGAGCAAAATTGATGATTAATAGGTTTTTTTGTTAAAGCTCTGCCTACAACATCCGATTCTGATGAGACATTTAGCCAGATCGAAATACTAGTTTCAACCTAGCTAAGGTTGAAAGCTCGTTATAAATTGAAAAAAAAATTATAATTTTCTAAGTTGATATTAAAAAATTCTTATCAAAATGATCAAATATTGTCTTATAATAGAATAATACGATGATTATTTATTTATTATATCAAAAAGTTAAAATTTAGTTTCTGATTTTGATTTTGAAAAAGACATATCAATGCACAAAAGAAACTAAATAAAATTTTTGATCTTTCATAGTTAAAAATTGTTTTCAATATATTTCAACAAAATTAACCCTGTTACACTTTTGCTCCTCACTGTATATTGAATTTGGCTTGTTTGTCCTCTCTGATTATTAATGATAATAACTTTTGGAGTTATAATAACGTTTGGAGTTAAGACAGTATGGGCCTCATTTAATTCACTTTCATTATTGAACTATTTCGTTGTTCTAGTTCACTTGCCCATTAGCTAAATTTTTTTAACCAAAAAAAAAATTTTGAAAAAAAAATTTAAAATCAATTTTTGGAAAAAAATAATTTTTTTTAATTTTAAAGAAATAGCTACACATGTGTTCTAAATACCCTGAAAATTTCAGAGTGGAAAGCGCCTTACTTAGTGAGATATCAGAAAAAATGTAGAAGTACAGTGGTGTTCAAAACATTTGCAACTGAAATCATGGTTTAGGTAATTATAATTTGTTTGTATAAGTTTCAGTTTTTTTTTTATTAAATTCAGTTATAGCATATTATTTTACAAATACAAAAAAAATATTCATATCTTCTCAAAAATAAAAAAAAGTAATTTTAACAAAATAGGTCGATAGTGCCTAAATCAGAAATTTCATTCCACTGCTTCTCCAACTCGACGAAAAGTTCATCACCATTTCGGAATACTTTATTGCCGATATTCCGTTTTACAATCATCCACATGTTCTCAATCGGGTTGAGATCGGGAGATTGAGCCGGCCACGACATGATATTAATTTCATTGTCCTGCATCCAAACTTTTACAACCCCCGCCGTGTGTTTTGGGTAGTTGTCGTGCTGGAAGGTCCATGAGAGTGGCATTTCCCATTTAGCATACGGAGGCATAACTTAACTCAAAAGATCTCTGAAGATTGTGGCCGTCATTCTGCTAGTAATGCGGGCCAATTCCATTTCCTGAAAAAACACCCACACACCATAATGTTTCCACCTCCGTGCTTCACTGTGGCGCTTGTGTATCTGGGATTAAACTTTTCGCCTCGTGGTCTTCGAACATTGACTCTCTGACCACATTACATGACATGACTCATCTGACCACAATACATGTTTCCATTGCTGTTGAGTCAAGCCGAGCTTTTCGGTTTTTTTTTGACACAGACGGTTTGTACATTTGTACGGTTTGTACATCTATAACTTCTAAGATCATATTCTCGGGCTCTTCTTTTAATGGTGGGAAGACTGGCATCTATTAAAAGTTCAGTTTTAGCATCTCTTGGAACTGCTTTGGGATATTTCGTAAAAAAGTTCTTGATTTTCCGGTCTTCTCTTACAGTTGTAATACGGGGTCTTTCACCTTTATGAGTTGTGTGGATGTTACCACTATTAACAATGCGGCAAATCGTTGATTTTGGAACGGAGTACTTTATAGAAATTTCTTTTTGGGAAAGTCCATTTTGAAAATCATTTAAAACTTTTGATTTAAAATCAGAATTTTATTTATTTCCTGCCATTTTTTACAAAAATTATTCTTAAGATGTTTATGCTTCCAACATCTTATTACAACTATTAAAGGACAATAATTATAATAAATTTGTTTAAAACATGTAACGGACTGAATCTCATATTAAAAAGGAATGCGATTACCGTTATATCCTAGCATTTGTTAGTATAAATTGTTTAGTTAAGAGTAAGAATAATGAGAGTTGCAAATGTTTTGAACACCTGCATTTTGAATACATCTATTATTATTAATTTTTTTGTTGTTTTAATTTAACGGAATTAATTTTTTTTATGTGTTTAACATAAACAATGTATGAAGATTATGTAAAAAATAAATTTTAGTAGCTAAGTGTGATTTGAAGATAATAAATCAATGAAAACAACAAATGCGATCTCAGTTCCAAATGTTTTGACCACCACTGTATGTACACCAGAAAATGTGTTTTTTTTTTTCAATAGTAACAGTAGCTTTTGAATAGCAACAATAGTAATAGTAGCTTTTCAATAGCAACAATTAGAAAAAAACACATTTTCTGGTGTACAGAAAATTGAAAAAAAAGAATTTTTCCAAAAATTGATTTTAAAGTTTTTTTTTTCAAAAATTTTTATTGTTAAAAAATGTGTAATTTTTTTTTATTTCTTTTTTATACCCCAAAACCTAGCCGTTCTCATGAAAAAAAATTATCGATATTTTTTACACATCAAAAGTTATGACCTTTTAAGTGCAGTCCCTACCCCCACAATTGAAGCTATAGGGTTGCCAGAGTTTTCCAAAAAAAAAAAAAAATTTTTTTTTTTAAACTTCCCTGCAGGGAATGTGAGTAGTAAAACTGTAGTGTTGTACTAGTGATATTGTCACCAGTACTACTGACCAGCTATGCCCCAGCCAATGTAATCTACTATTGACATCTAACACAGGCTTATCATTGAAAATCCACCAGTAGACCTTATCACTACTGACGTGGTAGTTCTTTTAGGACCACATGGAGACATTTGAACCACAGATTCACTAGTGCATTTTAGTAACTCTGGTCTACATACTTGGCGCTTCTCAGGCGATCCTGGAGCTAGATTTTTACAGAGGTTAAGGCGATACACTTAAACACATATATTTTTTGTCTGAAGGAAATTTTTTATTAAGAAAAGCTTAAATTACATAGTTCTTAAATAGAACCTTATACAACTAAAAATTATTTAAATCAGTCTGTTTTTAATATTATTTAAACTTATAAACTTATTTTCACTGCGAGCACGTGTTTAATCAACAAAAGAATATGACGCAATAATATGCAAGAAGAGAAAAACTGTTGCTCAGTTAAAAAAATATGTACCTATTGAAAGAGCAAAATATAAAAAACACAAACTGTCGACGACTCGTGCGTAGAAGGAAAGTTGTCGACTTTTTCACTAGTGCAGTTGTCGCTAGAGAAAAGAGTGTTGACAAAGGGACACTTGACCCCAGGCTGACTGCAGGGTTGCCTTCACTAATGCACACACTTACAAAATTTTATCATATAAAATGGAATTGCTCAGAGAAGATCTGTATAGTAGTTAAAAAACAACATTTAAATTTTTGGTAATTTTTTAAAATTTGTGCAAAAAATTTCTGATATTAGCAATTCAAAGCTATATTTAAAAATAAACGAAAAAACTGGTTATTTTAACCGGACTTTAATATAAAAAACCTAATGGTTTGTGAAACATCTGGGCTTTTAAGGTTTTAACCTGATTTTTCAAATTGGTAAAAACCTTTGTCTCCTGCCTTACATTTTTAGGTTTTCATCGTATTTAAGAAATACTTCCCTATTATAAATTTTATGATGTCAATGACTTCAAATCTCTTTCTGTACCCATACATTAATTAAAACAAGATATTATTAAAAATTGCTTCTCATTAAATATCCCTTATAAAAGAATTGTTTGACATTTATTATTGATATATGCCGCTAACAAAATGATTTATTTTAAATTTAAACTCACATTCAATTTAATTAATTATGCCTATATTTTGTTTTAATTTATTTTTATATCTATTTTGGTATGCTTATGTGTACATAAATATATATATTTTTTTATTATATACATAATTAAAAAAGGCGATATATTTATTTTAATAATCATTGAAATGTATGATGATTTTTTTATAGATGATATTTATTATTTTAATATTGATTATTAAAACAATTTTATATGCATCACTATTCAAATAATTTTAATGCACAATTTATGAAATAAATGTAATTTTTTATGTAGCGTATAAATATTGAAATAATATATTAAAAAAATTTTAAAAGTATTGATAACAGACTTGGGAAACGTCAATTACATTTCACAATCATTCACTTGTGAAATTTTTATCAATAATAATATCAGACCTACGCTCACACTCGTGATCCCTCACGCTTCCCTGAAAAATTTGTAAAATTTTTAGAACTTGAACTTTTTTTTTTAGAAAATTTGCCTACAGTTATAAACAAATTTGAAAAAAAAAATTAAAAATATCTGACTAAATTCCAGATCGATTTCTCATGCCAGATTTTTTCCATTGGCACACAAAAAACCGGAATAGCTTATTGCAACAATGAAATATTGTGATCTCCAAATGCTTATATCTTATGCACTTTAAGAGATAACCTTTATAAGTAAATGCATTTATTATTGGCCATTTAAAGCAGATTACAGAAAGGTTAAATTTTTGAAAATTGTGTACGTTAGAGAACAAACAAGGTACCACATTAGCGATCAGTATGAAAATTTAATTTTTCTATTAGTTTTCTATTTTATTATTGTTTAATGGAATCAGAGCTGTGAATGAATCATTCATTTTTGATTTCAATTCATTACAAATTTGAATTGAATTTTGAATAATTCTTTTCACATAAAAAAAGAATTGAATGAAATTTGAATTAATTCAAATGAATTTGGTAAAAATAAATTGGAATTCATTTCCAATTCAAATGAATTCGGCAAAATGAATTGCAATTCATTTTCAATTCAAATGAGTATGTCGAAATGAATTGCAATTCATTTCCAATTCATTTGACTTGAATTGATTTTGAACTAATTCAAATGAATTAGAAAAATTAATTGCAATTCATTTTCAATTCATTTGTATTAAATTGATTTTGAAATAATTCAAATGAATTAGAAAAAATATTGCACCGTGTTATTAATCATATTTATAAACTTTTCTTATATGTGATGAAAAGTTTATAAAATTCATTTAAATTAATTCAAAATCAATTTAATACAAATGAATTGAAATGAATTGCAATTAATTTTTCTAATTCATTTGAATTAATTCAAAATCAATTCAAGTTAAATGAATTGGAAATGAATTACAATTCATTTCGCCAAACTCATTTGAATTGAAAATGAATTGCAATTCATTTTGCCGAATTCATTTGATTTAAAATGAATTGCAATTCATTTCAGCCAAATGCATATGAATCGATTCAAATTTCATTCAATTCGTTTTTCGGTGAAAAGAATTAATTCAAAATTTTACTAATTCAGTGCATGAATGATTCGCGAATTAATTCAAAAATGAATGATTCAGTCACAGCTCTGAATGGAATCAATTAGTTTATTAAAATTGTGTATACAATTCTTACCGTTTGCAAAAATCCGCCATGGATAATTCCTTTAAAACTTGTATGTACTTGTTTATTGAAAGTGATTTGATACAGTTTTTCCGAATTTTGTCATGATCGATTTTCATCAAATTATACGTAATACTATATGATTATATATAGTTTAATATAATAGAATATAATATGGTCCATATATTATTTTAAATATATCGTATTCTTTCTTTCAATTTTAAACTAGTAATTACGGTAAAACTATGTCAAACATAAAATTTATTGCAGCTTAAATCTACAAAGAAGTTTGTTATAGGGTCGTTCCAAAAGCAACGTCGAAAGTCATCAGCTCGAGCTTTTCCGATATGCAGGAAACTTGGTATGTGTAATCGTTATACCTCTGCTTAAAGTTGGTATTTGTTTTTTGTTAAATTTATAAAAATAAATTCAGTTCAAATGGTCGTAATTATTGAACGCGTAGTCCGATTTTAAAACTACACACAGTGAAATTTAGCGCATTTAGCCCTGTTTTACAGACCAAACAGACGATGTCTGATTTGTGTAAAGTAAATTCTGTTGAAAGTAGAATTTACTTTTCGCAAGTCCGTCACCAATTGGTTAGTATGTATGTAAATCAGAGACAACATATTGTATGTGGGTACTATTTTTACACATTGTATGGAGTTACAGTCCCTTTACGAGACGTATGTGCTCTAGTAATGAAGCCTTAACAGCATTTGCTCTCTTATAAGAGACTAAGAAAAAATGGAACAAATTTTACTATATCCAATATATTGTATAATGGAGAATTTGAAGAAAATAAAATTAAAAAAAAAAAAAATTAGAATTAGAACTAGTTCCGAATTTATTGAGTTCTGCAAAACTCAATTTATCTCAAAATCGGTTCCTTGTAAGAAGTTTGTTACGTTTTTTACTAAAAAAACGCAGTTAAGTTTTTATAAAGTTATAAAAACAATATTTCTTGAACAGTTATAATTATAACCAACATTTATTTTTTCACTTTAAGTAACTATTACACACAGATGAATAAGATTTTATTGAAGTGTAATTATTATGAATAAGCAAAACGTTTTCCATTGACCATAACTATTAACATTCGAGAGAAGAAATATAAATTGATAACAAATAATTATGGATAAGGAAAAAATTAAATGTTAATCTGTAACTATAAGTTTTCAGAAATATCACATACAACTTATAACTATTGGTGCCCTGTAATTTTGTTGCAACAAAAAAGTTGTATCCCTAACTTAATTCCATAAAAAATATTAAGAAACATAATACTACTTTTTTGCGGTCTTTAAAAAAAGTTTCCGCATAACCCTTTTTGAAGTTATATCAAAAGTCGATTTGATGCATTCGTTTTTAAATACACATTATGGTGTTCCGAAAGTTTAAAATTTTACATAATATTGCTTAAATGATGCGAATTCGCCAGTAGGTTATGGGAAAAATACTAAGCAAATTTTCGCAAATACGTATAGATCACTACCCGAATTATTATGAATTCTTGTACAAAATTGGGGTCAAAAGTTGCATATTACTGAACTTACTTTTGGAAAATTATTTAAAAATTTGCCATTTAGTAATTTTGGTCCACCACAACATTTAATTTAAAATAAGTAATCAAAAAATGTCCTTGATACAACCTAAAGAGCGCAGTGGAACTCCCAAATTACTCTGTGGAAATTTTATATATAAAGGGTCCACCAAATAACTTTTTTTTTTGAAAATACTATAAAAAAAACTACTGAATATTTTCTCAAATTTCTTTTTTTATTTGAAAGTACAATCCTTCCGGTTAATAATGGAAAATAATTTCATTCAAATGGCTGCCTCGGCTGGCCATGCAGTAGCGTACACGATCGGTCCAATTTTTAAGCACATTATCGATTGTGTTCAGCTGTATTTCACCAATGGCTTCACGAATATTGTCCTTTAAAGCGTCAATTGTCTCTGGATTGTTGGCGTAACACTTATCTTTGACGGCACCCGACAATTAATAGTCCAACGGTGTCAAATCGCAGCTCCGAGGTGGCCAAACGACATCAGCTCTGCGGCTGATAATGCGATCTTCAAAAACAGGGCGCAAAACATCGAGTGTAGCTTCGGCTGTGTGGCATTTTCAAAGTAATGTCGCAATATTTCCCAGCGTTGTTCAAGCGTATTCACAACCATATTCGTTCAGCGGAAGGATAAAAATAATTATCTGTCAAATCAGACATGAGCTAAGTGTTACCATTCACGAAATAAGCACTAGTTGAAAAAAAAAAACGTTAGATGGCGGACCCTTTATATTTCGCATAACACTGTGCAACAAGAAAAAACATCCCGTACCATTCCAACGGAAAATGAAAGTAGAACATTAGTAGACTAAACCCCCCAAAAGGGTTTTGAAATCTTTGCTCTCAAAATTCAAAATTTTTTTTCATACAAATGTGCGAATTTTACTAAATTACGTGACTTGTCCATTTTGTAACCAATAACCAATGAATAGTGTTGAATATTAGTACTTTTTTCACCTCAAACTTTCTTTACTTCGAATTTTTTTTCACCTCAAACTTTTGTTTACTATAAGAAATGTTGGACATTTGTAACCAGAGACATAGTGAATAGTATTGAAAATTTTACCTCAATACTTTTTTCTCCAAATTATTTTTCACCTAAAACGTTTTTACACCCTGACATTTTTTACCTTAAAATTTGTCATGGAAATTGGTCAATTCTACTACAAGTACGTAATTGCGAGTAATGACAGTTACGTAATTGCGTGTACTGAGTTTGTCAAAGACGTCTAAAAATTAATAATAATTATTATTCATCCTTAATTTCTTTCAAAAAAGTATTACGGTTTTTAAAATAAAAGTGAATTTTGTGTAATTTATAAAAGAAACTAAAATTTGTCGTTTCAAATTTGGAAATCAATGTGAATTATGCAAAATGATTTTTTTGGATACAAATAAAAATATTAGTTAAATACGAAATCTTCAAGAGATGTCAATGGTTATAAAAAAAATATCGAGGTGACAAAACATCTCTGAGATTAAAAACATTTTGAAATGTGAAAACATTTATTGTAGTAAAAAAATATCGAGGTGAACAATAATTTTGGTGAAAAAAGTATTTGAGGTAAAATATTCAATACTATTCACTATAAAAACAAAACAAGAGCAAAGATTTCAAAACCCTTTGGGGGTTTTAGTCTACTAATGGTCTACTTTCATTTTCCGTTGGAATGGTCCGGGATGTCTGCCATGACCCGAAATTTGTTGCACAGTGTAATAGACATAATAGAGAAGACAAAAAATAACTTAATAATAACTACAGAACTCAAATAATTATCTAAAAATTATAACAATAACAAATATAAGTTTGAAATAAAGTTTTTGTTTAAAGATTTATTTAACCCATTTACATGCCGCAATACCTACTTTTAAGCCCGATAATTTGGATAGGAGTGCAGTAAAAACCATGTGATAATTCGAAGTCTTTACTATACAGATAATTAAAAAGTTTTAAAACTATTGTTGCATTGTTGCCATATCATTAATTAAAAAAGAATTTTTTTTTACATTTTTTATGGCACTTTTTTGAAAAATTATTAATCTTAAGAAATAAGACTGATGTTATAAAAAATAGATGCTGATGTGGTAAAGGACGTGAGGGAAATTTTTTTGAATGAGAGAAATTTGCTGTGCAATATGTACTTTTTATGTAGAATTCAAAGCTCGAATCAAGAAATTTTAAATCTTGTAAAAATTTAAATATTCAGAAAATCACTATATTTTCTTATGTGTGAAAAGTTAGTTGTTTGCTTTCAATAAACAACAAAAAAAATAGAAAATTGTCTCACCAGTGCAGCCATATTACAAATTTTGAAAAATGTCGAAAACACGAATTTGTCAAAAATCGTGAAAATTCGATAGATCAAGTGTTGTATTAAGGTTGATAGATATTACCTTAAACAAACAAACAAAATTATAACTAAAAAAAAAACTTAACCCGTTAAGTACATACAAAGCGTCAAAGTTTGAATTTAAATTGCGAAGACCACGCGCAATTAGTGTACAAAAACTTCAGAAAAAGCTTATTGAGACACCTTTACACCTTTTTACCAAATGAGTGGTATGAATGGGTTAAACTATTTTTATAGTATTTGTATTGCTCTTATTTTTTTATTTTTATTTTGTTTTAGATAAAATACCAGAAAATGCCTTCTCTGTTTATAATTTTGAATTGTGCTATATATAATTTTACATGGATTCGTATGCAATTAGATTGACCATATGTATATGTCATATATAGTACTATATAGTTTGATATGGAAGAATATGTAATTATATGTGGCGTCATATTAAAAAGTTTTAAGGGAAAAAATTGCATAAGCAAACATAAACATATTCATTCACATATATAATATAATTTCGGGTTTATATGTATAAACTATGCACAATATACTTGTTTATCTATAAAAAAAAATATCAGTGTATTTAGTTGTTGTTAACTGTTGCTAAAAACAGTTATGTCTTTTTAATGTTTCAATTGTCCCAATGAAATAACTCCCAATAAAATAAGTCCACAACAGTAGGGAGTTATTTCATAGTAATAAAATAACTCCCAAAAAAGAATGAAACAACTCCCAATGAAAAAAGTCCCAAAGAAAATTAAATAATTCCCAATTCAAAAATATCGAATTCTATTTATTTCATAAATACATGTAAAAATGTACATAATATTAAACATATTTTAAAGATAGAATTTAATTTAATAGAAGTTAAATTAATAGAAAAATACATATTAAAAATATATTATAGGAAAACCTGGAATAATCTTTGTTTTAAAAGTTAAATAAATTAGTTTACATAGCATGGAGTAGTGAAACAGTGCGTAGGGGGGGAGGCGGTGCGGCGCGTGCTATTCGCGGCGCATGTGATTCGCGGCCGTGGTCGCGCCTATAGAACGCGAAACACGGTGGCGCCGCATTACGCGAACGCGGCCGCGCCACAGGACGCGAATCGTACGCACCGCCTTTTCCAGAGGTGGCATGTCATAACGTCCAATGACATAATGTCCATGGACGTTATGTCACTCGAAAAGTGTCATAATGTACATGGACTTTATGACAATTTGGAAAATGCTGTAATGTCCATGGATATTACGACATTATTTTTTTTTGGATATTATGTCACTTTCAAATGTGGCATAGCGTCCAGACTTTTAAAATAAAAAGATTAATAATATTTAGTATATCAATACAATTTTTTTAAATATCTTTAGTAGTATATCACAAACTAAAACTAAATTTATAAATCGTATAATCGCACGCAGAAAAAACTTTATTTCGCCTGCCGCGTTCTACGGAGGAAAAACCCCTAAGAGCGGCCGAAGGCCGCCACACAGAAAAACTTGTTTTTACAAATTACTTGATGTCTTAAAAATATAAGACTTCAGCGGATTCGACATCTGATTTGAAAAACAAGTTCTTCTGGGTGGTCCGTAGAACGTGGCAGGCGGCTTCGCGAAATAAAGTTTTTTCTGCGTGCGACGCAAAAGAAACTTCAAAATTACTGATCTGTTTCCACACTGGAGTATAATGTCCGTGGACCTTATGCCGTAACACGTATAATATTTTTCTTCCTCTAGCTTCTGAATTTTTTTAAATAAATTTGATTTTCGACTTTTACATATAACACTTTATTATTTGTTCTTTTGCCACTCATTATTTCAAATTCAAGATTTGCCATTATTTTTAATCACTTTAATACAGATCTTTACTTACCAAAATTCTAGCAAGAACTGCGTTTCTTTGGTAAAATAACTAATTGTATTGCTATTACAATTTTAATAGAAATGAAATAACTCCCCAACAAAAATGAAATAATTCCCCAACGATAAAATCACATTTAAAAATGAAAATGAAATGAGTCCCAACAAATGTGAAATAACTCACAATGACAAAAAAAAAAATGAAATAACTCGCAACAAAATTGGTTGGGAATTATTTCATTTGGGAGTTATTTCATAACGAAATAATTCCTAACAGAAAATTGTGAAATAAGTCCTAACGCATTGGGATTATTTCATAATGAAATAAATCCCCATTTAATATGCAACATTTTTGGGAGTTATTTCATTTTTATTTTGGGAGTTATTTCATTTGGGAGTTATTTCATGGTACCTAAAGTTGCAAATATTTTTTTCGATTTCTGAAAATGAAAAATTTTGAGTTAAGTCACTTTTGAACTAGGTGTGCGATATATATTTGTAAATAATAATGCATGATTATATGTAAAGTTCTTACTCGTGTATATTACCATATGATTGTAGATATGAGATATGATTGTATATGAAAGTTTTTACTTGGGTAATGTTTAAATTTAAAATATCACTTGCATATGCATGCATGTTTTTATGCATATATTATGCTTATACAGTTTATGTCCTTTAGCCTGCAGTATTATGCATATACATAATCTTATTCATTTTCACCACTCTTTAAACATAAGAGTGCATGCGTGAGTTTTTAACTGATGTAATGGGTCCTACCATTAATAATTTTTAATATTCTCAACGATGCCTGGATAGAACATTAATGAAGTATATATAGTCCACATGGTTTTTATGTTGATTATAACAGTAGCTTTATAGGCCAACTGTCGGAAGTCAATGTTGTCATTTGGTTAACGTATTAGAGCAAAAATATTTATCTCTTTTGAGCAATATCGAAGGTTATGGAGAAAAATTGAACTTTTATACGTACTAATTCTAATATTTATAGTAAAATGACGTACTTACAGACAGCCATGATAATATGTTGTCGACAACTTATAATAATAAATTAGTAGAAGTTAATTAATTTCTAAGTTTAACTAATGATTAAAAAGGGGGTCATTTGTCCTACTTTAAACCACATAGTGGCATGCCACAGGACTAACCAAAGATGGGCATAAAAATAAATGAAACTAAACAGCTTTCAATGGGTAAAATTCTGGCCAACTGGCTTTTTCTTGTTAATAAGGATTCTGGTTAAGTGGTATGTCCTCCCTTTACCAGTCACAGGATTGGTAATTTTAGGACAGTTGAGATCTTATTTTAGTTATCGTAACGGAATTCTCAGTTTAAGTGCTTAGCGTGCTATAGTTTTGAAATAACAATATTTTTGATAATTTATAGTTAACTCAAAGAATTATGGTATATTCCAGCGATAGTACTTTATCCGTGAATTCCTTTAATTGTGCTCTTGAAAGTCAAATCATATATCTTTACCCATTATTATTCAGTTACAGTGTTGCTCAATACATTTGCAACCATGGCGCCTGTTTTGAAAAACACCTTAATTTTAATGAAAATAAACATATAGAAACGACGATTTAAACGCTAAATTATTCATTATTATTTCAATTTTAAGGAATATGGAACATAAATAACTTATCGACAACGATTTGTTGATAATCTACAAAATAATGTTACAACTCATATATAACTCTGCTCAAAATATTTGCAACTTATAATACATGACTTCGATAATTAATAAAATTTAAATTTTGTATTAGTAATTAATAGCGTAACCACGTCGTTTAATGACTTCTGCACATCTCCTTGGCATGGACTTGATTAATTATCAATTATATCTTTTGGAATGCTATTCCCACTGCTCTTTTACATCAACGTAAAGATCCTCAGGTTTTTTGAAATCTTATTACCAATCTTTCGTTTCACGATCTCCCAAAGGTTTTTCTATGGGATTAAGGTCAGGTGACTGGGCAGACCAATCAAGCACACACAATTGTTCATTGGCTTATCCATTGTTTAACCACCTTAGACGTGTGCTTCGGGTCATTGTCGTGTTGAAACACCCAAGCAGGCGCATTCCCAAAGATACATATGGCAACATTACATCAGACAAAATGTTGTTGTAATCATCTGACCTCATGATTCCATCGATTTTATGAATCGGGCTAATTCTTTCCCGGAAAAAAACCCCCCCAGACCATAATGTTGCCCCCACCATGTTTGACAGTACCTTTGTATATCTTTTATTAAGACCTTCCCCTTTTGGTCTTCGCACCAAACACGTGCCATCCGAACCGTGTAATTTAAATTTTGATTCATCAGAAAATAGAACACATTTCCAATTCTGCTCAGAATAATTAAGATATTTTTTTGCAAACTGAAAGCGAGCTAACCTATTTTTCTTAGAAATGAAAGGTTTTTTAACAGTTTTGTAAGCTCTAAGTCCGACTTTTACGGCTCTACGTCTGATTGTTTGCGCGGATATATCAAGTTGAAGCGAATTTTGTATTTCTCTTGATGATATTTGAGGGATTTGTTGAATTAGTTTTTTTTTTTTGTCGGTCCTCTTTTGGTGAAGTCTTACGTTTTCTCCCACCTCTATGCCTGTTTTGGTGTTTCCACTACGAATAACACGAGATACTGTTGATTTATGAACACTATACTTATTTGATATTCCTTTTTTGGGATACATCTTTGTTATAATCGTCGATTATTTGCTTTTTAATGTGCTGATGATATTTATTGCCACCTATTTTATTAATTTTTTCTGAAATATAGCACATGGCAAATCAACTAAGTTAAATTTTTTCGGAAATGCTTTTTTGTCAATCTAGTTCATTTTTACAATGATCTCTTTTTTACCGTTATAATGGGAAAATAACACTATAGAAAATGAAAATAAGAGAAGTTATTAGGTAGTTGCAAATGTTTTGAGCAGGGCTTAAACAACTTTTTTTTATACTTGGAACGATAACAAAAAATTATTGTACTATATTTATTTTTTCAATCATAATTTAGAAAGATGACTAATTAAGCATTATTTCTTAATAGAAGTATTAAGTATAAAGCCATTATTATCTTAGTATCTCCTCAAATTGTTTCACTGCAAGGGCAAGTTGCAAATGTTTTGAGCAGCACTGTATGTCTTCAATAGAGTTTTAATTATATTTTTTCAGTTACTATTTTTTATTTAAAAATTTCTAAAATTTGTCAATTTTTGAAAAAGTTTTTATTGAAAGAAGTATATTTTTAGGTATTTGTTTTATTCGATTAGTCGTCAAAATTTATACGAACTATTCGTTATTCGAAAATCATGGTTTTTAAATTGTTCGTTCGAATTTTATTTTGGATCATTCGATTAGTCGAATAATTTTCGAGTGACAACCCTAATATGTACTTTAAACTACTAAATATAGTTAAAAAACTGGTCTACTCACTTTCTTTTAATTCAAATGTTTTTTTAATTTCTTTAACTATTAAAAAATTAACTCAAAATCCGTAAAAATAAAGGAATTTCTTTTATTTTTACTATCAAAAATAAAAAAAAATAATTTTAAAAAACTCCCAATTCCGTAAAAATAAACGATTTCATTTTATTTTACCTATCAAATATTAAATCCCAAACTATTAAAAACAACAGTTTTTCCTTTTTTACTATCATTAAATTTTTGATTCTAATAAAGAAATTTTTTTAAAAAGAAAATTTTAAATCAAAAAGTTAAGTTAAATTTTCCTGAATACTTTTTAAAGAAATTACCCTCAGTTACCTGTATAAATATATATTTGGTAATGGCAAGCATTAATATTGTCATAACAAATCTCATTACCTTTAATGGGGATGTTGCGCAAAATAATGTCATACTCCTTTCTAAACCCCTTACAAAATTTGAAATATATAGGTACTTATGTAACCAATTAATTAATGTAATTTATTATTTTGTAATTACATATGGATACTTCTAATTGCCCATTATTAGTAACTTCTATTACCCATTATTAGTAATGTAAGAGGTATCGACCTATTATTACTTGGTAATCTATGCGGTAATGACCTGTCATTGCCATCTGAGCTCTCGAGGACATGTTAGACTCAATAGATGAAAATATAAATAACTTGTCTGCACAAATCTCATTACCTTCTAGCTTACATAAAACCAATAAATAAGTAATAAAATATTGATCTCAACATTTTTTTGAAATCTTTTTTTAGACTCATTATTTTTTCAATTGTCTTAGAACAATTGTTGCTCGCCACATGATGTAGAGTTGGCGAATTTATTGAAGCTTTTTGTTTCATAGCCCTGATTCATTATTTTACTTCGGTGGGGTTAAGTGCTATGGGAACACCGAAGGTGGGCGCAGCGATACATACATATAAGTGATAGAAAACTCTTACATATTATTTTTCTAAATTCATGTTGTCGTCACCGGGAATCGAACCCGGGATCATCTTGTAACAGTCCAACGCGCTAATTTCTAGACATCCATAGATCAGTATTTTATAGAAGTTGCAAGTAGTATAAACGTCCTGCAAAAAGTCATATTAATTTTTTTGCATTTTTTAACATGTAAAAGACCAAAAGCTACCTAAAAATAATACAATAAGCCCTTCGTATATATGAACTAGAGTTGAAAAAATAATGAGTCTAAAAATAGATATTCAAAAAATTTTGAGATCATTATTTTATATTTAAAATAATGATAAAATAAGTACTTATTGGTAACGTATTTTTTTTGTTTTGAAATATTGGCAAAATTAACTAGTTATTAGAAAGTTTTTACATTTGTATTAAAGTAATGCAGAGTGTAAGCTAGTGTCTTTACTAGTAATACGAAAAGTAATGTCATGTCATTGCCGTATCTACACTGGGTCTGTTCGTTAAATTGGTTGGCGTGCCTACAGTCAAGTCATATGCATGGCTGTGTTTAAAAGTTTTAACTTTCAGTTGTTTTATCTTTATTCTACTACATTTGCATTTAAATCGTACATATCACACACCTAGTTCAAAAGTGACTCAACTCAAATTTTTAATTTTTCAAAAATCGAAAAAAAATATTTGCATCTTTTATACCAATTGATACATAAAGAAAGACATAACTGTTTTTTATCAACAGTTAACAACAAAATACACTGTATTTTTTTTATAGATAAACAAGTGTATTGTGCATAGTTTAAGCATATAAACACAAAAAATTTAAATTTTGAGTTAAGTTACTTTTGAACTGGGTGTGCGATATATATATTTTTTTAATATTATTTATTCCGCTGTATTTGTTGTTTTGTCATTTTTGTATTTCCCCGTGTTTAATGGCGTTGGTTTTAAATTAATGAATTACTATTGTATTGACTTTTTGTGGCCTTAAGTACTGAAATGTGTTAAAATTTTTATTTGCGGCTTTTGTTTTTTTGTTGTGTTATATAAAATGTTTTTAAGTAAATTTTTTAATGAATTTTCTGAATTTGATGTAAATGTGTTTTCTTATTTCATTTCAGGTACGGATTTTATATAATGACAGGAATTAATTTAAGTAAGTCTTCTAAAAGATATTAAACAATTGATATAATTTCTGTAAATGTTATAGTAAAAAAAACAAGTATTTTCTTATTTTAAGTGCGTATAAATAAACTTAAAGTGACCTGATGAGATGTGTATAAAAAATATTGTAAAAACGCTTGCACTTTGCTGTTTCAAAAATGTTGAAATTCGAATCCTTTATTTCTCATTTTAAAACCAATGGAATCATAACACTTTCAAATTAAATAGTTCAAATGAAGGGCTTATTGTAAAAACTTGATAAGCCACATACTAATTCTCTACTCGGTTTTGCCCTCAAAGTTTGGATTTAATGCATAAAGTACGACTTTTGCAGGTCTTTTATTCTCTAGATACTTGTATTAAGTGTGCAAGCAAGGCTTTTGTCACATACTCATCAATTGGTGACTAGGAAACATATAAAATCAACAACAAAATATATGTGGCTTATCAAGTTTTTACAATAAGCTCTTCAAATGTAGTTGTAAAATATATGGAAAGGAAGCTTTTTATAAAAAAAGTTACCTTCAGTAGGACAATAAAATTATTTAAAACGTTTCTAGTTAATAGTTTAACTAAAAAATATTTTAAAATGACGTTGCAGGAAAGGCTTGATAAAATTAACAGATTTTTATAGCTTTATGTTAGTAAGTTAAAAATAGCAAAAAATGAATCTGTTGAATCTACAAAAACTTTGTTATATTTGAGCTAAATTTAGTTAATTGATAGTAACGAATTCATTTGCTAAAATAAGCAGAAAAAAAATCACAAAATATATAAAATTTGTTTTTTCTCGACACATATTTAGCCACAATTTTTGGTATATTTTTAAATACTAGGAAGGTTTAATAAGTCCGTGAGTTTTTTGTTTGCAAAAAAAAAATAGTTTTCAAACATAATCTCTTTTTAGATCAATACACTTAGTCCAACGTTTCTCCAATTTTTGTATCCCTTCCAAAAAATTAGATTTTTCGAGGTTCATAAAATAGACATTGTTTGATCTATAATTTCATCGTTGGAGCTAACTCTCTTTCACCGAGCCATTTCCTTAGGTTTGGAAATAGGAATTAATCACTGGGGGCTAAATCCGGAGAATATGGCGGATGAGGTACCAATTTGTAGCCCAATTCATGGAATTTGGCATTGGGACTGCACACGTGTGCACCCGTGCATTATCTTGATGAAAAAGAACTTTTTCTTGGCCATATGGGGCAGTTTTTTTTTTTTAAATCCTCGTTGAATCGGTCCAATAAGTTGTCATAATATTCGCTGTATATTGTTTTTTCCCTTTTAAATGCACTCGTGTGGATTATCCAGCCGTGCATCCCAGAAAACTGTTGCCATCACCTTATTGGCCGACAAACTTACCTTAACCTTCTCGGAGCCGTTCAGCCGGATAAACCCATTGTTTAGACTGCTGCTTGGTATCCTGGGTGTTGTAATGGATCCACGTTTCATCCATAGTTTCAAAACCGCCGCAAAACTCATTCGAATTGCGGTGTAAAACAACTCCAAACAATGCTTTGAAGTTGTCACACGATTACGTTTATGGTCAATTGAGAGCAAACGCGGCGCATCACCCAATCTTGCAGACAGCTTTCTTAAACCAACTGATCATTTAAATCGAAATCACACTGCCATATGAAATGCCTATGGCATTAACAATCTCACGCGCTTTTACTTTTCGATCGTGGATTTTGTCGACATTTTCAGGGAATTGACCTCAATTGGGAGTCCAGAACGTTCAGCATCATTTGTGCTTGTGCGACCACAACGAGAAGTCAGTAAACCACTTGTTTACCATTGAAATCGATGGTGCAGAGGCCCAGAGTATTTATCAAGCTTTTCCTTGGTTTGATTGACGGTTTTTTTTTTTTAGGCAAAATATAATGTGTTAATGACAGTATAATGTTTAAACACAGTATTTGTGTTAAAAAAATATCTTTATTATTTGTTACAAAATTGATTTGGTGGTTCGCGATGTATCGAAAATTTTTGTACCATTATTCTCAATTGGTAATAATTTTTATTGTGTGGAATTCAAAGTTTTCCTCCCACTCTATTGCTTAAACGGTGCACTTTAAAAACGGGGAAAACCTTTTTTTTTAAATAATTTTTGGCGTATAATCGAATGTCGCTCAAATTTCCTTTAAATACATCCTTTTTGCTTGGTGGGTAAAAGGGACCCTAAATCCAAATTTTGGCCACTGAGGGAGGAATTTTTGACCACTTTCCACATGTGGAAGGAAATTAAAAAAAAAAAAAATAATTACGCCATTTTTTTTATTGATGCAAAAAAAAATCGTAAAAAAAGTTATAATATCCCAAAATTTAATTTCGTGACGAACTCTAATATGTATATTTATAATGAGATGTTATTTATTTATAATGATAGACTGATATATTGCAAAATATATATTTTTGCAAAATCATATAAAATTAGATCTCTAATATATAATGATATCTATCTTTATATTACACTTCATATCGTGCAATATGTTACGTTGCTCTTGTTTGTATACAATTGTTTCTAAATGGATTGTAATTGTATTACATTATATATAATTTTATAATTTGGACGAGGACAAAATTTAGATAAAATTTTATCAAACTATTTCTTGTTTCATAAATCAGATCTAATTGTATAAATGTCTAATTGTATCAGATTAGATCAAATACGATAAAATTATATTTTCTCTTTTTTCGTATATAATTATATATAATACGAAAATGTTAGATTTTTTTTTATTTGGGCATATAAAAACTTTTTTAATCGGGTTAATATTTGAAAATATTTTTTAAACTGATATTTAAAACCTATTTTCTTCTATTTCTTACTCAAATCTTGTTATTCTAAACAAACTATAATTTCATGAAAATTAATCATTTCTGCATTGTCTCCTATTTGATACATTTGTATAAGTGTTGTCCATTAACGCTAATGTCATTGATGTGATGATTAAGTATAACATTATTTTGACCTAAACACACATTACAATCATCGCTATTATGCTACTAATGTCATTTTTTACAAACATCATTTTACATGTTCCAAAACGGAAAAGATATCACGCAAAACAAAAAACATTCATCAATGACAAAATGTATAAACACGTCTATTTGAATATCAAAACTAACACCAATAGACTGTAGTGTCCACAAAGATAGTAGGAGTCACACATATTACTACAAAAAAGGGACACTACATGACATCTCAACTATACTATAAATCAAATGCATGATATTTACACATACACATGCAAATACTAGAAAATGAAAATTTTAATACATTGGGGGAAAATGTATAAAATAAATACTTTAGTGTCAAATGATGAGCCTAAGTATTATGGTGGAACAAAATTATACCCGGCTTAATTTCTACGAATTCAGAATGTGTAAATTTTTTATATATATGACATATGAGCTATTTCAATGTTTTTCGACACCTGTAAAACTGACTTTAAATGCCTCTTATTTCTCAAGGGTTTTTGAATAGAGAGAAAAGACTATACTTAAAAGCTGGAAGCAACGTTTCACGTTCAAAAGTCTTCAGCTAAAGAATTAGTGACCATTTCAAAGTTGAAAAATAAAAAATTACTTGAAACTTACAAGACTTTGTTTTATTCAAATCTTTTTTCTGCTCAAAATTTTTAACTTTCACATCCAAACCAATCCAAAATGAAGTCAATAGACTTGGGAGATATAAAGGTTGTTTTAGTAGAGGTATAGAACTTTGAAATGAATAAAACAAAGATGAATTTTTTAAAATGACATGGAATTTACTTTATTCAAAAGATAATCTTCTGGCATTATAATTTAAATATGACCGCCATGGCTGGCTTGGACGTAGTCTAATCTGGAGGTCCAATTTTCGATGACTTTTTCCAACATTTGTGGCCGTATATTGGCAATAACGTGGCGAATGTTGTCCTCCAAGTGGTCAATCGTTTCGTGCTTATCTAGCGTAGACCAGCGACTTCATATATCCCCACAGAAAACAGTCCAGCGGCGTTAAATCGCACATTCTTGGAGGCCAATTCACGGGTCCGAAACGTGAAACTATGCGGTTACCAACTGTTTCCTTCAATAAACCAATTGTGGTACGAGCTGTGAAATGTTGCGCCGTCTTGTTGAAACCACAGCTCCTGCACATCACGGTGTTCAATTAATGAATGAAAAAGTCAGAATCATGGCTCTATAGCAGTCACATTGGCCGATAGACTGATTGGGGTCTACGCTCTACAGCAGCAATGAATTCTTCTGTACGCACTATATGACGTCTCTGTGGATCCATAATATCATTTAGAGTTAACATAGTGCGAAAACGTTCCATAGTTAATCGAAATAATTGCTCTGCTGGACGATTATGTTGACCGTAAAATGGACGTATTGCGAGATACGTATTTCGAATAGAGCCATCATTTTCAAAATAAATTTGCACAGTTTGGAAGCGTTGTTCAGGCGTCAGTCAATTCATGTTGAAATGCCAACCAAACTAAACATAAATCACTTGACAGCTGACAAAATGGCCGCCAGTTAAAAAGTGTTGCCAACTTAAAATTCTATACCCTTTATTTACAAGTGAAGCCAAAATTTCCCGATTTTAAAACTATGTCCGTTTTTTCAATAGGGTTTTCGCACCGTTTAATGGATTTGAGTTTTGTGAACAGAATTTATAAATGGTGTAATTTTATACGAAAATTTCATCCAAATTGCATTAGCCTTTCAGAAGTTATTAATTTATTTTTAATAAACAACCAAAATTTTTTTTGTTATTTTTATTTATTTATTTATTTATTAATTAATAATCATAATTACAAATTATATAAATTTACCGTAACCGAGCACTAGCTACTATGGCCTTCGGCGCGTTTTGTAGCCAAAAACAGACCAGTGCCTCTGGTGGGAATCGAACCACGACCCCCGCACTGATAAGCCAGCACGATACCAACTAGCCTACCGGGGCGCACATTTAATGTTATTATTTTAACTATTACACGAGTATACATGGGTTTGGATCAGAGCACAAAAAGTTATTTCTAAGGATATTTTGGGGCGCTGAATAAATCCGCATTCCGTTTTTTGAGATTGGTTATAGTTTTCAAGATATTAAATAAATTATTTTTTTAGTATAAAAATTTTATTCAATAAACATTGATAATATAGATATGAAGAGCAGTCAAACTGAATCGTTTGTATTGTTTGGGATCTGTTTCACGCATTAGAGTCCAACAGTAGTCGCATATCAACCCTTGTCACAAAAACCCTTGATATCGTATTTCGATTTTCGTCAAATCTTGGCGTGTATTCGCTCTCTTGCTCGAGACATTCGAGCTACAATCTTGTAAAAATCTTGCAACAAACTGCCGAAAATTTGCTTGCAATCCGCGGAATTGCGGTTACGAGCAAATTGTGAACAACATCTTTAAATGATGCCCACACTGATATCAATGAATATTTGCATTAGATCTATGAACTGTCACTTGAACTCGTCCATTGAAACATTTCATTAATTTAATGCAGTTTTTGCATACGCATAACGATAAGTTTTATTAAAAATAGTATCATACAAATTATGAAGCATTTTCATAAAGTTTAGAAATTTTTTATTCCGTTTCTTTTGAAGAAAACTTTATTAGTATGGTGAATATTGCATTAAAACTCGTCCATTAGGCGTTAAACATTTTATAAAATTTACGGTCGGACATTCATTTTTAAAAATCGGGTCCGACAAATATTCCCACTTGATTTTGTCGACAATTTGTGAAATAACTTGGTTAAGTACTTGAAAGCCCACCCTTCAGGTTTGAGCGCTTTGACGAAGTTTTTAATAATGAGAATATTTATGTGAAGAGGGGGAGGAACATTTTCTGTGGGTTGGCAAGTGGTGCTGAAGAGACTATCTATGAGTTTTCACAGGTTTTGGAGCAAAAAAAAACTTTTAAGAATACAATTGAAGGGCTTAGTGTAAAAACTTGATATGCTACATTTATTTTTAGTTTGTGTTTCTGCCTTTTGGAAGTTAAAAAGACGAAAAAAGTATGACTCTTGTAGGACGTTTATGCTTTGGTACTTGGAATAAGTGTTTAAGCAAGACTTCTATTAAATATTAATCAATGGATGTCTAGAAAACAATGAAAATCCATAACACAATAAATGTGGCATATCAAGTTTTACAATAAGCCCTTCTATTCAACAGTTGATTGTCGTTATGACAGTGCAGTGTTTGCCAACATATGAAAAATCGAAAACTACAACGAATCTTGTAAACCGAAATTAGAATTCTAATTCAGGTTATCAAATAATGTTAAAATTTGTGCTCATCGGCTCCGATCCAAAAGTTGACCGGAATTTGCAAACTTGTGTATTACTTAAAAGTGTCCTAAAGTTGTTATTGTAAAAGAAAAAAATAATTACAAACCAGTTATAATATGAGTTTTAGTGATTTTAAAATTGGGTCAATTTGACCCAACAAACATAACAGTTGGGGTATAATTTATACAGTTAAAAACTGTTAGTTTGCTTAAATTGTTTATTAATTTTAAAATATCCAAACGAAATTTTAAAACATATGCCATAACTTTTGAACAATGGCTCAAATAAAACACAAGATTTTGTACTATTAAAATCATAAAATATCATCAAAATAAGTTAATTTTTGAATTATAAATAAATCTAGTGTAAAGTTAGCTATTCGTATTTTTGAGTGATGTAGCATATGCAGCAAAACCATTTAACCGGTTAAAGATAAATGATTAACGCGGATAGATTTAGGATGCTTTAACATCGGGTAACACATACCAAAAAGAGTTATTCATGTCATACAAAAAAAAAGTTTTTGAATATATTGTGCCTCAAAATGTGAAACATACATATGTATATATAAAGGCTGTTTTTTTATACAGGTATAGAATTTTAAGTTAGCAACACTCTTTTATTTGTCAGCTGTCAAGTGATTTATGTTTAGTTAGGTTTGGCATTTCAACATGAATAGACTGACGCCTGAACAACGCTTCCAAATTGTGTAAATTTATTTTGAAAATCATGGTTCTGTTCGAAATGCGTATCGTCCATTTTACGGTCAACATAATTGTCCATCAGAGTAATTAATTCGATTAACTATGGAACGTTTCATCCACTGCTGTAGAGCATAGCGTAGAGGAAGACCCCAATCAGTCTATCCGTCAATGGTGACCTCGATAGAGCCATGATCACTGACTTTTTCGTTCATCAATTGAACAACCATGATGCGCAGGAGCTGTGGTTTCAACAAGACGGCGCAACTGCCACACAGCTCGTGCCACAATAGATTTATGAAGGAAACATTTGGTAACCGCATAGTTTCACGTTTCGGACCAGTGAATTGCCTCCAAGATCGTGCCATTAACGCCGGTTTACTATTTTCTGTGGGGATATGTGAAGTTGCTTGTTTACGCCGATAAGCCCGAAAACGATTGACCACTAGGATGACAACATTCGCCGCGTTATTGCCAATATACGCCACAAATTTTGGAAAAAGTCATCGAAAGTTGGACCTCCAGAAGTCAAATTTAAATTATAATGCCAGAAGATTATCTTTCGAATAAAGTAACTTCCATGTCAATTTAAAACCTCATCTTTGTTTTATTCATTTCAAAGTTCTTTACCTCTATAAAAAACACCCTTTTATATATAAGTTTTTTTCCCTTACTGTGTAAAAGATAAAAAAAACTTTTTTGTAGTTTAGAAAGAAGAGATATATAGCGAATGGTCTTGTAAGCCTGTTTTAAAATTATTTATATCTAAAATTATTTATTGTATGATTTATTTGTCATTGTCATGTTTTATTATGAACATATTAGTTCACCCGGGAATAACTGTATTTTTCAGTTATATGTTATATATTTTCCTTCCTGCCTTTACACATTAATGTTAAATGTCATATTTTTTTGTAGAGAATATTTAAATAAACTATTGTACAATATATTATAAAGCATTGCCATAGGCATATAACAAACAATTGCTAAAGTTGAACTACAATTTCAATTTATTTTACCCGCCACATATCATTGAGATAGAAAAATGTTGGCAAAAACAGTAAAAACAATTTAAATCTTAAGCTTAAAATGCCATATGATACACAATGTTAAGAGAAGTTTTAAAAGGGTTCTTGATAAATATTAAAAAGCATGCAGTTTCCTAATTAAAACTTTTTATGGCATAAGTTTTAAAAAAATAAAAATTCAAATTTTTCAATTCCTATTTGAGATGATCTTCTATTGATTTGCATGCTTTAAGGTTTGACAACGTATTTGAATTTTATCTATCGATTTATAATTTTCAAATAGCCTACGTACATTTGCATAACATTTGCACATAAAATATTTGTGCATTATGTATGCATGTTAACATGCATATATACATAAATATATTGTATATTTTTAATATAGTTTGTTTAACAAAACATACATACATACATACATACATATATAACGAATATAAACTTTTTTGTATGTACTGAGAGAATTATCTGCATGTTTTAATGAATGTTGCACTAAATCTATGAAATTTTTTCTGGAATTCTCCATTGGAACTTTCAATAAATTAATTGAGTTTTCCACAAAATGTTATGCAAATTTTCATTTTATTTATAAAAAATTGCATACGTCTGATGAAAAAGTTCATTCAAAATAGTTTGATTAAAATAATGAAGACTTTTATACACTCACAATATTTTTTTGTAGAAGACTATTGAATATACACATTAAACTAACTGAAAATCAGTTAAAAACACGACTAGATCTATCCCTCGATT